>JAPIVC010000292.1:0-358371 GCA_030586385.1 Camponotus fellah | reverse complement strand
CCCCTTCTATACTTTAACATATATACTGTGACCTGCATATAATATGTTGCCAATTTATTTATTTAATAACTAAACATTTTACATTTACTACAATTTGTCAGTTTCTACACCTTGATTTTGATTCTTCATCATCCATAGGTTTCGCTATTACCATTATGGTAATGTATATTATACTACTACTTAATAATAGTTTTAAGAATGTCATGTTAAATTTCATTCGAATATCTATAAAAAAAAACTTTTGCTTTAAAAACAAGGTTTGCTTACAAAAAGTACGCGATTCGAACGATTTTTGTGTGAAAAAAACTTTCAAGAGAATTTACTAACGTTTTATAAGAAAATACGATTATTTTAAAAAGAATTTAAAATAATACAGTTTAATAAATAAAGGAATGATTAGATGATAAATATAAAAATTATTAAAACAACATATAAAAACAGGGCAAAGTCGCTGAATCGGGAACATATATAATAAAATATTTTCTCAGATTTGAATATTAGGAGACAAAAGAACGTATTTAGATAATTCCTATAGGACAAGCACAATAAACGTAACTTTTACTTATCTCAATATAACTATCTTTAAGATTTCTTCTAATGCAATTACATAATTGAGTGTATATATATATATATATATAATAGCATTAAAATGTATGAGAAATGAAGGTATATTCTTGAAGGTACATTCTTCTCCCTTTTATACCTGATATAGACTGTATGTTTACTAACATGTTATTTTCAAGATCGATCTGTTTCTTAAGTAAGAAATATATTAAAAATATATAAACACTGAACGAAAATCAAATATCATCAAATTAATGTTTGAAATTTTGATAATACAGCGATTTGTATCAAACATTCGAACAAAATTCGGAAAACAATTATGTTAATATTTTTATAATATATCTTTTTGCATAAAATGTTACTTATTCATTATTTGTTATTCATTATTTGTTATTCATTCGTTCAATACACATTTAAATTAATATATCCGACAGGACCTAGATTTTCATTATAATATAATACTTTAAAAACAAGACACAGGTAATATTATACGTTTTTAAGATAGATAATTTTATAGCTTAGATAATGAGACAGTATTTTATAGTTTAGATAATTTTATAGCAATAATATAAAATTAATGGCACAATAATTTTATAATGTCAAAAAGAAATTTATCTTATAAATTTTACATGTTCTATATGTCAAAACGGTCGAAACATACTTTACAGTACAAACGTATATGTCTTCATTTCTATTAACTGTAATGTATGTAAACGATAAAAATAATATTTACAATAAAATGAAATTGATTTGAAAATTAAAGAAAATGTCTTTAATAAAATAAAAGCGTTACCTGTTACTTCACACAATTTTGTATGCACATTTAAAGAAGGAAAGATAAATATTTTATTATATATTTAATGCTTTATCCAATTAGTTCAATCAGCCAGATTTAATACCAGATTTAACAGGAAAAGCACTCAATCGCGAACTTATCGCTTCAAGAGACTACCATGAACTGATGGCTCTGTTGGCATACCTAAGAGTATTTATTATTAAAGTTATACGCAGAGCCGTCTTACTTGCGTGTGCGAAGTGTGCAATGTACATGGGCGGCAGAATATAAGGGACGGCATATTTTGGTTAACAATGTAATTCATTATAAAAGAAAAACCTCTCTCCTTCTCTCCCTCTCTCCCTCACACACACACACACACACACACACACACACACACACACACACACACACACACACACACACACACATACACACACACACACACACAACCATACACTGATTGCTACACTCATCGCGTATAGCAATCAGCTGATCGCGGCGAGCGCCTCACATAATCGCTTATATCGCGCCATCCCTGCCTATCTCTCGTACTCTTTCCGCAATTAGTTAACTATTTTCATTTATAGTTTAAAAACTAAAGTCCGGTGAAAATTTTGCTACAGGAAAAATCATCTTAGAATTCATTCAAGAATTTGATATTTTAATGACAAATGTATGTTCAGAATCTCCCTACATAAAAAGATACAATTACAGCAAAATTTAATTCGAATACAATGCACAATAATACAGTTGTCATGGACCGTTCGAATGGAAACATATTAGTGATTATTAATTTATTACAATATGGAAATCAGTTAAAAAGGGAAAGCGAAAACAAAGATGAAGAAAGAGAAATTAAATTTTTTTTATTTTCTTACATTTCAATGATATTTGAATATTTTAATATATTCTGAGATAAAAAAGAATGCATATCAGTGTTTGGATGTATTTATCCGATCTTACTAATATAATGCAATAAAGCTGTTAATAAAACAATACATTAAAAAGCTTTCATATTTTCTGCAAAATTCTTTCTATTTAAAAGAGAAGCATCTTTTAGAATCGAATTTTCTGTATAATTAATATTATAGTAAACGATTTAAATATACACAGGCTGTTTTCAGTATATGCCAACAAAGTAAAACCATAGGTAGATCTCGTCAAACTGAACTAAAAAATCCTATATTATTTTGCAAGGAACCACGTAAAATTTCGACATATTATTTAAAAAAGATCGGCCAATGCGGGTGACTAAAAGCGCGCCGCGAGAAAGATCGTCCCACTGTACCTAGATATTTTGTAATTCATATCTCGAAATTTTACGTGGTTTTTTGCAAAATAGTATAAAATTTTTTAGTTCAGTTTAGGGAGATCTACTTATGGTTATTTCTATTTTGTTGTGAGATAATGGAAACATCTTGTATATATATATATGTTTCTGTGTAAAACAAACATACGTAAATATATAATCAATATCTATGTATTAATTTGTAACACAGAAAAGTAATACAATATAATATGTAATATAATATAATATTAAAAATATATATAATATTTATAATATAAATTATATTGTAATATAATATGTTTCTATACAATATTATACAATAAAATTACAATATTACAATATTAAACAATAAAATATTTTTATACAATATTATACAATAAAATATTTTTAATATTATATTGTACAATTATGATATTATATTGATTAAATACAATTATATATTATATTTAAAAATATTATTACAATCATTCATGCTGTATGTTTAATTTCTAAACAGTTAACGTCTTTAAAATTTTGTTATTCAATTGTTGAATAAAGATCGAAAATAATTTATCTGTTTTTCGATTTCCGACCAGCGTGTTTCAATCTTCTGTTCAACATCGGTAATTGAAATGATTGACTTGTTGAGATTTTTTTCTGCAAATTTCTTTATCTAAAATAGATTATTTTAATAATTATTATTAATAAATAATTTTTTTATTTAATAATTACACTGTCACACATGAAAGTATCACTATGAAAAGAATTACAGAAAAATATTATATAAAATATAGAAATTTGATTTATTTAAAATTTACTTCACCCAACTGTTTCTTAGAATACGCATTGTTAATCATAATAGTTAATGTCACAATATCATTAACTTCCCTGTAAAAAATAAAACAATACATTTATAATTTATTCAATAAATCTTCATATCTATGTGTCGTATATCTTTATTAAATAATATTATTACCCGTGTCTTATTGATTTGTAATTATTTAATAAACTTGTAAGCATATATTTAGTATGCCTCTCAATGACAGAAAGAAAAATATTAACATTTAAGGCATAAGCTCGTTTCGTCATTCTAAGCTGATCATTGAGTTCAAATATCATTTGTGATAATTTTATTTTTAAACAATGGATTATAATTTCAGAATTTTTACTGTAAGTCAGACATTCTAAAATTGTATCATTTCCTTTTATGTAATCATTAAAAACTTTATTTTATGTATCACGATCTGCCGTTTTCAAACCATTACAATATGTCCACCTCTTCCATCCAAACAAAAGCCTATAGAACATAGTCCAAAAAAGAAATAAAAATCTTGTAATGAAATTGTGTTAATAGTTTCTTTAGTGTTTTATAAATAATTTTTTGATATAAGTAATTTCCCAAACATATGCAGAATATAAAAAATATCCTTATAAAAAGAATCAAATATTTTGAATATTATGAAAAGAATTACTTGTTTTCTTTAGGATTTGCTAGATGCCATTTCAAATGACTCTTAGATTTTTCTTCGCAAGAATTTTTATTTATAATACAATCTCATTTTGCGAGTTCTTAATTTAAACATTTAGTATGATCGTTGATGTTACTTTCCTCATATAAATTCCAGTATCTAGATGTAATATTCTGCATAAAATCAAACCTTAGCATGTTCTAAAAATTTTGCATAAAATCAAACCTTAGCACGTCCTAAAAATTGATAAATATTATTATATTTAGTTTATTTATTATTTACAAGGACACATATAATGTACGTGGAAATAAACATTTCCTAGATCATTTTCTTCGTATTTCTTTAATATTTATGTGACTTCGTAGCATCAATATCATAATAATCAGATTTACAAATTTCTTATTTGTGTGTGAATAATTGTGTATGTATTTTATCATACAGGGTGTCCGTCGATTTTCGACCTTAACGAAAAAAATAAATAGATTGGCTCAAATTAAGAAGAAATTATCTATATTGTTTTGGAATTGTCGCAATAATTATGGAAAAATTAAATAAAGAGCTCGGCCAATCTGCGTGAATAGAAGCGCGCGGCGACAAGAGTCGTCCCACTGTAATCCGATACTAGTCGCGCCGCGAAGCGGTGGGCGGGTCGCTCGAGACATGATACGATATATCGCAATACCGCGCCGAAAAATGACCCGTCCTTTTAGCGGCGAGAAAATGATGCGCTATCATTTCCACACCACCTTGCGGTAGATAGCATGGTGCGCTTTTTTATAGTGGTTTCCCCCCATAGGCCTATTCCACTCTCAATTTGAAAATTATTCAAAATGCCATTACTATACGCTGAATACATCGTAAATGTAAAAAATTAATGGTGACAGTACCTTTACAAAAATTGATCCGTGATTGAAAATCCTTCGATAAAATGTATTCCACACGTTGATAATGATACGATGATAAAATGCTTCACGAATCCTTTCTTCATCTCGTACGAAAGCGCACTGCTGGACCGATTATCCTGATATTATGCACGACACGCAGTTTGACATAATTATTGCACAACACATAAAATTGTACGGCCACTTGATTTTCGTTAACGCCTGGGAAATGATTCCATGTAAATTGCGACCGCACGATAAGTATTTCCGCTAGTCCGTATGCCACAATCATATCCGTATATTCCTGCAGAATATACCTCATTTTCACTGTTAATTTACTACGCAAACACATGATTTTTATTAAAACGTCTTAGCTCTCGCACACTGTTATCACACTGCGTACGCCGGCAGCACGCAACTACAGCTGACAGCTGAGCGGACATGTGAGTGTAAGCGTACGTGTGAGTTCGACGCTTGCGCACTATGGGCGCATTTCCCAGGCGTTAACGAAAACCAAGTGACCGTACAATTTTATGTGTTGTGCAATAATTATGTGAAACTGCGTGTCGTGCATAATATCAGGATAATCGGTCCAGCAGTGCGCTTTCGTACGAAGTGAAGAAAAAATTCGTGAAGCATTTTATCATCGTATCATTATCAACGTGTGCAATACATTTTATCGAAGGATTTTCAATCACGGATTAATTTTTGTAAAGGTACTGTCACCATTAATTTTTTACATTTATGATGTATTCAGCGTATAATAATGACATTTTGAATAATTTTCAAATTGAGAGTGGAATAGGCCTATGGGGGAAACCACTATAAAAAAAGCGCACCATGCTATCTACCGCAAGGTGGTGTGGAAATGATAGCGCATCATTTTCTCGCCGCTAAAAGGACGGGTCATTTTTCGGCGCGGTATTGCGATATATCGTATCATGTCTCGAGCGACCCGCCCACCGCTTCGCGGCGCGACTAGTATCGGATTACAGTGGGACGATTCTCGTCGCCGCGCGCTTCTATTCACGCAGATTGGCCGATCTTCTTTATTTAATTTTTCCGTAATTATTGCGACAATCCCAAACCAATATAAATAATTTCTTCTTAATTTGGGCCAATCTACTTATTTTTTTTGTTAAGGTCGAAAATCGACGGACACCCTGTATATATAGTATGGATTTTATATCATATAATGAATTCTTAACACATATATATCGATATACAAAGTGTTTCATAAGTTTGTACTAACGCTCGTGAGTGGATAAAATGCAAAAACAAATTACAAATTGTGTGTTGTGCAATAATTATGTGAAACTGGGTGTCGTGCATAATATCGGAATAATCATTTCAGCAGTGCGTTTTCGTGTACGAGATGAAGAAAAGATTCGTGAAGCATTTTATCATCGTATCATTATCAACGTGTGGAATACATTTTATCGAAGGATTTTCAATTACGGATTAATTTTTGTAAAGGTACTGTCACCATTAATTTTTTACATTTACGATGTATTCAGCGTATAGTAATGGCATTTTGAATAATTTTCAAATTGAGAGTGGAATAGGCCTACGGGGGAAACCACTATAAAAAAAGCGCACCATGCTATCTACCGCAAGGTGGTGTGGAAATGATAGCGCATCATTTTCTCGCCGCTAAAAGGACGGGTCATTTTTCGGCGCGGTATTGCGATATATCGTATCATGTCTCGAGCGATCCGCCCACCGCTTCGCGGCGCGACTAGTATCGGATTACAGTGGGACGACTCTCGTCGCCGCGCGCGCTTTTATTCACGCAGATTGGCCGACCTTCTTTATTTAATTTTTCCGTAATTATTGCGACAATCCCAAAACAATATAGATAATTTCTTCTTAATTTCAGCCAATCTACTTATTTTTTTCGTTAAGGTCGAAAATCGACGGACACTCTGTATACATTTATGTACATATTTTCGTAAATATCATATCTATATATTAATAAAAATAATCAATTGTGTGTGATTCTACTCAAATTATTTATATTCTTTCAGTAATAATGAAATAACCCCTTATTTCGACATTTGAACCCTTGTAGCGACGAAATGGCTTTATCAAACAATATCACAGTTAATATGACTATTGATTTGCCACAAACTATTTATTTCCAGAGTTTCTGCAAATTTTACCAAACTTCAAAATTTAAATTCTATAAGAATCTTCCGTTTATAAATATTTTTTCTCATTTTATATAAAATTAACATTAAGAAATTTATAATTATTTAATTGCTTAATTATGCAGTATTATATGCATACCTTTGATTTGCGAAAGAGAAGACTGTAAATAATTTTCAGGATAGCTTATATTATATTTTATAGTATAATTTATAACAACAAAAGTATTTAGATAGAGTAATACATGCTGAATTTGAACTACAAACAGATTCATCATCCGGGAATTTGGCACAGCCTAAAATCAATTCGATATAATCATAACTAATTATAACTAATCATAAATAAAAAAAGAAAGTTTTTGGTACATATCAAAATTGGCTTATTATATGCTATTGTTAAGAATAAAGTTTGTATGTGTGTTCGGGTGTAAATTATTCTGCGATAATTTTAATAAAAAAACATACATAGTTAGTTTTTATTAAATTTTTTTCACCGGCTTTCTAGAAATTTTAGAGACATGAATTCTTATCATTTCATATAATTAAGAAATAAAATTAAGAAATAAAGAATATTTGCACAAATATTTAACAATTATCTGCACTGCTAAATGGTTAATCATTTCACTGCGTATTCAAATGGTAATAAAATTAGTAATAAAATTAATAAGATAACTTTTTTGATAATGTATGCTGAATAAAATATATTAATTAAATCCTTTGTTTAACCATGAGGCCATAAATAAGTTGGTCTAAACAGATTTCTAACGTATTTTTGTATCATTCCACGTGCAATTAAGCGCGCAATTATCATTTTGTATGCGACAGGATCTAATCCTTCATTATAAGTGATATCTGTTTCTCTAAAAATAATTATACTAATATGTATAAAAAATTGTGGATATTAATATAATTTCTTATGTAAATAGATTACAATATGATATGTAATGAAAATAGTTTTTAAAATATATATTTCTCACTATATATATGTATATATATATATATATATATATATATATATATATATATTACCGATAAAAAATAAAACCAAAAGACTGTTCGATTTCATTTAGAAAATTACGGAATTACGACATGATCTATTTTGCTCTCAAATGAATTAGAGGTTAGCGGCGCAAGTTTTTTGTTCCAAATATACCATCTATATGCATGTATACATTGGTGAAAATAATAACAGTTTTCGCAAATTCTAAATGCGGTTCCGATTGTGATCTGAACGATATGGGCGAACGAATTGTTCTATTATTCGAGAGGATGATCTGACGAAAACCGGATACCAGAAATGCTACACTATCCATGAAGATCAAAGGAGTAGCGTTAAAATATGTCCATATCATATTATCGTCCGTCAACTCAATATTTGTATCGGCATATTTGACAAAGCTTTATATTTTGAGTGATGCATTATGGAAATATTAAAAGTCATTCTTAATTTTGGCTCGTCCCAATACGGAAATATTTGCTGTTTTTTCCTTTGATATCTGTTTCTTCGCGAAATACCCGTTACGATTAACCATCTACCGTATTTTAATGATATATTTTAGATCATGACTAATTTTAGATAATTTTAAGCGTAGAATGCACAAATGTATAATTTGTTTTTGATATTTTTCTACTTACTCTATTTCTTCATCTTTGTTTATGTACGGAGTTCCGAAAGATTTCTTTAAGATATTAATGGCGATTTTATACTCTATATACAGATCGTATTCCATGCAATATGACATTACCGAAATGGATCTCGACAATATTGGAATAAATATAATGTGTGTAATATGTTGGTATTGTTTGATTAATCGTATTATTATTTTTCTTTAATGTCGATTTTGTTATATTCATTGAATCCGGTGTATAAAAACTTATGTATCGTTTTGCATAAGAAATATTTAAAGTTATTATGCTATGGAAATAATTATTGTCTAACATTATCTTCATGTTATAATGTATCGGAAATACATAATCTGATATGTTGCTTGATTTATTGTTTAATACACTGCGCACTGTGATTTTCGATTCTTTATCGGTTTCTACTCCTTTGATTTTTGATTCTTCATTATCCATAGAACTCGCCATTGCCATTATTATTATGTATATTATACTACTTAATAATAGTTTCAAGAATGTCATGTTAAATTTCATTCGGATATCTATAAAAGAAATGTTCTTGCTTTAAAAACAAGGTTTGCTTACAAAGAGTACGCAATTTGAACGATTTTTGTGTGAAAAAAACTTTCAAGAGAATTTACTAACGTTTTATAAGAAAATACGATTAATTTATAAAGAATTTAAAATAATACAGTTTAATAAATAAAGCAATGATTAGAAGATAAATATAAAAATTATTAAAACAACATATAAAATCCGGTCGAAGTCGCTGAATCGGGAACATATAAAATATTTTTTCGGATTTGAATATTAGGAGACAAAAAAACGTATTTAGATAATTCCCATAGGACAAGCACAATAAACGTAACTTTTACTTATCTCAATTTAGCTATCTTTAAGATTTCTTCTAGTGCAATTACGTATTTGATGTATATATATATATATATATATATATATATACATATAATAGCATTAAAATGTACGAGAAATGAAGGTATATTCTTGAAGGTATATTCTTCCCTATGAACAATATTTTATATCTGATATAGACTGTTTACTAACATGTTATTTTCAAGATCGATCTGTTCCTTAAGTAATAAATATATTAAAAATATATAAACATTGAACGGAAATCAAATATCATCAAATATTTGAAATTTTAATAATATAACGATTTGTATCAAACATTCGAACAAAATTCTGAAAATTATGTTAATATTTTTATAATACATCTTTTTGCATAAAATGTTACTTATTCATTATTTGTTATTCATTATTTGTTATTCATTCGTTCAATACGCTTTTAAAGTAATATATCCTACTGGGCCTAGATTTTCATTATAAAAAATATTTTAAAAACAAGACACAGGTAATATTATACGTTTTTAAGATCGATAATTTTTTAGCTTAGATAATGAGATAGTATTTTATAACTTAGATAATTTTATAGCAATAATATAAAATTAATGGCACATAATTTTATAATGTCAAAACGAAATTTATCTTATAAATTTTACATGTTCTATATGTCAAAATGGTCAAAACATGCTATTACAGTACAAACGTATATGTCTTCATTTCGATTAACTGTAATGTATGTAAAAGATAAAAATAACATTTACAAAATGAAATCGATTTGAAAATTAAAAAAAATGTCTTTTATAAAATAAAAGCGTTACCTCCTGTGTAGAAAATTGTTAAGGATTTCCTTAAAAAACTAAAGGTCCCGATGAGGACATACTAAGGATACATTAAAAACTATTGCCTTACTCCTGCCTAATTTGGACCTTATTAGGATTTTATAAGGACGCCTTAACTATACAGGGTGTCCGTCGATTTTCGACCTTAACAAAAAAAATAAATAGATTGGCTCAAATTAAGAAGAAATTATCTATATTGTTTTGGGATTGTCGCAATAATTATGGAAAAATTAAATAAAGAAGCTCGGCCAATCTGCGTGAATAGAAGCGCGCGGCGACGAGAGTCGTCCCACTGTAATCCGATACTAGTCGCGTCGCGAAGCGGTGGGCGGGTCGCTTGAGACATGATACGATATATCGCAATACCGCGTCGAAAAATGACCCGTCCTTTTAGCGGCGAGGAAATGATGCGCTATCATTTCCACACCACCTTGCGGTAGATAGCATGGTGCGCTTTTTTTATAGTGGTTTCCCCCATAGGCCTATTCCACTCTCAATTTGAAAATTATTCAAAATGCCATTACACACATACTATACGCTGAATACATCGTAAATGTAAAAATTAATGGTGACAGTACCTTTACCAAAATTGATCCGTGATTGAAAATCCTTCGATAAAATGTATTCCACACGTTGATAATGATATGATGATAAAATGCTTCACGAATCTTTTCTTCATCTCGTACACGAAAACGCACTGCTGAATCGATTATTCCGATATTATGCACGACACCCAGTTTCACATAATTATTGCACAACACGTAAAATTGTACGGCCAGGTTTTCGTTAACGCCTGGGAAATGATTCCATGTAAATTGCGGCCGCACGATAAGTATTTCCGCTAGTCCGTATGCCACAATCATATCCGTATATTCCGGCAGAATATACCTCATTTTTACTGTTAATTTACTACGCAAACACAAGATTTTTATTAAAACGTCTTAGCTCTCGCACACTGTTATCACACTGCGTACGCCGGCAGCACGCAACTACAGCTGACAGCTGAGCGGACATGTGAGTGTAAGCGTACGTGTGAGTTCGACGCTTGCGCACTATGATTGTCCGCTCAGCTGTAGTTGCGTGCTGCCGGCGTACACAGTCTGATAACAGTGGCGAGAGCTAAGACGTTTTAATAAAAATCTTGTGTTTGCGTAGTAAATTAACAGTGAAAATGAGGTATATTCTGCAGGAATATACGGATATGATTGTGGCATACGGACCAGCGAAATTACTTATCGCGGCCGCAATTTACATGGAATCATTTCCCAGGCGTTAACGAAACCAAGTGACCGTACAATTTTATGTGTTGTGCAACAATTATGTGAAACTGCGTGTCGTGCATAATATCAGGATAATCGGTCCAGCAGTGCGCTTTCGTACGAGGTGAAGAAAGGATTCGTGAAGCATTTATCATCGTATCATTATCAACGTGTGCAATACATTTTATCGAAGGATTTTCAATCACGGATTAATTTTTGTAAAGGTACTGTCACCATTAATTTTTTCCATTTATGATGTATTCAGCGTATAGTAATGACATTTTGAATAATTTTCAAATTGAGAGTGGAATAGGCCTATGGGGGAAACCACTATAAAAAAGCGCACCATGCTATCTACCGCAAGGTGGTGTGGAAATGATAGCGCATCATTTTCTCGCCGCTAAAAGAACGGGTCATTTTTCGGCGCGGTATTGCGATATATCGTATCATGTCTCGAGCGACCCGCCCACCGCTTCGCGACGCGACTAGTATCGGATTACAGTGGGACGACTCTCGTCGCCGCGCGCTTCTATTCACGCAGATTGGCCGATCTTCTTTATTTAATTTTCCGTAATTATTGCGACAATCTCAAAACAATATAAATAATTTCTTCTTAATTTGGGCCAATCTATTTATTTTTTTCGTTAAGGTCGAAAATCGACGGACACCCTGTATACATATTTTAATAGGGCCAATTTACTAGGGCCCAAAATGGATTTCTTAAGGATGCAATATTTGAGAAAAATAAGGATTTAGTAACGTCTGCTTAACAGGGCCTCAAAAGGAATTGCTAAAAATACCTTAATTAGATTATAAAATCTTAAAAAATTAAAGTCCCCGATAAGTACATATTTAAAATACCCTAAAATCATTGCCTTACTACTGCCTGATTTGGACCTTATTAGGATTTTATAAAGACGCCTTAACTATATATACACATATTTTAATAGGGCCAATTTATTAGGCCCAAAATGGATTTCTTAAGGATGCAATATTTGAGAAAAATAAGGATTTAGTAACGTCTGCTTAACAGGTCCTCAAAAGGAATTGCTAAAAATACCTTAATTAGATTATAAAATCTTAAAAAATTAAAGGCCCCGATAAGTACATATTTAAAATACCCTAAAATCATTGCCTTACTACTGCCTGATTTGGACCTTATTAGGATTTTATAAAGATGCCTTAACTATACATATACATATTTTAATAGGGCCAATTTACTAGGGCCCAAAATGGATTTCTTAAGGATGCAATATTTGAGAAAAATAAGGATTTAATGTCTGCTTAACAGGGCCTCAAAAGGAATTGCTAAAAATACCTTAATTAGATTAGAAGCTTCTCGCCGCTAGATGGCGAAAAGGAAAACGCCTAACTCGTAAGTGAAATTCATCTAAGACAGTAATATAAGGCCGCGGCATATGGCCATAAATCACGGCTTATCGGTCAAAGATAGCAGACAATTATAGTCGCATCTCTTCTAACTTTTGCAAGGAACTCCAGGGGTCCATATAATTAACCGCAGATGGTTAATTTTTTTTTAAATTCTATCATATGTGTATCTATACAGAGTGTCCGTCGATTTTCGACCTTAACAGAGCCAAATTAAGAAGAAATTAGCATATTTTTTGGGGGGAAAAGTTTGGGGCGCATAATTATGGAAAAATTAAATAAAAAAGATCGGCCAATCTGCGTGAATAGAAAGCGCGGCGACGAGGGGTCGCCACTGTAATCCGATACTAGTCGCGCCGCGAAGCGGTGGGCGGCTCGCTCGAGACATGATACGATATATCGCAATACCGCGCCGAAAAATGACCCGTCCTTTTAGCGGCGAGAAAATGATGCGCTATCATTTCCCACCACCTTGCGGTAGATAGCATGGTGCGCTTTTTTATAGTGGTTTCTCCCATAGGCCTATTCCACTCTCAATTTGAAAATTATTCAAAATGCCATTACTATACGCTGAATACATCGTAAATGTAAAAAATTAATGGTGACAGTACCTTTACAAAAATTAATCCGTGATTGAAAATCCTTCGATAAAATGTATTCCACACGTTGATAATGATACGATGATAAAATGCTTCTACAGCTGACAGCTGAGCGGACATGTGAGTGTAAGCGTACGTGTGAGTTCGACGCCTGCGCACTATGGTTGTCCGCTCAGCTGTAGCTGCGTGCTGTCGGCGTACGCAGTGTGATAACAGCGTGCGAGAGCTAAGACGTTTTAATAAAAATCTTGTGTTTGCGTAGTAAATTAACAGTGAAAATGAGGTATACTCTGCAGGAATATACGGATATGATTGTGGCATACGGACTAGCGGGAGAAAATACTTATCGTGCCGCAATTTACATGGAATCATTTCTCGGGCGTGCACGAAAACCAAGTGACCGTACAATTTTACGTGTTGTGCAATAATTATATGGAACTGGGTGTCGTGCATAATATCGGGATAACCGGTCCAGCAGTGCGTCTTCGTGTACGAGATAAAGAAAAGATTCGTGAAGCATTTTATCATCGTATCACTATCAACGTATGGAATACATTTTATCGAAGGATTTTCAATCACGGATCAATTTTTGAAAAGGTACTGTCACCATTAATTTTTTCATTTACGATGTATTCAGCGTATAGTAATGGCATTTTGAATAATTTTCAAATTGAGAGTGGAATAGGCCTATGGGGGAAACCACTATAAAAAAGCGCACCATGCTATCTACCGCAAGGTGGTGTGGAAATGATAGCGCATCATTTTCTCGCCACTAAAAGGACGGGTCATTTTTCGGCGCGGTATTGCGATATATCGCATATCACTATCATGTCTCGAACGACCCGCCCACCGCTTCACGGCGCGACTAGTATCGGATTACAGTGGGGCTCTCGTCGCCGCGCGCTTCTATTCACGCAGATTGGCCGATCTTCTTTATTTAATTTTTTCCGAATTATTGCGACAATCCCAAAACAATATAGGTAATTTCTTCTTAATTTGAGCCAATCTACTTATTTTTTTCGTTAAGGTCGAAAATCGACGGACACTCTGTATACAGAACATTAAATCGATCAAGTTTTTGAGAAATGACAAAAATAAAAATTTATATATAACTTTTATAAAAGAATATATAATTTGAGCAGGATTTGATAGGATTCTCTAAAAATAAATTATAATTGTGGCAAAATAAGGTATTTTAATGAGAACCTCATAAATTTTCCTTAAAAGGACCTTAAAATCTAACCTTAAATATAAGCTGGTAAATATAAGGTATTTTATTCAGGACCCGATAAATTTTCCTTGAAAGGGCATTGTAAACCATTTGTTACATTTCCTTTAAGGTCCTTTTTATTTTACTCTAATAGGGCCCGATTAATATTAAGGCCAATTAATTAGGCCCTTATAAAAGCCTTTAATAAAATTTTCTACACGGGCTGTTCACTTCACACAATTTTGTATGCACATTTAAAGAAGGAAAGATAAATATTTTATTATATATTTAATGCTTTATCCAATTAGTTCAATCAGCCAGATTTAATACTAGATTTAACAGGAAAAACACTTAATCGCGAACTTATCGCTTCAAGAGACTGTCATAAACTGATGGCTCTGTTGGCATACCTAAGGCCGATATTCATAGTCCGATCTTATATTTAAGATCGTCTTAAGTCTGCTTCGAGGTTGATTTAAGACTTCATTCAACCAATCAAATAGCTATGTAACATCTTAAGCTCGAACTTAAGACGATCTCAAATATAAGATCGGACTATGAATACCGGCCTAAGAGTATATAGAAGGTTAAACGCAAAGCCGTCTTACCTACGTGTGCGAAGTGTACAATGTACACGGGAGGCAGAATATAAGAGGCGGCAAATTTGGTTAACAATATAATTCATTATAAAAAGAAAACCTCTCTCTTTCTCTACACACACACACACACACACACACACACACACACACAGACAGACAGACAGACAGACAGACAGACAACACACACACACACACACACACACACACACACACACATACACACATATATATATATATATATATATATATTCTTTTCTATACTCTACTATAGACAATATCTTTTTCTTTTCGGAGGTCGAAGAACGATTTGAATTTAAAAAATTTTCATAACTGGTTTGGATTTTTAAATAATATTAAAGAATTTAATAAGGAAAATAAAGACTTTAGATTGAAAACTTGATGGACCTACAAATAATTATGTTAAAAATTATGTTATAAAATGAATTAATCACAATATTTCGGAAGTATGTTGATTGTCACTTTTGTCCTGGAGGCTGGGGATGAAAGTGACAGTTCTTATTTTTGAAAAAATAAAATAAATATGTCTTTTTTCAATTTGAGACAACAATTTTATTACAATCTTTTATTAAGCAAGACAACTTTTATTATAAATTTGTATTATATTATATTAAAATAGAAAATAAAATAAATATTTATTTTTATCTTCTTTAAAAAACTTAAAAGAAATAATCTCCGTTAAGCAAAATAATTATAAGTAATATCATAAAATAATTATACTTAATATCACATCAGTTTTGTACTTTTTCAAGTTTAAATAATAATTTAATTCTAAATAAGCGTAAAAATTAGCTGTTAATAAAACAATATTTTAGAAAACTTTCATATTTTCTGCGAAATTCTTTCTATTTGAAAAAGTAGGGAGAGCTTTAGTTGTCTACATGACTTTATTGCGCATATACATATTGCACACATAATATTATTACGTATAATATTAAATTCTTGAATGTCGCCAGTAGATAAAATAAAATAACTAAACAAAAAGAGAGATTGATGTCTCTCTCCTTGATTGTGAGCGGTAGGCTGACTTGACGATCTTGACAAGTGATTTCTCTTTTCTCATTACTTATTGGTTAACTAAAATTTTTTCACTTGAGAAGGACCAAAACCCATAGTCGAAACGTTGTGATTCTTTATCAACCAATAAATTGCCAGTATGGTCGATCTTAATTACGTTATTTTATTATTACGTATATACGCATTACACACATGACATTATTGCACACATGCACATTGCCCACATGTTCAATTGCGCACATATACTTTTCCATGCAAAAGGTGTCATGTGTGCAATGTGTATGTGTGCAATAATGTCATGTGTTCAATTATACTTTCGCATCTTCATTTTTTTCGTGTGTGCAATAATACATGTAGGCAATCGGGACGTAGGCAATCGGGACTGTCAGCAAAAGAAGCTGTCGACAAAATGTTGTGCGCAAACGAAGCAGTTGGCAATCGGGAATGTTGGCAAACGGGACCTCCCCAAAAAGAAACACGCAAGACTCTTTTAGAGTCGAGTTTTCTGTATAATTAATATTGTAGTATACGATTTAAATATACACAGGCTGTTATGCCAACAAAATAAAACCATATATAGATAGATCTCTTTAAACTACTAAACCAAAATAGTATATTGTGATACAAGTGAGGAAAGTTGGCAATTGCACACGAGCGCGGAGTAACGCACGAGCCGAAGGTGAGTGCGTTCACGTACTATTCGTGCGCAATTGCCATTCCTTATATGTATCACACGTTATTTTATATTTCAAGTGCGTCTAGTAGCACTTGTCGTACTTTTCCGTACAAGAAGCAAATTGTATACGATCACATTATTTCCCTGGGAAACAGTGAAATAATGTCATTATTTCTATTAGCGTACGTCAGAAACAACTCGCCAAACAGTGAAATAATGTATCGTGTACAATTTGCTACTTCTCGTACGGAAAAGTCGTGCGGGAAGTGCTACATTGGACGCACGTGTGATATAAATTTCTATATCATTTTGCAAGGAACCACGTAAAATTTCAACATTATTTAAAAAAAGATCGGCCAATGCGCGTGACTAAAAGCGCATCGCGAGAAAGGTCGTCCCACTGTACCTAAATATTCTGTAATTCATATCTCGAAATTTTCATGGTTTTTTGCAAAATAGAATAGGAATTTTTAGTTCAGTTTAGCGAGATCTACTTATAGTTGTTTTTATTTTGTTGCGAGATAATGGAAACATGTTGTATATATATATATATATTATATATATATATATATACATATATATATATCTGTGTAAAACAAACACACGTAAATATATAATCTATATCTATGTATTAAATTTGTAACACAGAAAAGTAATACAATATAATATAATATGTAATATAATATGTAATATAATATAATATTAAAAATATATATAATATTTATAACATGAATTTTATTGTAATATAATATATTTCTATACAATATTAAACAATAAAATATTTTTATACAATATTATACAATACAATATTTTTAATATTATATTGTACAAATATAATATTATATTGATTAAATACAATTATACAATTCTTATACCATATTAGTGAATAATTAAGTATATATATTATATTTAAAAATATTATTACAATCATTTATACTGTATTTTTAATTTCTAAACAGTTAATGTCTTTAAGATTTAGTTTCAATTGTTGAATAAAAATCGAAAATAATTTAAGTGTTTTTTGATCTCTCGTTTGCGTGTTTTCATCTTCCGTTTAACATCGGCAATTGAAATGGCTGAATTTTTGAGATCTTTTTCTACAAATTTCTTTATCTAAAATAGATTATTTTAATAATTATTATTAATAAATAAAGTTTTTATTTAATAATTATACTGTCACATATGAGAGTGTCACTATGAAAAGAATTACAAAAAATATTATATAAAATATAGAAATTTGATTTATTTAAAATTTACCTCTCTCAATTGTCCCTTAGAATACGCATTGTTAATCATAACAGTTAATGTCACAATATCATTAACTTCCCTGTAAAGAATAAAACAATACATTTATAATTTATTCAATAAATCTTCATGTCTATGTGTAGTATATCTTTATTAAATAATATTATTACCCGTGTCTTGTTTTGTAATTATTTAATAAACGTGTAAGCATATGTTTAGTATGCCTCTCAATGACAGAAAGAAAAATATTAGCATTTAAGGCATAAGCTCGCGTCATCAGTCCACGCAGATGATTAAATGGATTGAATTCGATTAAAATTTCTAATAATTTTATTTCTAAATAATCGATTATAATTCTATAATTTTTACTGTAAGCCAGACATTCTAAAATTGTATCATTTCCTTTTATGTAATCATTAAAAACTTTATTCCATGTATCACGATCTGCCGTTTTCAAACCATTACAATATGTCCACCTCTTCCATCCAGGCAAAAGTCTATAGAACATAGTCCAAAAAAGAAATAAAAATCTTCTAACGAAATTGTGTTAATAGTTTCTTTAGTGATTTATAAATAATTGTTGATATACGTGATAATTAATTTCTCAAACATATAAAGAATATAAAGGTATTCTTATAAAAACGATCAAATATAAGAAAATTTACTTGTTTTCTTTAGGATTTGCTAGATGCCATTTCAAATCATGCTCAGCCTTTACTTCGCAAGAATTTATATTTATAATACAATCCCATTTTGCGAGTTCTTGATTTAAACATTTAGTATGATCGTTGATGTTACTTTCCTCATATAACTTCCAGTATCTAGATGTAATATTCTGCATAAAATCAAACCTTAGCACGCCCTAAAAATTGATAAATATTATTATATTTAGTTTATTCATTATTTACAAGAACACATATAATGTACGCGGAAATAAACATTTTTCCTAGATAATTTTCTTCATATTTCTTTAATATTTATGTGACTTCATAGCATCAATATCATAATAACCAGATTTACCAATTTCTTATTTGTGTGTGAATAATTGTGTATGTATTTTTTCATCTATATAGGTATGGATTTTATCATCTAATGAATTCTTAATACATATATATTGATATACAAAGTGTTTCATAAGTTTGTACTAACGCTCGTGAGTGGATAAAATGCAAAAAACTCAATACAATGGTCCATTACCATTTTGCAATTTTCGCAAATATTTATTGAAATATTAATTATAAATGTGAATAAACGCGCATTTCGCGAGGCTAGATCGTAAGATATGCGTGGTAGGTGTGTCATCGGCGAGTGTCGCATATCCATGAAAAAATAAGAATCGAGGTACGGGCGATCAAACTTTACGAGATACTATATATATATTTTTTAATCTATACATATTGATGTATCGATTGAAGTATATACTTTGATATATGATGAGTTATTTTCTTAATTTAAATCTGTGGCATATCAAATATAGGTTTTAAACATTTTAAACTTTAAATATTAATTTCTTTTATAAAACAAGCATTTACAAGTGGATTATTATATGTATATTATATTATTATGTGTTGTATAATATATTATATTATTATGTGTTGTATAAATTATTATGTGTTGTGTAAAAGAATTATTGTAAAATTATATAAGTCAATTTCTCTGCAAAATGTATTGTATATGTATTGTATATATATATTTTTAACATCG
Organism: Camponotus fellah; assembly: GCA_030586385.1. Lineage (NCBI taxonomy): Eukaryota > Metazoa > Arthropoda > Insecta > Hymenoptera > Formicidae > Camponotus > Camponotus fellah. Next base: position 338,229 of record JAPIVC010000292.1, on the reverse strand, counting down.
TAAACATTCGAATGCTACAGAAATGATAAGAAAATTAATATAAGAAAGATTATTGTGTTTTATAATGTATTCTATAATTTCCTAAAAAATTAACTAATTAAATATTAATTACACAATTAATCATCAATTATTATATAAATATTAATGTAGTATTATTAAAGAAAAATAACTTGATGAAATATTCACTTGATAATGGATAATATTTTTTTATTGTATAAAAAATGTTATTATATCTATATATATATACATATATATATATATATATATATATATACATACCTTAAAGTCAGGATAAAAGTCCAAGAATGGGAAGATATTTGACAAAAATTCAAATGCTTTCAACATAGGATACCATGCTACATAATCTGTTTCCTGTGCCAAATAAGAATCGAGTTCCCAAAATATGGAGAAATCAAGTTTCTTCTCTATCGCAAAATGAAACGCATCATTTATGATTTGTGCGCGATTGAGAACATGTATATTACTATATTTTTCAGAATTTAAGTATTGTGCAATTTTTCGCCAATTCGCAGTATCGTAATGGACGCGATAATATCCTGTAATAAAATAAATTATTTTTGTTAATTATTAAATACTTCCAATTGATATATATTAATTATAAACACATTTCGAGATGTTGAAGATATTATGATATTATAGTACATTGTGATACAAATGAGGAAAGTTGGCAATTGCACACGAGCGCGGAGTAACGCACGAGCCGAAGGCGAGTTCACGTAGCGTTCGTGTGCAATTGCCATTCCTTATATGTATCACACGTTATTTTATATTACAAGTGCGTCCAGTAGCACTTGTCGTACTTTTCCGTACGAGAAGCAATTTGTACACAATCACATTATTTCACTGGGAAACAGTGAAATAATGTCATTATTTCTCACCATCTATTAGCGTACGTCAGAAACAACTCGCCAAACAGTGAAATAATGTGATCGTGTACAATTTGCTACTTCTCGTACGGGAAAATTCGTGCGGGAAGTGCTACATTGGACGCACGTGTGATAAAATATATTATATAAAATATATTATTATTATTATTAGAGATATTTGTATCTTCCGTTTTTATTATTTAACAAAGCTGTATCAGCAAATTCTACAAATTAGCAAGAAATGAAAATTTCAAATATATCATTAAAAATTCAATATTCTTATAATATCTTTTATTATATCTTATTCTTTATATATGACTTTCAATATATTATTTTTAATTACAATTTATGTCACATATGATATCTAATCTGATATATATATATATATATATATATATATATATGTATAAATGTAAATAATAATAAAACAATTCTGAGAATTTTGATATGTAAAGATTTTTGTACTAATATAAAATTGTTTTTTTACAAATATAATATATGTACTAAAATATATATATTTGAAATTATATGTATACTATATGTATATATATATATATATATATATATATATACAAACAATATATATATAAACAATATATATATATATAAACAATAAAGATAAATATTTTTTATTGTATATTTACCAGCTTGTTGTAAATTGAAAATAACCCATTCATATTTTATAAAATATAGTTGGATTTTTGAACGCCATGGTGTTAACCAAAAATTCGTCCAAGTTACGTTAAAATTGAGTTCCGAGTCTGTAGTATAAGTAACAGGTATATAATATTGTTTCTCATCTAATTTGTTGTAAAATTCTACTAATACGGATGGAAGAGCAGTAGCATAATTTGGCGTTACTTTCAACACGATAGTATACCTCTGCATAATCCACGAATCTATCGTGTATTTTATATTAAAACAATGCTTGAAATTTAATTCAGTCATGACAGATCTCATAGAATTTCACAAATCAGAAGTTGTTGCTCCATGATCATCTAATCTAAAAGATTTAACATTATGATAATTTTGTACTAACTTGTCACTGACATGTCCTCCTTCAAGCCATATAACTATTGCCTGAAATATTTTTATCTTAAACTTATAGATTTTTGAAATATTTCAATATGTAGATTAAAATGGCCTACCCTGTATATATATATATATATATATATATATATATATACATATATACATTATTTTCATAACATATTCAAAAATAATGAAAACATATACATATATGTAATATATATTATTTAGTATATATTTTTAATAAAAATAATTTATTTATTATTATGTATATATTTTTATTTACATATATATTAATAAATATTCATTAATAACTATGTTGGTATTTGTCGTGACTGAATAAATACTAAACTTACTACTACTTAATTTTTATATTACAAAAGTTTTGGAATGTTTATATTTTGTTAATGTTTGTAAAACTAGACTTTCTCGAAATCATTCAATTTGAATTATTTGTTATTTAGAAAATATAAATATCTATTATATGAATATCTATTATATATTGATTAAAAGAAAAGTTGAAATTCAATCGTAACAAAAATTTATAAATATAAAATAGCAGTATAAATTTAAGCTTGTAAACATCTATCTTTCAAACATTAAAAAACTGGAAATACATTATTAAATTTATTTTATTATATTTTGATTTTTTTCCTTTTCTTCTCTGATGTTTAATGCCGGTCAAAAATATATTATTTTTTAAAGATAATTTAATTCAAAGTATATATATTTAATTAATATTTCTTAAGTTGAGGTGTCCATTATTGAATGAAGAGTTTATTGTTCAGTAATCTATATATCTACTATTAAAACATGTGACTAGATAAGAATATATACATTTTGAATTAAGTTACTTACTTTGAGTTAATTTATTCTCAAAAAACATGAAGATGATACATTTTTGGCCGGTACTATATATTATTACATTACAATATATTATACTTACTGATTATCCAAATATTTGATCAATCCTTTTGAAAATATAGGATGGAATGTTCGTTCTAACATGCGCCATATAATAGATCCTATAATGTTCAAAAGAAAAAAAAAATAAATATATAATAAATGATTAAAAATTTATTAAAAATAATAAATTAGACATTTATAAGGAATTAGTTAATTTTATATTATATTATGACTTTTTGAAATCTTAGACAAACATGTATAGTTATAATTTAAAAAAAAATTACACATTATGAAATTATCCAAAAATTATATAATAATTTACTTTTAATATTAGATAACGTAATATTACGTTATTGCAAATATTATAAAAAAATATATTAAATTTTACAAATAAAGGGCCTTGCATGATTCTTTTTGTGGAAATTAAATTTCGAAGAAATTTGAATTTTTTGATTGAATTTGTTAAAGTTTGGAAATAAATAGTTTACGTGAAAAAAACAATAAAAATTTAAAAAATGTCAAAATAAATGTCATAAGGTTAGTAAAGTCGTTTCGTCAGTACAAGTATTCAAATATCGAAATAAGACGTTATTTTAATATTATTAAGGAAAAGTAAATAATATATCAAATAAAGTAAATTATATATTAGAATGTGACACACAGTTGATCATTTTTATTAAGACATTTTATTAATATATTTACATGGAAAAAATGTGTTTGTAGCTGCATCGATGCTGTCGTCGCCATAACATGCTATTTGATATTTGATAAAATTAGTTAAAATTATAGTTATTATATAGGTTTTCCCTAAGTCTCCTTTTTCGAATAGGATGCAACTTCCCTAATTGCTTTAAAAGACCAACCTCTCAAAATAATTGAACACCTGTTTCATGATTCGTAATCATTTTTCGTAATTTTTGAACCGTTTCTAAAATATAGTGATTACGAAATTTATGGATACCCTATATATACATTTATGTACATATTTTCCACGTAAATATCATATCTATATATTAAGAAAAGTAATGAACTATGTGTGATTCTACTCATTAATACATTAATTATATTCTTTCAGTAGTAATGGAAATAACGCCTTATTTCGATATTTCAATGTTTGTAGCGACGAAATGACTCTATCAAACGATATTGCGGTTAATGTGACTTTTGAATGCCACAAACTATATATTTCCAGAGTTTCTGCAAATTTCACCAAACTTCAAAATTCATTTTCCATAAGAATCGTACAGAGTCTTTTGTTTATAAATGACTTTTCTCATTGCCTATGAAATTAACATTCGGAAATTTTTAAACACTTAATTGTTTAATTATGCAATGTTATACGCATACCTTTGATTTGAGAAAGAAAAGACTGTAAATAATTTTCAGGATAACTATTATATTCTATAGTAGAATTTATAATAACATATGTATTTAAATAGAGTAATTCATGTTGAACTTGAACTACAAACAAATCCATCATCCGGAAAATCGGCAGAGCCTAAAATCAATTCAATATAATTATAATTTATCATAAAAAATTTATAATAAAAAAAAAAGTTTTTGGTGCATATCAAAATTAGCTTATTATATGCTATTGTTAAGAATGAAATTTGTATGTGTGCTTGTGTGTGTAAATTTTTCTGCGATAATTATAATACAAAAACATATACATATTTAGTTCTCATTAAATTTCTTTCAGGGGTTTTTGAAATTTTAGAGACTTGGATTTTTATCTTTTCTTATAATTAAGATAATTAATTCTTATAATTAATTATCTTTTCTATAATTAAGAAATAAAAAAGAATATTTGCACAAATATTTAACAATTATATGCATTGTTAAACCGTTAATCATTTGACAGCGTATTCAAATAATAATAAAATTAGTAATAAAATAACCTTTTCGATAATGTATACTGAATAAAATATATTAAATCCTTTGTTTAACCATGTATGAGGCCAAAAATAAGTTGGTCTAAACAGATTTTTAACGTATTTTTGTATCATTTCACGTGTAATTGAGCACGCAATTATCGTTTTATATGCGACAGGATCTAATTCTTCATTATAAGTGATATCTGCTTCTCTAAAAATAATTATACTAATATGTATGAAAAATTGTGGATATTAATATAATTTCTTATGTAAATAGATTACAATATGATATGTAATTAAAATAGTTTTGAATATGTATCCATATTTCTCACTATATATATATATATATATATATATATATATATATATTACCGATAAAAAATAAAACCAAAAGACTGTTCCATTTTATTTCGTAAATCCGGAATTACGACATGATCTATTTTGCTCTCAAATGAAACAGAGGTTAGCGGCGCAAGTTTTTTGTTCCAAATATTCCATCTATAGATGTATACATTGGTGAAAGAAATAATAGTTATCGCAAATTCTAAATGCGGTTTCGATTGTGGTCTGAACGATATGGACGAACGAATTGTTTCATTATCCGACAGGATGATGTGACGAAAATCGGCTACCAGAAATACTACACTATCGATGGAGATCAAAGGAGTCTTGTGAAAATTTGTGCACATCATATAATTCTTCATGCATGCTTCAGTATCTCGTATCGGCATATTTGACAAAGCTTTGTATTTTGGATAATGTATTATGGAAACAATAAAAATAATTCTTAATTCTGGATTGTCCCAATATGGAAATATTTGCTGTTTTTTCCTTTGATATTTGTTTCTTCGCGGGATACCCGTTGCGATTAACCATCTACCGTATTTTAATGATATATTTTAGATCATGACTAATTTTAGATAATTTTAAGCGTAGAATGTACAAATGTACAATTTGTTTTTGATATTTCATATATTCTTCTACTTACTCTGTTTCTTCATCTTTATTTATGTACGGAGTTCCGAAAGATTTCCTTAAGATATTAATGGCGATTTTATACTCTATATACAGATCGTATATTCCACGCAACGAGACATCACCGAAATCTAGCCTGACAATATTGCTTTCAATAAAATTTATGTGATTTGTTTCATGGACCGTATTATTTTGATTTAATTTTGAGCACATTATAATTGTTGTATTCGGCACATAAAAACTTATGTATTGTTTTGCATAAGAAATATTTAAAGTGATTATGCATATGCTATGGAGAAAAATGTTGTCTAATAGTAACGTCATATTATAATGTGTCGGAAATATATAATCTGATATATTGCTTGATTTGTTGTTTAATAAACTGGGCATTGCGATTTTCGATTCTTCGTCGGTTTCTACACCTTTGATTTTTAATTCTTCGTCATCCATAGGTCTCGCTATTACCATTATGGTAATGTATATTATACTACTACTAAATAATAGTTTTAAGAATGTCATGTTAAATTTCATACGGATATCTATAAAAAAAAACGTTCTTGCTTTAAAAACAAGGTTTGCTTATAAAGAGTACGCGATTCGAACGATTTTTGTGTGAAAAAAACTTTCAAGAGAATTTACTAACGTTTTATAAGAAAATACGATTAATTTAAAAAGAATTTAAAATAATACAGTTTAATAAATAAAGGAATGATTAGAAGATAAATATAAAAATTATTAAAACAACATATAAAATCAGGGCGAAGTCATTAAATCGGGAACATATAAAATATTTTCTCGGATTCGAATATCAGGAGACAAAAGAACGTATTTAAATAATTCCCATAGGACAAGCACAATAAACGTAACTTTTACTTATCTCAATTTAGCTATCTTTAAGATTTCTTCTAGTAGCAATTACATAATTGAGTGTATATATATATATATATATATATATATACAGGGTGTCCCGCAATTACCGCTCAATATTTTAAAGGTAGATTCTCTGGCCAATTTCAAAACGATTTTTCCTCAGCGAAAATGTCGAGGCACTAATAGTTTTCGAGTTATAAATGATTGAAAATAAAGGGTTTTTCGCAAACTAAGCCTTATGGAAATAAAATATTAATAAAGTCACATTCTTTAGTTAATTTTAGGTAGAGTTTACTTTAATAGAATTTTAATTTAAGACTTAGTTAGAAAGATACATCATGACAAAAATTAGGAATATTCAAAAAATAATGATCTTCTTCGGCATTTTCGCTGAGGAAAAATCGTTTTTAAATTGGTCAGAGAATCTACCTTTATAATATGGAGCGGTAGTTGCGGGACACCCTGTATATATATAAGCATATATATATTAAAATGTACGAGAAATGATGGTATATTCTTGAAGGTATATTCTTCTCTATGAACAACGCGATTTTATACCTGATATAGACTGTATGTTTACTAACATGTTATTTTCAAGATCGATCTGTTCCTTAAGTAAGAAATATATTAAAAATATATAAACACTGAACGGAAATCAAATATCATCAAATATTTGAAATTTTAATAATATAACGATTTGTATCAAACATTCAAACAAAATTCTGAAAACTGAAATTATGTTAATATTTTTATAATACATCTTTTTGCATAAAATGTTATTTATTCATTATTTGTTATTCATTATTTGTTATTCATTCGTTCAATACACATTTAAATTAATATATCCGACTGGGTCTAGATTTTCTTTATAAAAAACATTTTAAAAACAAGACGCAGGTAATACGTTTTTAAGGTAGATAATTTTATAGCTTAGATAATTTTATAGCAATAATATAAAATTAATGGCACAATAATTTTATAATGTCAAAAAGAAATTTATCTTATAAATTTTACATGTTCTATATGTCAAAATGATCGAAACATGCTATTATAGTACAAACGAAGAATGAAGATATATAGTAATATATAGTAATATATAGTAATATATATCTTCATTTCTATTAACTGTAATGTATGTAAAAGATAAAAATAACATTTATAAAATGAAATCGATTTGAAAATTAAAGAAAATGTCTTTTATAAAATAAAAGCGTTACCTGTTCACTTCACACAATTTTGTATGCACATTTACAGAAGGAAAGATAAATATTTTATTATATATTTAATGCTTTATCCAATTAGTTCAGCCAGATTTAATACCAGATTTAACAGGAAAAGCACTCAATCGCGAACTTATCGCTTCAAGAGACTATCATAAACTGATGGCTCTGTTGGCATTCGTAAGAGTATATAGAAGATTAAACGCAGACCCGTCTCTGCGTATGCGAAGTGTACAATGTACACGTGAGGCTATAAGACGTGAGAATATAAGAGGCGGCAAATTTGATTAACAATATAATTCATTATAAAAAAAAACCTCTCTCTTTCTCTACACACACTCACACGAACAACACACACACACACACACACACACACACACACACACACACACACACACACACACACTACATACACACACACACATACATATATACATAGGTATGATTATTACTTCAAAAAAGTAAGAAAAAAAACATAATTTAACTTATCAATTTAATTATTGAAATCAATATTTACCCTTCTGACTCTTTTAGTAACAAATTCTTTAATGATGTCTTTTATATATACATTTAAGTTTTCAAATAGTTCATTCTCTATACTTAAAATAGCTAAAGAATTGAGTCTTTCTTGGCACATTGAAGATCTCAGATAACTTTTTATTAGTTTAGAGCTTAGAAAAAGATCTTTCTCCTGCAGCTACTGTTACAGATAGCGTCAGTAAAGTTCTTAAAGATGCTGTTAAATTTGAAAATATTGTGATTAATTCATTTCTTAAATTGCAATACATCGAAAGCATTAATCTCATCTTTAAAAAAAACTGAAACATTTTCGATTTCCGTATTAAGTTCTATCGCATCAATATCATACTCTTCGAGTGAAAGGTCACTCGATTTTATTTGTAGGTCCATGCAAGTTTTCAGTCTAAAATCTTTATTTTCTTTATTAAATTCTTTTTTATTATTTAAAAACCCAAATCAGTCATGAAAATTTTTCAAGTGCTCAAATCCTTCTTCAACCTTCAAAAAGGCAACGTCTATAATAGTGTAGAAAAGAATACACACACATATAAAAATATTAATATATATATACATATTAATATTTTTTATATATACATATTAATATTTTTGAATAAAATGTTAGAAAAAGCGAGTAATCGAGAAAATAAAAAAAAGACAACTACAGTGATTTGAATATCTTAAACCTGAATAATTTGAATATCTATACGTAAGAATAAATATCCATAGAAAGTATTCCATAGGAAGGAATAAACAAATCATGGTAATTCTTATGATTTTAACACAAAGGAATACCAACAATAAACCATAATAGTTCAAAAACTTCAAAGAAGAGAATATATTGGACAGAAATGCATAGTGATTGGAAATAATTAGAAATTAAAAAACAGTGTGCATACAATCTATTTATCAATAATAATACTATTTGGTAATTATATTAAATTTTACAATTTAGTACGCTGTATTATATAAAGTATTGAGCATAAAAATATTATGCTGGTATGAAAATTATAATAGAAATATATAAATAATATTGACTATATTAGAACATATGAATTCTTTATATTTTATATAGAGGAAGAGATATATTTAAAATATTTTGCAACATCTATATTTTTCGAATCTTAGTTATAAAAACTTCAGAAGAATCAGTGATTAATTTAACAAATTTTATATACATGTATTAAATTTTTAAATGATTAAAGAAACGATTAATAAATATCAAAGATCAGTTTACTGCTAATTAAGAAGATTTATAGAAATATGGTTAAAAATTGTTTTTATCCCACAGCAAATATTTTGTAAATAAAAAGATATATGATAATGAAATATGATAATGAATATATAGAAAAATATTTATTTCGTCTTTACATTAACATTACATTGGAAGATTACAGTATCTTTCGCGATTCAATAATTTATTTACTACTGATTTAAATATATAATTTAAATAAATAATAATTTAAATATAATACTATAATAACACTAATTAAATATATATAAATTTAAATATATAATAATTTAAATATATACTTAAGTATCTTGTTATATAACACTAGTGCAACTTTAGTGCAACTTTAGTGAACAAAACCAGAAATTGTACACATTATATGTTACCTTCCCAGATAGCACAGAGAATTTAAAAAGAATTCATTTTTATGTCACAAGATGTAAGTTCATTTTCAGATTCAAAAAGAGTTCTTTTACATAAAAGAATTCTTTTTGCATCTGAATGTGAACTCAGATCTTGTGACATAAAAGTGAATTCTTTTTAAATTCTCTGTGCTATCTGGGTTTTGAGAACATGAACTTTGGCTAGTTCATGTCCACGTTTTCAATGTCCACAGAGGGAGTATCGGAAATAAGTTAGCGCTGGAAGTTTATATTTTTTAATAAACTATAGCTCAAACGATTGCTCATTAATTGCTCCATCCGAATCTACATTTGCTCCCCTTCTAAAATTAATAGTTTTTCTAATATTTATAAAAAACGTAAAATTGAACATTTTTACTGAAAAACATATATCTAATGATTTTCAGCAATTATATTCGATATAAAACGATTGCTCCTTAATTATTTTGCATTGCTCCATCGTTATAATTAATAATTATTGTATTTCTTAATCGAAAATTAACAAATTTTTAATCATTTCACTAGTGACGACGTTGCCACCTATCGACTACTTATCGGAATTAAAATTTTAAAAGTTTTCAACAATTATATCCAATATAAAACGATTGCTCCTTAATTGTTTTACATTGCTCCATCGTTATAATTAATAAATATTGCATTTTCTATCGAAAATTAACAAATAAATCATTTTTAGAAGTGACGACGTCGCTATTTATCGGTCACCTAACGAAATTAAATGTTTTAATATTTTTCGGCAATTATATTCAACATAAAACGATTGCTTTGCATTGCTCCATTGTTATAATTAATAATTATTGCATTTTTTCATCGAAAACCAATAAAATATTATTTCACAAATGACGACATTGCCACCTATCAGCCGCCTATCGGAATACATGGTTGAACGGCTAGTGACGCGACACTCAAACATAATATATCAGCTCTATTGCTTAAAACTATATCTGTAAGAAAATAGCCAACTTTCCCAATTGACTTTTTGATAGAATAATTGCTCCTCGATTTCTTTATCGAAATATTCAATTGCTCCATTCGTGCTATTAATATTTTATAATATATTAGTCAAAAATCAATCGTTTTCTTGGAAAAACATATTTCTCATAGTCTATCGCAAATATATCCAACATAAAAATGATTGCTCCTTAATTGCTTCGCATTGCTCCATCATTATTTTAATAATTTTGATCAAATTTTGATAATTTTCGTTAAAAAAAATGCAATAATTATTAAAATAATGATGGAGCAATGTGAAGCAATTAGGGAGCAATCGTTTTATGTTGGATATATTGCGATAGACTATGAAATATGTTTTCAAAAGATTGATTTTTGGCTAATATATTATAAAATATTAATAGCAGCGTAGCAATTGAATATTTCGATAAAGAAATCGAGGAACAATATTCTATCAAAAGTCATGGAAAGTTGTTATTTTCTTACGGATATAGTTTTAAACAATAGATCTGATATTATTATGTTTGAATGTTCGCGCCACTAGCCGTTCAACCATGTATTCCGATAGGCGGCTGATAGGTGGCAATGTCATTTGTGAAATAATATTTTTTGGTTTTCGATGAAAAATGCAATAATTATAATTATAACAATGAGCAATGCAAAGCAATCGTTTTATGTTGAATATTGCCGAAAAATATTAAAACTTTAATTCCGTTAGGTGACCGATAAATAGCGACGTCGTCACTTCTAAAAATGATTTATTTGTTAATTTTCGATAGAAAATGCAATATTTATTAATTATAACGATGGAGCAATGTAAAACAATTAAGGAGCACTCTTTATATTGGATATAATTGTTGAAAACTTTTAAAATTTTAATTCCGATAAGTAGTCGATAGGTGGCAACGTCGTCACTAATGAAATGATTAAAAATTTGTTAATTTTCGCTTAAAAAATACAATAATTATTAATTATAACGATGGAGCAATGCAAAATAATTAAGGAGCAATCGTTTTATTAGATATAATTGCCGAAAACTATTAAAACGTTTAGTTCCGACAAGTGGCCGACAGGTGGCGTCGTCATTTGTGAAAATTATTTATTTATTAATTTTCGACAAAATAATGCAATAATCGTTAAACTAATGATAGAGCAATAGGGAGCAATTAGGGAGCAATCGTTTTATATCGAATATAATTGCTGAAAACCATTAGATATATGTTTTTCAGTAAAAATGTTCAATTTTACGTTTTTTATAAATATTAGAAAAACTATTAATTTTAGAAGGAGAGCAAATGTAGATTTGGATGGAGCAATTAAGGAGCAATCGTTTGAGTTATAGTTTATAAAATATTTAAAAAATTTAAAAAATATGAACTTCCAGCGCTAACTTATTTCCGGTCCTAAAAGCGGAGCATGACATCTCTCAGGAGTGAGTCCCAGTTGCGCACAGAATAAATCGGACACAGGACTCTCTCTTTCTATTGGTCAACCGTGCTAAGCCTCTAGGCATCGGTCGATATGATTGGTTGTGTCCGTTTCATTCTGTGCGCAACTAGGATCCTCCCTCTCTCAGTTTTCTCTCTGGCGCAAAGAGCTTAACAATATTGCCCCATGCCGTACAGTGGCGCTTCTACATCCGGTTAGAACTGTAACTACATTTATTTGAATTATGGATGAGGAGAATACGGGGATTTATGCGATATTAGCTTCAAAAAAGCTAACATTGTTTATATATTATTCTTCAAATATCACACTTTAATTACTTTCAAGCCTTTTTTATAATCAAGGAAATGAATCCATAACTGATTATCTTTAATAATATGCAAATATGAAAAACATAATATTAAAAAAATAACTTAAAAATATAATTTTATCTTTTCCTAAATATTTTAATTAATAATACATAATAATTTATTGTAATATATATGTATGTATATATTGTGTATTTTATCATTTATTACTTTTGATATAAAGATAAAAAGACAGATGTTATCATATAAATATTAAAATGTAAAATTGTTATAAATATTAATATTATATTATATTAAATGAAAAACAAAATGTGTGTATGAGTGCATAGCAATATTGCATGTGTAAAATTATATATTGCATTCGAATATAATTGAATCAGAAATAGCCTTAGCACACAATATTTTTAGAATTATCCTAAACTATAAATATTATTGTATAAATATTACTAACTGTTAATAATATTACCATATATTTCTAATATTTATATATATTTTTTATACAATAATTACAATATATATAATTTATATATTTACAACATTTTATTTACAATATTTTCAATACTTCTTACATGAATATATTTTTTGAAGTTTCAAAGTTAACTTCGAAATTCAAAACTTCGTAGCTTAAAAGACATTTTAAAACTTCGAAGCTTTGAAATACTTCTTGTCAAAAGTAACAACTCTATTTTGTAATCGTAATAAATAAGTGCAATGTTGGTGAATATTTATTCCAATATATTTATAAATAAGTTTCGTAAAAATGTCTTCGTAACTTTATTTTCTAATTTTATTAAAGGGAATAAGCGATTTTCTAGACAATTTATCTTATCGTGATAAATGATTCACCGTTACTATTGATGGCCGCAATGAGATAAATCGCTCGAATATTTCTTATCAGTTTCTATCAGGATACGGATACGACACGACAGTCATAATATCTCATTTTCGGAAAAAATAACCTAAAAAACATCGCAAATAATATTCAAACTATCAAATTTCATGTAATTCAATTCTTCACTGTAAATAGTATATTATTAATGTGAAAAATACAAATTCGAAGTGAATATGCTTATATAATGTGTGTGAATTAATTATTTTTATAATTCAAAAAGAATTTTAATTTGTAAAATTATACTTTTTATTATTCAAAATTATGTAATATCTGTAAAAATTTTGAAAGTGAAAAGTATATAAAATTGTTAAATTATTATAATATATATTCGACTAGTCGATAAAATTAATTAATAATGAGTAATCTTTTGTGAGATTAAATCACATAAATGCATATATATAAAAACTGAAAATTTTTAAATGAACAATCTGCTTAACTACTCGTCAAATTTTAAATCAAACTATTTGCATTAATCCCAAAATGAGAGTAAGAAATAAAGGGAATTTTATATGTGTGTGTGTGTGTGTGTGTTTATATAATATTTCAGAAAAGTAATAACTTGTACACAATATGGCATGAAGATATATATCTTGAACATATAAATGAAAGAAAAAGTATCAATGCTTATTATATAAAAATATAAGTTTTCTTAATTATGACATAATTTTCAAGTATCAAGAAAATGGTTAACCGACAATTGTCACATCCGTTAAATTCGAGTCTAGAAAATGTTATTGCGTCGAATTCGAGAATGGAAATGCAACCGAGGTTCTCGCGATCCGCTTCTTTGGGCAGAAAACCAATAGGATCTAAGAATTTTTCATCGAAGAAACAAAACACTCATCATCGCAGGTATGGTCGTCAAATATTTTATCTTATTAAGAAACGTTGTGTATATGTGTTGTGTGTAATTGATGATACGATCGGGAAGATTACATGAAAAAATAGCAACATGAAATAAAATTTAAAATTTATTAAAATTTATATTTTATTTAAAATATGAAAACGATTTAAAATAATTGAGATTATGCAACACATATACATACACATATATGTATATACAGAATTCTGATATTCTCAATAGATATATTAATAAATATATTAAAATTATATTTATTTCTCAATAAATATATTAATCAGATTTTCATAAATTATATTATATATGTATTTATTGGCCCTTGACAATACAAATACAATGCTATTCTAATTATTGCTCTTTTCTCGTGCGACAAGTGCATAACCTTAGATTATAATTATTTTGTTAAATATTTTTTGTTGGAATAATTTTATTAATTTCACAATTATTAATTATATTAATTATGTTCATTAATTTTTATTTCATAATAGGACGGCTTCGGTCGGAGCTATTGACGTATCGCAATGCGTTGTATGCAAGAACAAGGTACAATCACTCAAAACGATGAAATGTCGTCACACCTTTTGCATGCAATGTTTTAAAAATCGATTCATGATATCATATAAAAAAGGTAAATTGAAAATACATTTTTACGTAAATAATGTCATGTTTTCTGTCACTTAGAATCAAATCGATCGACAAAAACTTTTAAGAACATTTAAACACATAAATCTTTATCTTTCGTAATATTTAGTTTAATTCTTAAAATAATGTATAGTTATTTATAGAATTTGCAATACTTATAATATTATACGCTTCCTCTACTGTAAATAGATATTTGACTTATTGTTAGTTGAAGACTTGAATATTTTTTGGTATCAATTTTATTACCAAAAAATTAATTAACATATAATGATAACGAAAAACACTTATTAATTGCTATAAATTTAAAAACATAATTAAAGAATAAAAAATAATTTTATATTAATATAAAATTATATTAATATTTTATAATTTCATATTAATATAAAATTATATTAATATTTTTTATTTATATTAATATAAAATAAATTATTAATATAAATTAAAAATAAAATAAATATAAAATATATTATTAATATAAATTAAAAATAATTTTATAATAATATAAAATCACTAACGTTAATTAATTATTAAATATTATTTATATAATGTAATATATTATTACAAAATAATTTTATAATAATATAAAATCATTAACTTTAATTAATTATTAAATATTATTCATAAAATTAAACAACATTTCGATTATGCTTTAAATTTTTGAGCGAATGTTAATTAAAATCTTTGTCATATATCAATCGCCTGTTTATTTTAGATGGCGGTACAATTTGTCCAGTTTGCAATGTAGTAGTAATCAATGCAATAGATAAGAAAGAGTCAAAGAGTGCGGTAAGTTTCGCGCCTTTACCGCCAAAGATCCGAGACAAGAAATGTCGTACCTGCGGCGAATTTTGCGAGGATAAGTGTAAACACTGTAAACGCGTAAGTAATTCATTGGATGTTTTAAAGTTAATCGATAATTTTCCATTTTGCAATTTTCTCTCTATCAATCTCTTCACGAATCATTTTTTATATTAACAAAATAACATTTTGCAATAAATCTATTACCACTAAATTCTGATTGTCATTATTAGAACATTAATACTTGGAAGTAAAGGAAATAATGAAGAGCTAATAGATATTTGAAAAAATATATCTATTAAATAAGTTTTTTCAATATTTTAATTTCAATATAATATTTTCACAGAGATTTTGCGATGTTTGCTTGATAAGTCATATCGATAATTTGAAAGAAGAATTAGGTAATATAAATGAAGATCTTAATACATCAGCTGTGAGATTTGAAGATAAAATCAGCAATTTCCAGGTAATTGTTGTTTATTAGTCAGAATAAAAAAGTATTTATTAAAAAACATCCACATATATGTTAAAAGAATCAAATGTCATTTAAATGTGATGAAATAGAAGATGTGTTTTGCTTAAAGCTTGAACAAATGATGTCCTATTGTTAAATTACTCGGTAGATGATTAATTTCTTTGTCGCAGAGCAAAGCAAACGAGATACGAGAGTTTATCAATAGAGATATAGAAGGCAAAATAATAGAACTTCATAAGAAAAAAGAAAATCAGATTAAGAAAATCGATCACATAGTTGCTGCGGGTGAAACATCGGTGGGGGATATTAGAGAAAAACTGAACAAGGCTCAGATGGAGATAAGAGAACAGAAGGAAGTTTCGTATGATGCGTTGCCCGATAATGAGAACAAGGTAAGATAGCATTTTAAATTTTTATTTTATCGACCCATCTGACATTTTGTATTTATTTAATTTATGCTCATTATTCACGTTTGTGAGTAAAATTGCTCTGAAGATGAACGAAAAAGAATGATCTTCAAAATTTTATTTCTTTTAAAATTCTTTAAATTCAGATAAAAATATATTTATTTGTGCTCCATTTTTACTGCACCAGCTAATATTTGTTCCTTTTAATTTAATTATTTAATAATAATTATTTTATAAATTATATTTTATAAAATAATTTTATAAATTTTTTATTTTATAAATTATATAAAATGCATAGTTTGAACACTGGTGGAAAAATATTTGATCTTTTTATATATTTTTACATATTTATTTACTTACACGTATCCATATACATGAAACAATTTCTTATCAAATAGAACGAAGAATAATATGTTCGTATAATATAAATGCAACAACTATACGTTTAACAAAATTATATAAAAGATTTTAAATTGTGAAATTGAGAACAAATTTTAACACAAATTTTTGAGTATTACATTATTAATATTTTATTATTAATATTTATAATTTTATTATAAATTTAATAAAAATTTTAAAATATTTAACATTACACATTTAATTAATTTGCGACTTATATTGCATAATATTTTATTGGAAATAATAAAGAGCAGAATTTAAAAAAATGGATAAGATAGCGATTTATTATCACACATTGTGTATTGATTTTACCTTGATATCAAATATTTTATTGAACTGTCAAATATATAATCCTCATACACATATTCTAAAATAATTCTTTTTTGAAATAAATATAAACTGAGTTTTTTTGCCTTTCTGAGAGACCGAGAGAGAGAGACAGATACTATGTCCGGTCTCTCCTCTGGTTCTGAAATCTGGACCAACGCCGTACCTGTCTTGTGCAGGATGCCTCATAGTATTGATTACTTGAGAGGAGGAAGGTATGGAGGAGGAGGGGGAGAATGGTTGGCGAATATATGGGGCTAGCCGAGGCAAAAGAACGGGTGGTTTGGTCGGAATTTTCATCGTTTCCTGCAAAACCAATAAGATAGACGGAAAGCGAATTCGAGACGAAAAAATACTGATAATAACGAAAACAATGACCATAAAAAATGTAAAATTTATTTCCGAAGAAATATGGCAAAGTACGACGTAAAAAAAAATGATAATTAATATTTCGTTAAAAGTGTAATAAAAATAAAATACGATAAGCAAGAGGATGAGATTGAGCTGGTTGTCGACGGAATAAACAGTAAAACATGGTACATCGCATACGAACAAGTTAAATCGCATGTATACAAAATTATTATAATTATTTGCAAAGGATATCTACTGCACAAAGATTCAATAAAATCTAATAAATAAAGAGAGATCATATAATTTTCCATGTGCACGTAAAGAAATATTTTTTTTATCATTTTTGTCGTATTTTATATCACGAAAAATGGCTTCCGCAACAATTTTAACAACATTAAATTGAATTTTAATTGTAATTTAATTTAATATCTATTTTTTTCTCATTTTAATTCTGAAAGAAAAAAAGAGTTGGTAAAATTACGGCAGTTAATATAAATTTTATAAATTTATATAAATTTTATGTTTAACATTAAGTAAAAAAAATCTTAAATATTCTATAGATTGTTAATAAAACTTTATACATTTTGGAATAATTAAATTTTATTTTCAATAAAATTTAATTAAAAGTTTAATTGTCAAAATGTACAATCAAACTTTGCGTCCACTTTGAAACATATTATTTCTTTCTTAAAGTTTTGGGAGAAATTTATTTTCAATTTGTCTCTTAATTAAAAAATCACATTAATATATAATATACAGGGTGTCCCAGTCCACTCGTACACCCTTTTTAAAAAAAAAATAAATGGCTTTTATCGGGTACGTTCTATCAAATGGTGATATTTTTAACTTTTGATTCCGACCGGAAATACGCCATCCGGATCGGAAGTTGAATTTTTTTAAGGGAACATGATACTTTTTATTACAGATTTGAATTATACGTGAAAAAATAAGAAACTTTTGTATCAAATATTTTTTCTAAAAGTACCTCTGTCAATCTTAAAATTGACCTTGAAAGTAACTATGATGAAATAAGTCAAGGTGAATTTTAAGATTGACAGAGACATTTTTAGAAAAAACATTTGACAAAAGTTCCTTATCTTTTTACGTACAATTCGAATGTGTAATAAAAAGTACCATGTTCCCCAAAAAAATTCACTTTCGATCCTCATGACGTACTTCCGGTCGGAATCAAAAGTTGAAAATATCACCATTTGATAGAGCACATCCATTTACTTAAAAATTCTTCACCAATTTACTTAAAAATTGTTCACGATTTTTTATAAAAGCCATTTTATTTTCATCTTAAAAGAGATGTACAGGTGGTTTAGGTCACCCTATATAATTATCCTGTGTGTTACAAATGTGTATGTGTTGAGGAAGGGAAATATTTTATTATAAATAATCATGTGAAATAAATAACGCTGCGGTCCAAAACAGACTTGAACGAAAAGACTCGACAAAATGAGAGAATTGGATGAATATTATAGAGAGCTCTGGAGTGATTTAAAATGTTGAAAAGTCGCGTTTGTATCCGAAGGAGCCGGCATTAAATCGAGAAAAAAGCCGACGAGAAACGTGCCGTGTAACCGGGAAAGAGATAGAGGGATGAGATGAGAGCGGGTTCGCGAACCGATAGAACCTAACCCGGGATAGCTGGAGAATAATGGTGTTGGTGTATAAGGCACGAGCAACGAACGTCTGCTACTGACAGCCCATTACCACTGTACAAACGCAGACACGGCGGTCTGGTACGATGGCGAAGGCTTTTCCGAATCCTGTCTCTTTCTCCGCAACGTGGCTTTCCTCCACCTCCTTCTTTTCCACCTTCATCCATTCCTCTTTCTCTCTCTCTTTCTCTCTCCCACATCGTTTCTCCTCTCCTCTCGCCTATCCCTCACTTCCCCGCCACCCCTCCGTCCTCCCCGAGATATCAAAGATCTCCATCCTACCGAGAAGTAAACCAAATAATGAGATACACTTGCGACTTCGCCATTGTATTCTGTTACGAAAACATGAAATTCTAAACATTTTCGCAAAATACCTTGCCAAAAATATTCTCATATATATATATTTTCTTTTATCATAAATCGATTCTTAAAAAAAAAAAATTTGTAATTGATCCGAGTCGAATTAACTTTCAAATTAATCGATCAAATTTTGCAATTCAAATTTTGTTTTCATCAAAATATCTTTAAATTATAAATCTCTCTTAAATCTATGAAATCTATGAAATCTAATCTACAGTTTTGTTTAAATTTTTATTAAATCTCTAACAAGGAAATTGTTTGTTTATTATATTGAGATACAAAGTAGGAGCTCAATTTGTACGTAAAGTAAGCGAAAATCGAAATCTACGATTCCGTAAATGTGAGAAAATTGATAATAGAAGAAAAACTTCGACTCGGATTATTTGATTTTTGATATTAATTTTTTCTATCTTAATAATAATGTTACGGAAACATGGAATTCTAAACATTTTCGTAAAATACCTTGCCAAAAAATATTCTCATATATATATTTTCTTTTATCATAAATCGATTCTTAAAAAAAAAAAAAACTTGTAATTGATCTGAGTCGAAAGTTTCCTATTACTTTCGATCAAATTTTTTAATTCAAATTTTGTTTGCATCAAAATATCTTTAAATTATAAATCTCTCTTAAATCTATGTAACCTACAGCTTTATTTAAATTTTTATTAAATCTCTAACAAGGAAACTGTTTGTTTATTATATTGAGATACAAAGTAGGAGCTCAATTTGTACGTAAAGTAAGCGGAAATCGAAATCTACGACTCCATAAATGTGAGAAAATTGATAATAGAAGGAAAACTTCGACTCGGACGATTATTGGACTTTTGATATTAATTTTTTCTATCTTAATAATAATGTTACGGAAACATGGAATTCTAAACATTTTCGCAAAATACTTTGCCAAAAATATTCTTATATATATTTTCTTTTATCATAAATCGATTCTTAAAAAAAAAAACTTGTAATTGTTCCGAGTCGAAAGTTTCCTACTACTTTCGATCAAATTTTTCAATTCAAATTTTGTTTTTATCAAAATATCTTTAAATTACTCTCTTAAATCTATGTAACCTACAGTTTTGTTTAAATTTTCATTAAATCTCTAACAAGGAAACTGTTTGTTTATTATATTGAGATACAAAGTAGGAGCTCAATTTGTACGTAAAGTAAGCGGAAATCGAAATCTACGACTCCATAAATGTGAGAAAATTGATAATAGAAGGAAAACTTCGACTTGGACAATTATAAATTTTTGATATTAATTTTTTCTATCCTAATAATTAAGTCAGATATTAAATTTTTCAAATGTAAATTTTGATAATGAAAAGGCAGTTATCATTTATTTTCTAATTTCTAATTAAAATTTTTACATTACTGTCATCAAATATTTCTAATGATTTTTAACGATAATCCAATTAAAAATATAATAAAAAATATAGAAAAAATATAATAAACATATAATAAAAATATATTTGAAATTTATTAAAAATATATAAAAATATAATAAAAATATATCTGATATCTTTTACAGTACATTTATATGATATCTTTTGAAATATATTTATTTATTCTATTTATTCTATTTTCATTATACTTGTTCAAGCATATTTACGATACTTGTTGTTTGAAAAAAAACGAATACAATTTTAATCATCTTAAATCATTTTAAAGTTCTCTCTAATATTTATCTAATTCTCTAATTTTATTGATTTTTTTGCTCAAGTCTATTTTAGGCCACAGCGTCATTTATTTCTGATGATTATAATAAAGTATTTTCCTTCCCCAACGCATACATATATGTAATGCATAATATAACACTCACATATTTTACATACAATATTAAGATGATTATAAAATGATTTTTTAATTAAAACTTAGTCGATAAATTGAAAATAAGCTTTTCCTAAAATCTTGTAAGAAATCATATGTCGCAAAATTGACGCAAAAAATTTGATTGTATATTTTGACAGTTAAACTTTTAATTAAATTTTGTTGGAAATAAAATTTAGTTATTCCGAAATGTATAAAGTTTGATTAAAAATCTAGAGAATATGTATAAAATAATATAAATAAAATTTTTTTTCTTTAATTGTCAAACATAAAATTTATATTAATTGTCACAATTTTATCAATTCCTTTTCCTTTCAGAATTAAAATGAGAAGAAAACAGATATATTAAATTAAATTATAATTAAAATTAATCAATTTAAAATTGAAATTGATGTAGAAATCATTTTCTTCATTGTATAAAGTTCGACAGAAATGATTAAAAAAAATTTTTTACGTGCATAGAAAATCAATGCATATAAACTCTTTATTTACTAAATCTTATTATCTATAAATCTCTGCATAATAGATTTTTCGCAGATAATTATAATTACACACAATGGAATTTAACTTCTTCATATGCAATATATCTTATTCTATTGATAATCACTTTAATCTACCGCTTATCATATTTTTATTATATTTAACGATATATTAATTGCAATATTTTTTTACGTCATACTTTGCATAGTATTTCTTTTGTAATAACTTTCATGCAATTTTTTCTGCGCATCGCAATGTTTTCGTTCTCGTCAGCATTTTTTCAGCCTCAACTTCGCCTTCTGTTTACTTCTTTCAGACACCTCTAAAAATTTATATTTCAACATATCTAAATCTTGAAGAGCCTCTACGGAAAGAAAATGTTGTTCGGTTGCTAGCAAGAAAAGAATTTTGCAAATTATACACTCACGTGGACAAAATGGGGGATCCATCCTGAATCAATTCAGTGTATATTTGCTCAGTCTTCTCTCCCTTTCTCTCCCCATCTATCTATCTTTCCTCCCTATCTCCTCTCTCTCTCTCTTTCTCTCTAGAATGGCTTTTTCGGGGTTGGTTCATAGCCACGCCCGACACCCTCGTCAAGCCACGCCCGTGCTCACATACACAGAGATAGGTACAACACACATGCGCACACACGTGCACACACATAGCCCGAAGGCTCTGCAGGACCCAAGGGCTAATAATTCACGTCATAAACACACCCTACCATAAAGAGTCAGCTACAGGCATCGGGCGTATATTCCATAGCGGCGGCATAAACGCTATCCAGTTGCAGTTACTGTTAATTACCGATCATCTTTTATAATTTATTGCCGCGCCCGTTAGCACGAAATTTGCCGTGCCTGGAAAATTCGCCCGATGACTGACTAGCCTGACAATTATGTAACGCGCCGCCGAATCATTCGCCGGAGTCATTCATTCGCCGGCGATGACGAGTCATCGTCCGATAACTCGATAAACAACAGCAACGACGCGGTGATTTTCGATTTGCTCCGTTTATTGGATGTATTTATGCGAAAAAGAGAAAAACAAAATTTCGAAAATAAATCTTTCAACGTAGTTGCTTCAAAAGAACGTAAAAAATTATATTTTTTTAACAGTGCTAAATTGAAGGTGATTGTTTACTGATGCATTTAATGACTAACTCCATCACGCGTATCAGAAACTATTTTTCTATATCTGTAGAATTAAGAAACTCAAAATTTGTTGGCGATTTTTATTTCGCGTAATTTAACGTTTAAGAATTATATTTTTCAAGAATTATTTTATTTTATTTTTTTTTATTATTTTTTTTGTTTGTGCAAAGTAAAAGTATTTATTTGCAAAAATTATTTTCAAATCGAACATATCTTATTGTTTTGAAATGTGAGATAAATTGACATAACAGTAATATTTATTTTTTTAACAACAAGGGATATTGGAACAATAATAATGACTTTACATAAAAAAAATCGTGCAATCCATCTATTCCAAAGTTGTATGTAAAATTAAATTATTTAATATATTTATCTAATATTTTATCTCTTTGGATTCCGCATATTAATATAATGAGCCAAAAATATATGTTTGTGTAATTAAGTAAATTAAAAACAATTGATAAATGTTATAAAATAATTGAATTTATAATAACCAATAATTAATATTGTCAGTTTATTTCCATTCCTCAAAGTCTTTACAGACATTAAAGAATTTGAGACTCTTACATTTATGAACTTAAATATATTAAATTGAATTAATAAATTAAATTAAATACATAAATAATATAAATTAAATAAATATATATTAAATTAAATATATAAATTATAAAAATATAGATACAAATATTTATAACCGGATATGCATGATGAAGCCCAATCATTTATGTCAGAAAACAATTTTATTATATTTTTAACTTTAGACTTCTAACTCTAAAATATTATTCTTAGCATTTTCCTAATAATATCACATATTTGACAATTTAATTTAAAATTTCTCTTTTTATATAATATAAAAAATCAACAATTTAAAAAATAATTTCTTTCTCTCTCTCTCTCTCTCTCTCTCTGTCTCTCTCTCTTTCTCTTTTTTTTGATTCTTTCATGATACATTTTGATTATAACTGATAAAAAAAAATAGCATGACAATATTTTCCATGTTGATAACCTTCCTAATGTAATGGAAAATCAGCGAGATCACTCGTAGTTCGTTGCAGAGTTTGTTACGATTTGTCCCTTTCACTTTCGGGGATCGTAGCGTCCCGAATTGCTGGTGGCCGGTAGTTGGCCCCTAAAATTAGCCACAGTGACATATTGAAGAGCGCGTGTCGAACCCCCTAAGACACGGTCCTCTTCTCTCCCCCCCTTCCCCTCCCGCCTTTCCACCCTTAAAACGCACAAAGCCGGCGTCCTGGGAAAATCAACTGACGCGTAACTAAACGGTGTATCATTAATTCCAACGTGTATGTTTATATCGCGCTGGTTAAAAAGCGCGTGGGGCTCCTGTGACTGCAGAGGAGGGGGCGCCCCAGATTTTCAAATTGGCTGATTTTTATCGGGAACCGCTAAAAAAGCAGTGTTGCTGCAAATTAGCCGTCATACAATCAAAAATCATAAGTATGATATCGAAAGAAAATTCTGCATACACTTTTTCAACAATGACAAATGTACACTCATTTTAAAATGAAAATAAATGGCTTTTATAAAAAATCACGAATAATTTTTAAGTAAATTGGGTAATACGTTCTATCAAATGGTGATATTTTCAACTTTTGATTCCGACCGGAAATACGCTATCCGGATCGGAAGTTGAATTTTTTTAGGGGAACATGGTACTTTTTATTACAGATTCGAATTGTACGTGAAAAAATAAGAAACTTTTGTATCAAATGTTTTTTCTGAAAGTGCCTCTGTCAATCTTAAAATAGACCTTAAAGGTAACTGCGATGAAACAATGAGGTCAATTTTTGATGAAAACCATTTATTTTCATTTTAAAAGAGGTGTACGGATGATCTGGGACACCCTGTATATGTCCAGTTTAATAATAACATGCAAGTTTTTGACATATTTTCTTCTCTAAAAATCTTTGTTTACGTAATAATTAAATGAATTATTATTGCTATAAATGAAGGATGACAATTTAATTATCAACATCTTTACACGAGTTTAAACATAAGACTTATTAATTTCATCCTAATTTAGTTACATTATTATTTACTTTTGTCGATTTAACAAATTCTGACAGAAGCCTTATTTTTTAAAAAATTATAAATTTGTGTTAATCATAAACAACTAAGATATCTTTGATATAATATATATGTATGTGATAAAAAATATATAAATTTTATAAATTTTTTTTATTTTCTTGCTATTTTATTATAGTACTTAATAACCAAAGTAATATTACATCTATAAAATAATACAAGGAAACCTTGCGTGTCCGAAAATTCTGATTTTGATGAAACTTTACACACATGTAGGGGAGGATAAATAGGTGAATTTGGAAATTTTTTAATTGATGCTGATCAATTTTGGAAAAATAATTTTTTCACAGATTTTTCAAAAATTATTATTTTTAAAAACATTTTAATGTGTTTAAATAGAAGTGCTTTAACCATTTTTGTATAAAACATTTTTCAATGTCGCGAATAATTCTCGATATATCGAGAAAAATAAAAAATCTATCTACGAGGTATGATTTCACGTTTTAGGGTCGTTTTTAGATAACTGGAAATTTTTAAATTCATCTATTTACTTTTACACATACAAAGTTTCATCAAAATTAGAATTTCCACAGATTCCCTCGTGAGAATATTTGATAAACATTGTTAAAAGTTTTCTAATCATGTCGTAAAACCGTTTCATTAATAAATCTATCATAATCATAAATATATATTTATATATATATCTATTTATATATATTTATATATATTTATATCTATTTATAATATTTAATATAATATTAATATATTAAAATATATTAATATTATATTAAATATTATAAATAGATATTATAATAGATAAATAGATAAATAGATTATAAATAAATAAATATATATATTTAAATAAATATATATATTAATATATATTATTAATATATATTAATATATATATATATATATATATATTTATTTAAATATATATATATTTATTTATAATCTATTTATAATCTATTTATCTATTTATCTATTATAATATCTATTTATAATATTTAATATAATATTAATATATTTTAATATATTAATATTATATTAATATATATTATATTATTAAATGTAAAACGCACTAAAAAATTATTAGCGCGTTTTGTATTGATTTACTCAATTATCAACATTTACATTGACAAAATCACTTTTTGCAAGAATGGTTAATACGTCATCAATACGTGCCATTATTTTCAAACGTGACTCATCAAAGAACTCTTAATCGCATTTTTCATCATTGTCTTTCTTATCTCACTAGAGATGGTTCGTTCAGTTCAATTTCAATTCGATTTTGTTGCTTACTCCTGTTGAGGAGATACCGCATCGTCGGACAGAGATGTCGATTCTTGGGTAACCATTTTATCGGCATACGTATCCCTGTCTACCTGATTGGCGTGAAATATATTGGCGCACCTGAGTGTCGCGAAAAAACGACGACAAAGGCGTTTTGCACTTTGAAGTTACCGTACAAGTACTTTAAACGATTTTCCTCGACAAGAATGCAGCACGAAAATAAATCCGTATTATTCTTAACAGAAGATTGAACAGACATTTTGTTTTGGCAAATAAAATTCTTTTCTATACAATTTTAAACATTTTCTGTTATAAAAGATACATAAAATTATAACTGCATCTGAGGCGATATTATTTTACGTGATATTCTAATCTATCCTTCGATTTTTTATTTAATCAATATGCGTTCAATTATTTTTATCTTATATTGTGTTCAGTTTTATATTTATCCATTTTTTTTAATGACTGAAAACAATTTTAAATTGAAAAAATATAAATGAACAGGTCAAATGAAAAAAATTACAGATATTTTTAAATTATAAAAGATACATATACATGTATAAAATTCAAGTGATAGAAATATCACATGGATTTTAAAGTCATCGCGACTTTTTCTAGAAATATAATTATTAAAGTATTTTTATAGAAGATATTAAGAAAGAATAATAAAATGGTTGTGAGCAGAAAATAAATGAATCGAAAAATTAACACTGTCAGAGTGTTAAAAACAATTTTTGTTTATACAATTTTATTGTTTGTTTATTAATCATGCAACTGACTTGCTTATGTTTGTTTATAACATGTGCTTTAATAATTTGAAAATAAATAATTATTTTATTTTAGTTTAATATTTCCATGCTCTTTCCATTTGTACACGCGTATTTGACATATTTTGTCTCATATAATTGCAAATTCTTTCAAAAAATGTTAACAAGCGTCTTTTAAGTTCATTGATAAAATTTACATTATTTTAATTTATTCACAACAATAAAAATATACCAAGTGTTTAAAACACTTTCGTAAAAAAATCCAGCAAATTTAAATCAATCAGGGGATTATATAACTGAACACTCCATCAGTTTTTTCATTCAGAAGAGATTCTATATAAATATTCTCTAACAATAATTATAAAATGTTTCGAAGCTCTCATGCATGAATCAATTGTAATCTTTCAACAACTTTTCAATGAGAAGTTAAAATAATATTTATCAAAAAATTATGACAAGTAACGTTTGATAGAATAAAATAAGTTTGATAAAATAATAGATCATAAAGAAAAATCTTTGTTTATACAACATATCTTATAAACACAAGTAAATAATTATATTATTATTTATATCATTAAAACCCAAAATTGCTTCTAATTTTGACATATATTTTTTAATTACTTATTAATGTATGATAAGATATTGTACTTCCTAACACTAATTATTGCTACAATAATTACACTTTAAACAAAATATTTTTAACTAAAAATAAATTATTTTTAACTTTAAATAAAATATTAAAAATAAATAAGTAGTATTATATATTTTCATTTTTTCTCTTTTATATGCATACATATGTATATTGATACAGGGTGACCACCCAAAGACCCTTTTAAAATAAAAATAAATAACTTTTATCAAAAATCGCGAACAATTTTTAAGTAAATCGAATACGCTCTAAATGATTTTGAAGAAGGATTGAAGAATTTTGAAGAAGGATTACACGTCTTAAAATGAAATATAACACCAACCGAAAGGAAAGCGTATCGAAATAAATTTCATTTGCTTGTGTATCTCCCGACTTTTATCAAGAGGGTAGTAAATCGGTTCGTAAAAATTCCTCGCATATTACGGCATTGGCGAATCATCGCAACGTCGGAGGTCCATCACCGACGCAAACAGGCTTTAGGCCACCAAGCCTATTTCGTACACGTGTCCTCGCACGTTGAATCGTGGCAATCCTCATGACGATCAAACGGCCTGGAGACGAGCGGGAGGGAGAAAGGGGGCCGGGATAAGTACAAAGGGCCCGCACGCTT
The DNA here is from genome assembly GCA_030586385.1 of Camponotus fellah. Taxonomy (NCBI): domain Eukaryota; kingdom Metazoa; phylum Arthropoda; class Insecta; order Hymenoptera; family Formicidae; genus Camponotus; species Camponotus fellah. The sequence continues at coordinate 309,594 of JAPIVC010000292.1, read as the reverse complement.
CGCCACGTGGCTGCCAGTGGTACGACTTTGGGGTACCGTAAGTGCCAGAAAGCACAAAGCTTCACCTTTCTCTCGCTCTCTATCTTTTCTCTCTGCATCTCTCTTCCCCCCTCCCACCCTCTCTTCTCCTTTCGTCCCTCTTTATGCCGGCGATTGGCCGCAATTTAGCGACGCGTCGTTGCACACTGTGCGGGATTTGCGGCGGAGAACGTCAACTGCATTGCTCTGCATATTTCATTTGTTCGTTCGCCAATTTATCAGCAAGGAAGTCCTCCCCGTCGAAGAAATGTTCGTCAATTTTGTATATCCTTGAAATTTTTAACACAAATTATCACTATATCGTGCCTGAATTTGTTCAAAATCAAGAATTTAAATTAAATTGGACTCAATTATTTGATGAAGTAGATGAAGCGTTGTCTTTGAAACATTCAGTAAAGCCAGTTTTACTTGGACCAATTAGTTATTTATGGTTAGGAAAAATCAAAGGAAAAGAATTTAATCGGTTATCTTTGTTGGGGTCATTTTGTATTCGCTTTGGATAGAGAAATAATTAGAGAACTATTAATAATTCAATTTTTTTTTATTCCAGGTAACAGTATTTCTAGATTTGCAACAAAAAGCCGCGGAAGTAATGGCGGCAGTTGCCATTTGGGAAGTGGAATTAAATAAGATAGAAAAGGGATTTAAGAAAGTTAAGGAAAAGGGAAAACTGCCTGCCAAGAAAAAAATAGATCCTCCGAACAAGTAAAGAAATTTTTTTTTAATTTATTTATCGTTATTAAAATTAAAAAATAAAACTTTGGAAATTTTTTTATCTGTATAATATTTGATTGTTTTAAATATTTAATATTTACAAGTTTTGAAATTTTTTTATTATCTATATTTTTCATATTTAAATATATATCTGTATTTTTAATTTTTAAATATTTATATTTAAATATTTAATATTTATTATTTTTCAATCGTAAATTTTTTTATCTGTATTTTCAACAGGTTAAGTTAGTTGAATATTTGATTGTTTTAAATATTTAATAATTACAAGTTTTGAAATTTTTTTATTATCTGTATTTTTAATATTTAAGTATATCTGTATTTTTAATTTTTAAATATTTATTATTTTTCAATCAATAGATTTTTTTATCATAATACAATCTTAACTGCATACTTACAATGTGTAAAAATAAGATATTAATAGAAGGCCTGTAATTGAAATCTTTTTCAATTTTTAGTATTGCAAGAAAGCTTTTAATAAAAAAAAGAATAAAAATAAATTCTATAGATCATACATTATATAATTAAAGAAAATATCGGAGGAAAAATGTTGAGGGATTCTCAATAATATGTGCAATCGCTTTTGTAGTGAATTTTGTTTTTGAAAGTTTTTAATTTTTTGCAATTTATTAAGCAAATATTATTTTGTATCAAGTCTCGTGAAAAATTACGCGTAATTTATTCTATTAAATCATAATGATATATAAGATTAATAAATAAAAATTGAAATGACAGGAAAATTAAAAAAACGCACTCAACAAACAATTTCGCATTCAAAATTATCGCGAATCGTGACATGGTGCAACGGCCGTCGGCGCTCGCCGTTGATTCCTGGAGGGATAACATTATCACGACCTGTCCAGGGTCAGGACAGGTTGTCATTTTGGACAGGAAGTCCAAAGTTGTGCGAAGGATTCGTCACCAAGAGATGATGGCGCCTCAAGGACTCGCTTTCCTGCAGGAGAATGACGAGATATATGTGACAGGTTTAGATATTTAACTCTTATTAAATAGAAGAGAGCACATTTTGCCAGATTTTTATTCTGATTTTATCAAATTTTTCATTGCCTCATTTTATATTTTATAAAATATTTTACGAGAATTACAATTAAATCATACTGAAGTATTATTGAATCACATATTAAAATATCTAGCAATCTCTTTTCATTGTAATTTTTTACTAAAATTGTAATAAAAATTCAGAAAAGTTTATTAGAAACTATAATTTTTTATTCAGCAAATTTCAATAAAAATTTCAATAAAATTTTATGTATGTAATAAACTTCAGGAAAAGTTTCATGACAGATTATCTAACAGAATTCTCTCTCATCGTAGTTTTTTATAATATTTACAAAGAAGTAGTAAAATATTATTTTTGCAGTAAAAAAATGAACGTTTGTAGATAAATATTATACATTTAATGAGCTTACATTTTAAAGACAACGCAAAGTATTATATATTTTGATGCTTAATTTCAAGATACAACCCAGCAAACACAAATTATAATAATATAACTGTTATATAACTGTTAGTTATAATTTCTCACTTAGCAATATAACTGTAAGTTATGTAACAGTTGCATAACATGTAACAGTTATATTGCTGAGTGGGAAATTACAACTAACAATTATATAAGTGTTATTTGATGTTTGCTGGGAATGAACTTTATAGATAACACAGGCCGACAAAATTTAGACCCAGAAACCAGAATATATTTTTCCTAAGGTTTTTGACGCGCTAAATTCGAATCCGAGGTCAGAATTTCTCTGGTGGCTCCGGTTTTCGAGATATTCTAACCTGAAAGTGCCAAAATCACGGTTTTTCGAGATATTTCGAGGTTATGTTATCGCAAATAATTTTTTTTCATAAAATCATTAATGGAGTCCGAAAGAACTACTCTTCCTTTTTAAAAAACATTTTGATTTGTCCGGATATCTTTTTTTATCTTTGAGAAATTAAATGTTCAAATTATTATAAGTAGTTTGACATTTTTGATATTCGGAATTTGAAGCATCAGATAAATATAATATATATGTACACGAAATATACATTTTAAAGTTTTGATGCACGCTGATTCGAAATTTGGCATTATTTTTGCAATAGTTTGTTTAAACAAATTGTTTAGACAAATTAAATTTGCAAAACTAATGTCAAATTTCGAATCAGCGTGCATCAAAACCCTTTAAAAATGTATATTTCATGTACATACATTATATTATACTTACCTGATGCTATTCAATTTCCGAATATCAAAAATATCAAACTACTTAATTTTCAATTTCTCAATTTTTTAAAGAGAAAGAGTAAATTAATGATTTTATAAAAAAAAATTGCGATGTAACATAACCTCAAATATCTCGAAAAACCATGATTTTAGCACATTTAGGTTAGAATATATCGAAAATCGGAGTCGTCAGAGAAATTCTGACCTCAGATTCGAACTCAGCGTCGAAAACCTTCTTAAGAAAAATATATTCTGGTTTCTGGGTTTGAGATTTGGCCAAATTTTGTCGGCCTGTATTAATTAATTAATTAATTCTTCCCAGTGTTTGCTGGTATCTTATCTAGATAATTATCTAGATAAAATTATCTAGATAATTATGTAGATAAAGAAATGGATCATCTTTATTTTTAACTAGCTAGTTATCTAGATAAAATTATCTAGATAATTATGTAGATAAAGAAATGGATCATCTTTATCTTTAACTAGCTAGTTATCTAGATAAAATTATCTAGATAATTATGTAGATAAAGAAATGGATCATCTTTATCTTTAACTAGCTAGTTATTTCTTTATTTACATAATTATGTAGATAATTTTATCTAGATAATTTTATCTAGATAATTATCTAGATAATTATCTAGCTAAGATACCAGCAAATACTGATTCTTCCGAATATCATTTATCAAAGCGTTGCTTTGCGCACGATTTAATATCTTTCGCAGATAAGTGGAAGCACTGCATATTCGTGTTCGACCACAAAGGCGAGCTCGTTCGTCGCATGTGCAATAAGGGCCATGGAGAGTCGGAGCTGCTTTCGCCGGAGGGAATCGCGTTTCACCCGGAACGAAGCGTGCTCTACGTCGCCGATACCGGAAACAATCGTGTCCAGGTCCTTGAGAGGAACGGCGCGTATTTGGACAGTATCGGGCCCAAGAGTAAGCAGGCGAAGGGCACTGTCAGATTCCGCAGAACCGACCCGGTCCCTAGCCAACTAAATCAACCGACAGACGTGGCAGTCACCACGACGCGCATCGTCGTCGCTGATTCCGGAAATCATAATGTGAAGGTAAAACGCGTTTGCGATTATAATGCATATAATTCGAGTGCAGTTTTGGCTTCTCGAATAAATTATGTTCTTCTCTGAATCTTATGGATTTTAAAATTTTAACAAATTCTTCATGTTGTGTCTGTATGTGCGTGATATAGAAAGTATCGAGTGAAAAATATTATAATATGTTTAAAAAATTTAATATCGAAATTAAAATGTATAATTGCATAAATAAAAGAAATATTTGTATTATGTTCGCAACAAACACCAAATAACAGTTAGTTATTATTTCCTGTTAGTTATAATTTCCCACTTAATAATATAACTGTTATGTAATAGTTATATAACAGTTATATAACAGTTATATTGTTGAAAAATTACAACTAACAATTATATAAATACTTGATGTTTGCTGGTTTGTATCATGCTTTTTATAAACACAACTTTTAATAAAGATCGCATAATGCATCGTCGCACAATTTAAAAATAATTAAATGTTTTTAAAAAAATATGATGATTAATACTTTTGCAAAATATTATAAAATTATCGATTATTATAGTCACTAATATATTGAAAAATGCCCAGCAAACACCAAAGTTATATAACTGTTGATTTATAATTTTCCATTCAATAATATAACTGTTATGTAACAGTTATATAACATGTAAGTTATATTGTTGAGTGGGAAATTACAACTAATAATTATATAAATGTTACTTGGTATTTGCTGGTTTATATCATGTTTTTTATAAACACAATTTTTAATAAAGATCGCATAATGCATCGTCGCACAATTTAAAATAATTAAATGTTTTTAAAAAATATGGTAATTAATATTCTTGCAAAATATTATAAAATTATCGATTATTATAGTCACTAATATATTGAAAAATGCCCAGCAAACACCAAAGTTATATAATCGTTGATTATATAATTTTCCACTCGACAATATAACTGTTATGTAACAGTTACATAACATGTAATATTTATATTATTGAGTAGGAAATTACAACTAATAATTATATAAATGTTACTTGGTGTTTGCAGGGTAAATATATATGTTTCACAGTAAATATATTTAAAAATATATTTTTTTTTTAAATTAAAAATATATTTTTTTGTGCATCATATAGATATTTAACCATGATGGACAAATTCTTCAAACAATCGGCGATGTTGGTACGGCAAAGGGTTTCTTTAGGTTAATATAAAATTGCTATTATCGCCAAGTTATTACTAAGATCAAAGGTCTACAGAAAAATAATAAATTATTCTTAATTCTCGATAGATCGCCCGAGGTACTGAGAATCGACAAAAAGGAAAATATCATCGTTGGCGATGCTGGAAATGGAAGAGTGCAGATTTTTTCTCCAAAAGGTGAATTTCTACGGATGTTAGGCGACAAAAAAACCCAAGGACATAAGTTTGGATGGGTGTCTGGTATATTCGTGACAAATAATTACGATATTTTAGTCTCTGATAGCAGGAATAACTTTATATATTTATTTTAATACGTGTTGTAGTTTCTCTTTCTTACTCTAAACTCTTTTCCCTTGAAACTTCGGATTATTTTGTGCCTTATTTTAACCCTTTTATTTCTTTTTCTTAAATAAATATATCGAAATATTTTTTAGCTTTGGAACCTTTTCGTTAATTTAATAGAAAGGCTGAAAAGACTAAAAAGCAAAAATTTCTTTAAAATTGAAAAAAATAAAAGATAATAAAATATATTCTTCAATTAAATTTCAAATAGAATTTATTTCTACAATTTTTATATGAATCTTACAAAAATATACTACAATATAAATATAGAAATGTCTATTAAATATGACAATTAATATGTATGCGAAATTTATTTCTTATTAGTTTGATAACTTGAAAATGTGGTAAAGAAAAATAGCGTAAGAATGACTTTTGTAATCTTACTTTTTTTCTTAAATGCAATAACGCATCCAAAAAGTGCAATTTTTTAAATTAAAAATTCTATTTTCATATAAATTAATTTCAGAATGTTTTGTAAAAAGTTATGAGTAAGATGGCCGAGTAGAATGGCCAGAATTTGTGTAATTTATTTTGTACTAGACAAAATATTTATAGAAGCATTAGTAAGAAAAACAGCTCGAAAGAATTCAAAATAGGTTTGAAGTCTCGAAAAACTTCGAAAAATATGTTCGTGCAAATTCATGTAAGAAATATTGAGAATATTGTAAATATTGAGAATATTGTAAATAAAAGTGAATTAATTAATAATACATGTACATAAAAAATTATTTAAAAGCAAAACTGTTACAAAACTAGCAAAAATCATTAAAAATCAAAATCTGTAGATAGATTTATATTTCTCGATTTGGCAATATAATTGCAACATTTTGTTCAGATTTTGTCGTGAATATAATTTTATAAATGTACGTTTATCATGGTAATATAATTTTTGAAACTTTAAAATTTTGATTTTTTTTTTAATTAATTAATAATAATTAATTAATTAATAATACATGTACATAAAAAATTATTTAAAAGCAAAACTGTTAAAAAAAACCAGCAAAAATTATTAAAAATTAAAATTTGTAGATAGATTTATATTTCTTGACTTCCAAAATCGTTGCAACATAATTGCAACATTTTGTTCAGATTTTGATTTTTGATAAATCTAATTTTATAAATGTATGCTTATCATGATAATATAATTTTTGAAACTTTAAAATTTCGATTTTTTTTTTAAATTTTGATCTTCAAAAATTTTAATATCGAAGTCCTCGAAGAAAATCATCAGGCCTTATGTACTTATGAATGGCGGTTCGGCAGATAAATAGAATCGACAAAACGCAGATCGTAATGTTTATCTTTCCCAAACCGCATTTCCAATCGCAAATCAAACAGATTCGCGGCGCCGCTCTCTCGTTTGACCAATAAATAATTTCGCAAACAAATTGATCCCCCGAGACTATAAACAGATACTTAGAGGCACGCGCTTCCGCGACCCGGCGAATGAAATGTCTCGCGACGAGGGCGAATGCAGATTGAACTGTAGGACAACAGAAAGCCGTTCGATGGTCGGATCCCTACTGTGAGAACCGAAGTGGGCCCCGCGGCGTGAAATCTCTATTATTCCGAGGGGGTCGGGGGAGAACCGTTGGACGGAAACGCGCGTGTGCGTGCCAAGGGGGATGCACTGGCGCTGACAAGGGGTAATCGGCCGGTCCTCGCCCCTCGAAAATAATGTAATCGCGAATTAAATGTTTGCTCGGATATCGACGATCTCCTCCGAGGGGACCTCTCGACCGAGGAAATCCAATCGGAAGTGGATTTGACTCCGACAATTATAATATGTACAATTATATTGTTTCTTTGGGGAGGTCTGAATTCTCTTGTCTGATAATATATATTATATATATTTATATATATATTATTTAAATATATATTATTTATATATTTAAATAATATATATAAATAATATATATTATCAGACAAGAGAAATATATATTATTAAATATATATATATTAAATAAATATATATTATTTATATATTTATATATAATATTTATATTATTTATATATTATTTATATATAATATTTATATTATTTCTATATATTTCATATATTATTAGTATATATTTTTTTTAGTGAAGAAATAATTATACATGTGGAAATTGCTTTATATAACGTTATATAATTTTTGAAAATAATGGAAACATATATTATTTATATATTTATGTATATAAGTCTTATGTATATAAGTTTCTCGCGATATACATTTATTGTTAAATAATAGATGCATCAATCGAAATGTTTGACTGTTAACTGTAATTTATTTTTATGGTTAAAGAAGATATTATTGCATAATTAAGAAAAGAATGGATTTTATATGCAGGATGTATCCTAATTCTCGTTGATATATGTGTAAAATAATAAAACTGATCTTTTAATATTGATTAATATTCTTTGAATGTAGAAAATAAATTGTTAATTATGTTACTTGTGCATTTTTTTAATTGAGTAAATATAATATGAAATTAATAATATTAAATTAAGATAATAATAATATTAAATTAATATAAAATTAATAATATTAAATTAAAATAATAATAATATTAAATTAAATTAATATAATATAAAATTAATAATATTACATTAAAAGTGATAAAAAAAATAAGTAATATTAAGGCTACACATTACTCCATTTGTTGAAACTTCATCAGCTTAAGGATATAAAGTCTGTTTTAAAATAATTCATTTCATACAAATAAAAATATAAAATCCATAATTTACGAATATTTTGTATGAAACACGCGCGCGCGTAAAATGTAAAGGATAGATATAAAGTAATATTATAATATAGAAAGTAATATTATAATAAAAAAGTACAAAAATAATAAAATAAAGTAAAGTAAAGAAAATTTAATACAGATATGGAAACACATATTTGTTCATATTTTATATAAGTTTGATTTCTATTTGACAAACATTTATACTGAGAAATATATATATTACTATTTATATCAAATCGATATGCAAATATTGCAAATATTGTAAATGTTACAAAGGGAGAAATATAGTATTCCAGCAAACAGCAAATAACAATTATATAACTTTTAGTTATAATTTCCCACTCAATATAACAGTTACATAACATGTGACAATTTATATTTTTGACAATTTATATTTTTATATAAATGTTACTTAGTTTGCTGGGATAAAAAAAGAAAAAAAGGAGAAAATGATGTGCGATCCTATTCTGGAAGCCCCTTAAATAGACGCGACAAATTGAGATAAATAGTGGTTTGCGAGGACACAAAGCTCACACACTCGAAATTTGTCATGGTGTATACTCGAAACGGCACGCTCCCAAGTAATTGCGGATCGATTGCGCGAATACGCACTCGAGTTAGCATCTGGTTTTGTTACATGATGCACATAATTTGGCGAAATACAAGGGAAAAACATTTCATTAGGATTCATATGTTTATAGACCAAACTAAATTTTTCCAAAACTTAAAAAATGACATAAAATATTTGAAAACAATATTTCTGATCAAAAATTAATGAAGACAAAATTAGTTTCGATTTATTTATGATAAAAGGATAATCTCTTTTCCCTCTCTGTCTAAAATAATTTTAGTAATATCAATCATCTCGATTTGGCGAAATACAAGGGAAAATTATTTCATTAGGATTCATACATTCAATGTTTATAGACCAAACTAAATTTTTCCGAAACTTAAAAAATGACATAAAATATTTGAAAACAATATTTCTGATCAAAAATTAATGAAGACAAAATTAGTTTCGATTTACTTATGATAAAAGGATAATCTCTTTTCCCTCTCTGTCTAAACTAATTTTAGTAATATCAATCATCTCGATTTGACAAAATACAAGGGAAAATTATTTCATTAGGATTCATACATTCAATGTTTATAGACCAAACTAAATTTTTCCGAAACTTAAAAAATGACATAAAATATTTGAAAACAATATTTCTGATCAAAAATTAATGAAGACAAAATTAGTTTCGATTTATTTATGATAAAAGGATAATCTCTTTTCCTTCTCTATCTAAAATAATTCTAGTAATATCAATCATCTCGATTTGGCGAAATACAAGGGAAAAACATTTCATTAGGATTCATACATTCAATGTTTATAGACCAAACTAAATTTTTCCGAAACTTAAAAAATGACATAAAATATTTGAAAACAATATTTCTGATCAAAAATTAATGAAGACAAAATTAGTTTCGATTTATTTATGATAAAAGGATAATCTCTTTTCCCTCTCTGTCTAAAATAATTTTAGTAATATCAATCATCTCGATTTGGCGAAATACAAGGGAAAAACATTTCATTAGGATTCATACATTGAATGTTTATAGACCAAACTGAATTTTTCCGAAACTTAAAAAATGACATAAAATATTTGAAAACAATATTTCTGATCAAAAATTAATGAAGACAAAATTAGTTTCGATTTATTTATGATAAAAGGATAATCTCTTTTCCCTCTCTGTCTAAAATGATTTTAGTAATATTAATCATCTCGATTTGGCAAAATACAAGGGAAAAATATTTCATTAGGATTCATACATTCAATGTTTATAGACCAAACTAAATTTTTCCGAAACTTAAAAAATGACATAAAATATTTGAAAACAATATTTCTGATCAAAAATTAATGAAGACAAAATTAGTTTCGATTTACTTATGATAAAAGGATAATCTCTTTTCCTTCTCTATCTAAAATAATTCTAGTAATATCAATCATCTCGATTTCTCCCTCTCCTTCTTATATTAATTCCAAATTGATTTTTCACCACGAGATAGCATCGAAATATGCAGATCGAGCGTTGAGCTGTCAAAGGATAAATCTTTCATGGTGAAGGGTTGCGTAAGGAATAAGGATTCTGGTGTTCTCACAGGTTCGAAGGCCTAATTTATGCATATCGTTGCTCTGTGTGGGTCAGCCAATAATAAATCGGTGATGCCTTCGGCGAGGATCAACCGCGAATCCCTCCCTCTTTCCCTCGCCCCGAACGGGGACAAAACTTTGTCCAGTCTACGTGTAGTAGATAGGTACAACCCCGGCGTACAACCACCATTGTGATCGTATTAACACCTCGCATAATTGCACCGTCGCGTTTCTCTCGTCGCGCGTGCACTAAACACGGCTCATTTGAATATTGGCCCATTCATACCATTGGGAAGGCTAATAATCACGCTCTTTAAAAGAGAGGCACCGCCGTCGCCGATCAATTTCGGTTACAGCTATTCTACAGATGTCATCTTGGACGAGGCTTTCTCAGGCTGTCATAACAATTTTCACAATTTCGAATGGCCGACATCTCGATCACCGACATTTGCTCGTTTCTAGATATGCTTTATTTTTTTGCATTTGTATAAAGCTAATTCTTGAGAGTACAAGTTATACGGGCTATTCCCGATCACCCGTATATATCTTTTAAAATGAAAATAAATGGCTTTTATCAAAAATCGCGAACAATTTTGAAGTAAATCGAGTACGCTCTGTCAAATAGTGATATTTTCAATTTTTGATTACGACCGAAAATACGTCATCCGGATCGAAAGTTGAATTTTTTTAGGGGAACGTGGTACTTTTTATTACAGATTCGAATTGAACGTGAGAAAATAAGAAACTTTTGTATCAAACATTTTTTTTCTGAAAGTGCTTGTATCAATCTTAAAATTGACTTTATTATTTCATCACAGTTACTTTTAAGGTCAATTTTAAGATTGACAGAGGCATTTTTAGATAAAACGTTTGGTACAAAAGTTTCTTATTTTTTCACGTACAATTCGAATCTGTAATAAAAAATATCATGTTCTCCTTAAAAAATTCAACTTCCGATCCGGATGACGTATTTCCGGTCGAAATCAAAAGTTGAAAATATCATCATTTGATAGAGCGTATCCGATTTATTTAAAAATTGTTCGTTTCGTCCTAGACCACCCGTACGCCCCTTTTAAAACGAAAATAAATGGTTTTTATTAAAAATAAAAATAAAAAATTTATTTTTATTTTTGATAAAAGCCATTTATTTTCATTTTAAAAGGGGCGTACGGTTTATCTAGGACACCCTGTATATGGTACAGAAACCAATTTAGATAAGAATAATACTAAATTTTTCTAATATTTTTTATATTGATAGCTTAAGCGCATTTTTCTAATTAAAATTAATGCAAGTTGATTTGCGATTCTCGATATCTCAATAAAAGAGTTGAATTATTTTTTCTTTGTTAATTAAAACAGATATGACAAGTTTAACTGATAAGAATGATAAATTTTTCACTGAGAGGAGAATTAATTTTTATAGTAAGAATAGTAACTTGAGATATTATAAAGAAGTACATTTTGAAGAAGTACATAATTAATTTTTCTTATTTTATAATATTATCGTATCTTTCTTATTTTCTTTTTATATTCATTATATCTTTTTTGATTTTATTTTATTTTCTTTAACTTGTTCGCTCTTTTGCGTGTATTTCTTTTTCAATATAATTGTTGACTCTATCATATAAATAAATATCTTCCTCTTTAGTGTTATTGTATAATTTATACATAAGTATGTATTTATAATAACTTATTTTTAAAGAAAATCATTTCTGTCTGATTTGTCTTACAAATAAATTTAATGCATATTAAATTTAAATATATATATTACTTGTATATACATCCTTTTCCTTCTTTTATTTTTATTTCTTCATAAAAAGGTCTTCGCAAAATTGCATGATTTTGCGATATCATAAACTGGTACTTATTTTAGATTTTAGAACTGGTACTTATTTTATATTTAGATCATAAAAATTAGAAAAAGAAAGAAAGAAATACACAAATCAATTGCAGTAAAATATAAGTTTAAAAAAAGGAAAAAATAAACACATTAATCGATTACAGATGAAACAGATGCAGTGAAATGGATTATACAGTGATATGGAATTTATACTGATCTATCTTGGCACGTATATTTTTATAAAAGTATAAATAAAGTAAAAGACTTATTGATAATATTTCTCGTAACGATCTTCCAATTATACAATGCAACAAAAAATAATTCGAATATAAGGAAAGAACAAATCATTTTCTGTAATTTTTAGAATGAATACAATTCCAGTTTCCAAATTGTCCCATTATAACTGAATGAAGAAATTTGTAATTAAAATTGCAAAAAAGCTATTTGATCCTATTAATAATTTAGAAATCTATACAATTTATGAAACATTGAAGAAGTTTCATTGCAGTCAAAATTAAGTTGTTATTATAGTTAATTATATTGTTAGAGCTTTTTAGCTCTTTATATTTATTTAAACTAAAGGTTTCTAAATTATTAGGTTACAAATTTGATGTCAATATTGATAAATTTAAAAAATATGGGACATTTAATTAATATAAATTTAAAAATTAAAAATTAATTTAAAATACTTTAAGAATTATTTTAGAAATTTAAAATAAATTAGAAATTTAAAATAAATTTGAAATTTTATTTTATCTTAGAATGCAAAAATCTATGTATTACATTTTAATACATTTTAATTAAATATGTCAATATTGTTATTGGATTCATCACATTCATATTCAATTTAAAAGATTCTTAAGTTTAAATAAATAATTAAAAACTATTAGGTAGACGGGTAGACCATCAATGATTTAATTTACAACCTTCCTAGAATAATCCTACATTTAATCTCTGTATTGAATATTTTGTTAATTTTAGTTGATCGAAAAGATAAATAAATAAATTTTAAAAAAATAAAAATAAAAAAAAAGCAAAAAGAATCGCTTTTAAATCAAAGAAACGTTCGCAATATTTTATCCGTGTTTGGCGAAATTGAAAAATTGCCCCGCCACCCCTCGTTACGCCACCCGTGCTCTTCTCCCCCCCTGCGAATAAATCCACCCCCGCATCTACCGTCGAGGTGACGACAAGCGACAGTGGGTGGGGACGAATAAAATCTCTACGGGGTTACGTTCCGGGGTTGCATCTCGGCCGATGAAACCCTCTCGCTAGAGTGTTCGTCCACCAATCCCGTACGTGTTTGACAATCGCACCCCACATGCGTCTCGGCTCGCGATTGGCTGCAAACCCGCCCAGGGGTTGGTATCGATCATCCCTCGTGCTACCCCGCTGCTTTTCATATATAAAGCGGCCTCCCCAGGGACACCACCGATAGTCTAAATCCGTGTATTCTCCGTACTGATACCCTTCGTTCGATCGATCGATCAGTCGCGGCGAGATCGACAAAAGGATCGAAAAATTGGCGCGTGAAAAAACCTGCAATTTTTCAAAGAAAAAAATAATTAATTAAAGCACACGTTTATAAATTCAGTGGGGTTGACTCGTTGACTCGTGGTGTATTCCCAATCTGCGGGAATACTGACGACGAATGAGATTGTGAAGACGTCTATATTATGGCGAATCATCATCCCGCGTACGACTTCGAGGATAAGAGCCAGAGAATCCGCCATCGGGTCGGCACCACGTCAAGAATCGCGGATTCCACTGTAGCATGCACCAGGTACTAACTTTACGCTTTCCTTTTTCGCGTAATTAGACGTATTAAATCTAAAAGAAAAACTTGGCTTTATTTAATATAAAATTAAAAGAGAGCATTAATTTTCATAGAATTAATTTCAACAAAGTATGTGCGTGAATTAATGTACGTTTTTATGTCTCTATGTCTGGGTCTGGATGTAGGTATAATCTTTAATATTTTTTATATTCTGTGATATTTATTTTATATCTCTGTGATATATATATTATAATTTATTCTTATACCTTTCAATTTATAATTTTCAATAATCGGATATTAATGATATATTGACTTGAAAAATAACGCACTCAAACGAACATAATAGATTATAAAGTGTTTTTTGAATATTTATAGCTAAAGAAAAATATTCATGCTAATAAACTCATTTATTTTATATCATCACCATTTATTTTATATAAAAAGAAAAGGTTTTTATTGCATATTGTTTGCCGCATAATGAACAAATGAGAATTATGTTACAATTTCTAAGTAAACAAATAGAGAAAATAAAAATGAAAAATTATTCAAATAAGTTGTTAAATTTATTAGAAAATATATGTATATTAAATAATCAAACTATTAATTAAATTAATTAAAATAAACTTGAAAATGTTTCTTATTAACAAAAATTAAATAGTATAATATTATGACCATTTTTATTAACAATAATCAAAAATAAAAGTTATATAGCAAGAGATTTATTTTTTGGAACAAAGTCAAGTTTAGTGAGATAAAACAAAGAAAGAAGAATTTAAATGATTTAATATTAAGTGATTTAATGAATATATGAGTCAAATGTGTCTTATGTATAACTTAAAATTATATTATGTAATATTAATCTAAATAAAATATATTATATATATAAAACTTATTCATTTGATGCATTTTCTAATAAATTATATTTCTATACACATATTTTTCAATAAATTATATAATAAATTCTAATTATAAAATAATATTTATTTCATATATTTCATATATTTATTAGCAAATTATTTAAATCAAGAAATACGTAGAAGATAACAATATATATTATAAATATAATATAAATATGTTTGTACCATTTTTAAAATTTTTTTTAAATTTTATCAATTTTTTAGCAATTTTGCATAATTAAATATTTGAATAAAAATATATGATTTAAATATATAATTAAGAAATAAACATGTATGATACACACGTGTCTTTTATTCTAATAAAATTAATTGTATTATATATTATCGTATTTTTGCAGTACCCAATATTTTGTGGGACCCAGTAATGATATCACTGAAGAAGATTTGGCAGAATTACCTTCATGTGTTTATGCAGGAAGATCCACGCAGCACGTCACGCACACATCGCCACACACACATTCTCCCTTGCATTACCATATGCCAGTTTCAACGCCAGGTATTAAACATTAAGTAATTTTAATAATTCAATATTTAAATGTTATTGTATGAATTTTTCTCAGATCATAACGACACAGAGATGAATGGTGTAGAAGAAGGTTATTATCCAAATGGTAGCCCCTACAGAATTCAACGACATGCCGCTAATATTCGTGAAAGAAAACGTATGCTCAGGTAAGAAATTTTTTAAAATAACAATATTAATATAATATACATATATTTTATAAATATGTGTATAACAGATTTATAATAATATATATGCAAACATATGTTACTGAGGAAAACTACAAATCATAAAATATGACAATATATTGCAGACTTTATTTCAAACGAAGAAAGTGACTTTTTTTGGCAAAATTAAAAAATATGAATACAATTCTAAAAATTTCTTGAAAATAAAAAAAATAGTAATAGAAAAATAAAGACGATAAAATTAAATAAAATTCCAAGCACTTTTGCAAATCATTATTATGGAAAAAAAAATTATTTTTATTAGTGAATTACAACATTAATATTTTAATATTTTATTTTAATATTTAATATTTTATTTTATTAATAATTTGATTATTATATGATTTGTTTATTTGATATTAAATTCACACAATGTGATGTGTCATACATACATACACTCTAAGATGTAAAATTAAATTTATTTATTTTTTTAACAAAATAATCTAAGGGCGGATTGTCAGTGTGATTGCAATTTTTAGCAGCATCAACTCGGCTTTCGACGAGCTCCGGGTCCATGTGCCGACGTTTCCCTATGAAAAGAGATTATCAAAGATCGATACCTTGCGCTTGGCTATTGCGTACATTGCGCTGTTGCGCGAGGTTTTAGCGGCCAGGCTCGATCCTTTGACGTACGTCGAGAGGTGCCTTAGGGGTGAGATAAACGGCGAACGCGCCGAATGGAACACAAGCGGTATATATTCAATTTTAATTGCATTTTAAGTATTTGAAAAAGAATGTTAAGGATTACACACTCACATATATCATACATATTCATGTAAAATTATATATAAATTATATATAAATTATATAAATATATTTATAATTATATATAAATTATATATAAATTATATATAATATTATATAAAAACATTTTCTTTTAAGAAAACATCGAAATATTATCATGAGAATAATCACACATGTAAATTATGTCAGAAAAAATATATATGCTATGAGCTTTTCAATGAAGAAAAATTCCACTGTTTCGTATTCACAAAATTTAATTTTAAATTAACAATATTAATGCATCTCATTTCTTACACTAATTATTATATTTCTTGCATTAAATAATTGTGTATAAAATTATTCTTGTAGCAAATTTATCACTGTTATGACAAATAAATATTTATGAAAAATTCGTTTGATTTAATATTAAATTAAACGAGAGAATTAAATGTTCATTAAATTTTCACCTCTAAAATAGCTACACTATATATCAAGATTAAAATAATCCGTGTGCTATAAATTTTTATCTACCTTATAACATGTTAATTCATAAATCTCGTAATTAATTGCAACTTCTCAAGATGCCAAATATTACGATAATTGTTGCAGATCTGACAGCACGCTTGTCTTGGATAAATTGGGAGAATCTGGGAGTAAATCCAAATCGACGATCGGTACTTACAACCCTTGCACTGACAACTGATAATATGAATTGAACATCCAACAAAACTTTTTCGTAAATCACACGGCAATTCTTCTTTTCTTTGTAAATACCTTCATATTAAGATAGAAAGAGAGAGAGGACAAGAGAAAGTGTTAACTTTTTCTCGTTTAATTTCACGTGCAATACAAACGATGAGTATTGTATTCAGTATTTACGTGTAAAAGAACTAGTTAGTACAATTTATAGTATTTGCTTTTGAATAAAATCGATGCTATTCGAAACTCTTGACTACTTTTATTTGTTATTATCCGCATATTATTTGCATTAATATTGTGTTACACAAAATTATATATTTTTTGTCTTACAATCTGTGAATTATAAAAATCATTCAAATTGAAATTTATATATTTATATATTTTTTCTTATTAAATTAAATACAAATTATTTTCATAAAAATGATTAAAAGTCACAAATTAATTGATTCTCAATTAATTTTTATTACTATAAGAGAGACATTTTATAAAAGAAAGTTAATCATACGGTCAATTATGTGTAATTAGCTAATTTTTAATTATTGTATCATATTTAAAATAAATAATATTTAATTAAATAATATAATAAAATAAAATAAAAAATAAATATAATAAAAATATAATAAAATAATAAATATAATAAATATAATATAATAAATATAATAAAATAAATAATATTTAATTAAATAATATAATATTTAAAATAAATAATAATATTTAATAAAAATGTTTAATAAATAATAATATTTAATAAAAATATTTAATAAATATTTAATAATGTTTAGATATGTTTATCTTAAATTTCAAGACCTTCCAATTAAATAAATAAATAAAACATCACACCCGATAAATCCGACCTCCGCTCTCTTTTCACAAGATCTTCAATTGTTGATTTCTCACCGAATCGATTTGTGCATGTGTGCAATCGACGAGCGAGACAAGACATGTGAAGGACGACACTACCGTGATAGCCGACCAAAGTGCTCCGTTTCCTCGCAAACATTTTTCATTCAGTATTCCTTTATTACATTCGATTAATATCGATCACCTTCCTTCATCCGGATATTTATAATTTTACCGAATCTCGACTGAGAAGTTTCAAAATATCTCAAGAATTAACGATATCGATTGATCTTCAAAGTATATACTTTATATTCTTAACGGAAGTAATATATTTGGTTAAAGAGAGATTTCAAGGTAGATAAGCTTCCTCGAAACTTTAAAGAAGGCATAAGGTACGTATGCTCCGAACTCATTTTGCAAATTTATTTCTATTTTCTTGCATCGTTTACGAGAAATTTTGTCATTCTAAATAAAAGTATAATAATGAAAAGTATAATAAAATGCAATTAATAGCATAAATTAAGTAAGTTTGACAATTTTCTGATTTAAATAAAAATTACCTCGACAGAGAACCAAAAGAAACTTATTCGATTAAAATCAACTGTAAGCAATATCGATTGAATGATATGTCAGAGAAGCAAACTTTCTTCCTGTCATGAATAATTATCGCGAAATACAGTAAAATCTTACGATAATTTAGGTTATTATTTAATGGAGTTGTCGACAAACTCGCTCGAGCAGTGCTCTTCCCAAGGGAAAAGAGAAATCTCTGAGGAAGATGTCATCGGAAACGCGAGTTTCATTCCCTATCGCGACGTATTCTCGAGTTCGGTCAGTCATATTCCGGAGAAAATATTCGACGGAAGGACAGAGGTGATTTTATTGGAGCGAGAAGATGGGACGAGGGACGAAACAGCGAATCGCCAGGTGATCGAGCTGAGCGATGGCGACTCCAAGATGATTTTGCGACGAGAGATGGCGAAACGCGGAGGTTCAAATTCGCGGAGTGACACGACGTATTATGAAAATATGGAAATTCTGCGAAAACTACCGCCGGATACCGTCGTGATAAGACAAGAAGCGAGAGCAGGTAGAGAGGATAGCGATTATAGGGAGTTGATGGAAACGAATAGTAGTGGAAGCAGCTCGACTTCCGATTGCACAGCTGCTAAAGCAAAACGATTTACCCGAGCCAGGAACAAAACGTGAGTAATTATTAAAAGATCTTTGGAATAAATCGATTAGTAGGATTTTTAATGAAGAAATTTGAATAAAATTCTGTAATTTCGGAATTATTATTAATATTATTATTATTATTATTATTATCAAAATAGCCCGACTAAGATTATTATGTTTTTCATTCAACAAATTTTTCAAAACTCTGGATTATTTTAATTACTTTCTTTTTAAAAAAATTTTAATAACTTTAAAATAATATTTTAAAAACTTTTAAAATAAAGAAATTGTTAGAAGTATGGATTAATTTAAAAGATGCTGAAGTTAGATTAGGTTAATTGCAGCATATATTTGTACATATATATTATTTATGCAAATATACATTTATTTATACATATAATTGTATACAAACTTCAACACATTTTCTTTTTTTAAGTGTCATTTTTTAATATTTTCTAATATTTTTACTAATATTTTTAGAAAACTTTACACTATAAAGCAATTATAAAGAGAAAGAAGTAATAAAGAAAAGTAGCTTCCCAGCAAACACCAAGTAACATTTATATAATTGTTAGTTATAATTTCCCACTCAACAATATAACTGTTACATAACTGTTATATTGTTATATAACTGTTATTTGGTGTTTGCCGGATTTATAGTTTATATAATACGGTTAGATTATTATAAAAAATTTCACAAATGAAAAATTTAATATTTTAAAATTAATATTAATATAATTTAATATTTTAATAATTTAATATTAATATAATTTTTTTAATATTTTAAATATTTTAAAATTTAATATTATTCAGATTAGAATCATTTACTTCTTTATATGACCGAAATTTTAATATATCTCTTATGTATATACTTTCCAAGTCGTGAAACGGTAGAGGTGAGACGAAATCCCATGCGGGTATCCAAGAAAAGCATTGATAAGGATTTCACTCGATCTAAACGACTATTGGTCAATAATAAGAAAGAAATTTGCACGAATTACAAATCTAATAAATCAGTCACGATGCCTTACATGAAAACTAGATCGGTCACCCGGAAAATGTATAACGTGGGTGCAACTTATCAGGCACCTACCAAAAAAGATGAGACTGAATGGAAGGAATGGCCCGCGCATGGAATGCACGAAAGACCGGTTTACCATCCTCAAGTAAAATAATTATCTTCTTTAATGATATAATATAATATAATATAATATTTAATGATATAATATAATATAATATTATTATATTTCACACACATATTCTTTGTATCGAATTATATTCCTAAGAGACATCAATTATATGAAATATTAACCTCTCATACATCAAAGTTATCATAATTTAAAAAAAAAAAAATTAGTAATATTTTCTAAAATTTGAAAATACTGAAAACTTTTAAGTTTAAAAGAATCTCAATTTTTTTTACTTTAAAATAATATTTATTATAAATTCCTTATGAAGTTCAAGACAAATAATTCAATATAAAAATGAAGTGCGTTAATATTAATTAACGTAAAAAAAAACTTCTTAGTAAACTAAAATTTCAAGGAAACAAAAAAGATTAATTGTAATTATTGTGATTTTAACAGTTAAAAATTTTTTTAATTTTTAGACAATATTTATATATCTCCTCTTTAATATAATTTAATTCTAGATAAGATATAGATACAATTTATGAAAACTTAGAAAGCTACAATAAATAGCAATTTTCATGAGTAATTTTTGCTAAGAAAAAAAAAATGAAGTTCAAAACAAATAATTCATATAAAAATGAAGTGCATTAATAATAATTAACGTAAAAAAAACCTTCTTGGTAAACTAAAATTTCAAAGAAACAAATAAGATTAATTGTAATTATTATTGTGATTTTAATAGTTAAAAATTTTTTAGACAATATTTATATATCTCCTATTTAATATAATTTAATTCTCGATAGCTAAAATATAGATACAATTTATGAAAACTTAGAAAGCTATAATAAATAGCAATTTTCATGAGTAATTTTTGCTAAGAAAAAGGAAAATGAAGTTTAACACAAATAATTCAATATAAAAATGAAGTGCGTTAATATTAATTAACGTAAAAAAACTTTTTGGTAAACTAAAATTTCAAAGAAACAAAAAAGATTTATTGTAATTATTGTGATTTTAACAATTAAACATTTTTTAAATTTTTAGACAATTTATATATTTCCTCTTTAATATAATTTAATTCTAGATAAAAGATACAATTTATGAAAACTTAAAAAGCTACAATAAATAGCAATTTTCATGAGTAATTTTAATTAAATTTTAATTTAATTAATTTTGCTAAGAAAAAGGAAAAAAGTTTAATGCTACAAATTCGTTAAAAAAAATTTGAACGACCCCATTATTTCGGACACTTTTTGTATGACCTCTCATGATGTTTATACAATTTCTTTCACATAATCCGTTTATTCTCCAGGCTGGTCTAGCAGTGGAATACCTAGGGAGATATTTCACCAGTCTCGATGGATTATCCTATTGTGAGATTATTGACAAGCCGGAAATCGAGGTGGTCGCCGTCGACCCATATCATGATCGACGAGTGCCTTCTGTCGAGAAGAGACCAAAAACAAAGACAAAAGGGAAAGGCAAATGTTCGTCGAACCCCAAAGATGCATGTTACTTCGTCGCAGAGGACAAGTCCTTCGAGACATGCATGCACGGAAGTCTTCATTGCGTACTCGGTTATTGCTCCCAACTTATGACACCAGCGTACAAGCGAGCTATGGAAGAGAGGATGAAGTTGACAGTTTCTGCACCAAAGACGAGCTCTTTGGAAACGCCAAGTGTCATGAATAACATTACGAGTTGTTCGCAAAACGCCGAAAAAGCAGGGTTAATTGAAGCCACTGATGTAGCGCAAAACGTCCAGAAGAAAAGTATCGCGAACAACCCAAGCGGTCGAAGGATTTACCCATCAACTTCGGCCACATATGTACCAGAGGCACAGAAGTCGATTGTGGAGAGCGATGGCTCGAAAGTTATTCCGCAGAGCGGAGATATGATTAAGATGAACTGCCTAAAACGGATTTTGCGAGACGCTTCGAGCAATTCTTTGATCCTACTAAGGAATTCGGCCGCGAAAACAAGCAATGAAAGCTGCACAGCAATCCCAAATGATGTCTCCAATTCAGTCAACTTGAAGGACACGTCATCTGCAGACGACAAACCACCAGCAAACATATCGTCGATCTACAAAAACCTGGTTTTAGCGGACGAGCCAGGTTTGGGTCACGATAAATCACCAGGGAAGACTAATTTGTACACCGTAAAGAGATATCCCACAGGTGCACGAGAGAATACAGCGAAGAAGATTTTTCTGGGGGACCAATTGGAGAGCGAGAAGACTGTCCATGCTAAAGAGAATTATAGAAATAGAAATGCTGATAAAACAAAGATGAACAAAGAGTCAAATGATGACATTCTGATGGTGAACTCCGGCAAGAACAGCGCCCAATGCGCCAGTGAGACCTCGGAAATCGCCAGAATCCTGTCGGAATACAACAATAGTTCGTTGAGACAATCTGCGATGCATCATCGAAGTGTTTCGAAAAGTATGAAAGGATACACGACTGATTCAAGCGGCAAGGCTTCGAAGGACTTCTGGCAGAAGAATGTGACAGCAGAAGAAAGTCAAAGCTTCAGTAAACTAATTCCGAATGCATACCCGGATACTTTCTCCCTTTTACACGAAAACATATGTTCCATGAAGAGATATAATATGGCGCTGAAAGAACAGCTCAAGGAGATTACTAGCAATACTCAAAGTGCTCGGAACAGCTGTTCAATGTCTTTAGAGAATAATTCTTTCATAGATCAACCGGTGAACCTAAATACATTAAGACAGAGAGAAGCGAGAGAGAAGCCTGCTAAATCTTATAAAGAGCGCGAAATTGTTATGACTGAAGCAAAACCGCAGGAAGGGAAATCAGAGCATCCAGAAGATGCGATTGAAGTCTCGGCAACGGAACCATTGCTAGAGGAATTGCTAGAGAACACTGCGATTTTATATTGTGCTGCTAATGGAGTTCATCAAGACGACCTATCGACCTATATCGACACTCTTGACAGCAAGCAGAGCATTCAATGGCTAGAGAGTTGGAATAACTCAACCTAACCTAACTAACCATGTGAAGAAAGTTGAACATAAACCCAGCAAACGCCAAATAACATTTATATAATTGCTAGTTGTAATTTCCCACTCAACAATTTAACTGTTACATGACTTATGTAACAGTTACATGTTATGTAATTGTTACATAACAGTTATATTGCTGAGTGGGAAATTATAATTAACAGTTATATAACTGTTTAGTGTTTGTTGGGAAATAATATTTTACTGTATACATGATATTATATCGTTAAATTTTAAGTTTACAGAAATTTTTATCTACAAGATAATTTCGTAGAGAAGCTTAGCTATAATAAGTTTATATTCCCTTCCTGTGCAGCACAGAATATTGTAGCAACATTGCAATATTGCCGCAATATTACTGTAATGTTTGGGTTCTGTTTATGTTTTTCCATCTATAGAGGCATCATACATAGAGATATTGATATAAATAATATATATGTATATTAAAAATTATAAATTTACTTATATTTTAAGTGTAACAAATATATTCTTATATACAGGGTGTCCCAAAAGTCCCGGACCAGTCGAATATTTCATAAACTATGCATTTTAGAAAGAAATGTTTCAGACAAAAGTTATATGGCTTGAAGGGGGCCATAAGGTGGTGTCATTAGTTTGACTTTGAAGAGTCACCTGAAGGTCACGTGAAAGTCACTTCCAACTTTTTAAACAGGATACCCTATATGCTTTTGCATATTCTTGTAACTCATCTCGAGAGCTTTCCAAAACACTATAATTAAGTTAGTTTTCATTAAGTATTTTCCGAGTTATGAGGCTTGAAATCATTTCTTAATTTTATATAAACCGTAAAATATCTTATAAAATATTCATTTTTTGATTATCTTACCGTAATATATTTATGTACAAAATAATGAAAGGAATCAATTAATGTAAAGAAAACACATAATTATTTCGAAAAAAAAATGTAATTGTTAATTGCAAATTACATTTTTTTTTAAACAATTATGTGTTTTCTTTACATCAATTGATTCTCATTTTTTTTGTATATAAAGGTATTAAGGTAAGATAATCGAAAAATGAATATTTTACAAAACATTTTACAGTTTGTGTAAAATTAAGAAATGATTTCAAGCCTCATTACTTGGAAAGTACTTAATAAAAACTAACTTAATTATAGTGTTTTGAAAAGCTCTTGAGATGAGCTACAAGAATATGTAAAAGTATATAGGGTTTAAAAAATTGGAAGTGACTTTCACGTGACCTTCAGGTGACTCTTTAAAGTCAAACTAATGACACCACCTTATAGCGCCCTTCAAGCCATTCAACTTTTGTCTGAAATATTTCTTTCTAAAGTGCCTAATTTATGAAATATTCGACTGGTGCGGGATTTTTGGGACACTCTGTATATATAATATATTCTTATCCAGCAAACACCAAGTAACATTTATATAATTGTTATTTGTAATTTCTCAACAATATAACTGTTATATAACTGTTATGTAACTGTTGCATAACATGTAACCGTTTTATTGTTGAGTGGAAAATTATAACTAACAGTTATATAACTGTTATTTGGTTATAACTAACTGTTATATAACTGTTATTTGGTGTTTGTTGGGTAAATATACATACATTTATATGTTTTAAGAGATGAATGGGATATATTTGTTACAATTAAATTCGAAATTTTTCCAATATTTTCGTCTATTGTTTGCTTTTATCTTTGATGTATATTTATTATCATTAAGACTTCCTTGATACATAAAGTTATACATACATGTCTGAGAACTCAATTGTGTAGAACTTTATGTATTCATTAAAGAAGTTTTAATAATAATTATGTATCACATATATAATCTGTCTAGATATTATGCATCAAGATTTAGACTTGTATTTGACAGTTCAACATTTGTAAAATGTTTGATATGTATAAACACAATAAATAACAAATTATACAATATATATGGAAGTGAAAGATATACTAATAGTTACGAATATTTCTTTTTTTGTCAAATAGTGTCAGATAGCGTAATCTTTTATGCAATCAGATAATTAAGAGAAAAATTTAAAAATCGTCTCCTATGTTTGTATTTAAAATATTAATTAATAAATATGTGTGAACATTCATAATATTCTACTATTTCGAAAATACTAAACATCTCTATAAATTTCTTTCTTTATAGATATTATTTATATAGTTTAATCTTTCAGGATAAAATTGTCTCGTTTTCGTAATTAATATTATGCCGTTATTAATTCCAGCATATATAAAGAGGATGCAATTGATAAAAATTGCAAAATAAATGAACAACAATGCTATAATACCCAAATTCCGCTGTCAATCTCTGTCCTGCCTCCGCTTGCGATGCGTGTATTTACGAGCACTGAAAATTATTAAAAAGGTAATTAATATATAGATAAATATATGAAGATAATAAAAATAATACTTTGTAACAAAGTTAAATGTCAAATGTTATACCTTGTAGTAGAAAGAGAAAAATATAAAATTCGAAATATTTTCAACATTTATTTATAATTTAGCGAATCGAACGCAAATGAAAGATTTAATATTAAAAAATTTTAGAACATTAATTAAACTCTATAATTAATTTTCTATGTATATATGTATATAAATATAATATATATCACATATATATGTATTAAAAAAAGGTATATTATCAAAAATATCTTAAAACTTTTGAAAATGATTTTTGAGAAACAAAAAAATATTCTTTATGAAGAAAATAATTTAAAAAAAAATAGTAGCTAATATTTTTTAAAAATATGTCAAAAATATCTTAAAACTTTTGAAAATGACTTTTGAGAAACAAAAAATACTCTTTATGAAGAAAATAATTTTTAAAAAGAAAGTAGCTAATATTTTTTAAAAATATATCAAAAATATCTTAAAACTTTTGAAAATGACTTTTGAGAAACAAAAAAATATTCTTTATGAAGAAAATAGTTTTTAAAGAGAAAGTAGCTAATATTTTTTGTGTTTATAAATACATTAAAAATATATTAGCGTATAATAAAAATTGTTATAATAAAAATATATATTTAAAATTCATTAGAAGCTTTTTCTTTTTATTACACTTATAATGATTAAAATCTTTTTTTATTCATAATTCCTTGAGCATCGTGTCTTTTAATTTCATAAAATTTGATGACACATAAAGATTGGGACATTACATCTACGACTATTCTGCGTTAATGTTTTCACCTGTTTCTGTCAAATTCCGATTCGCTGTCTTTGCTGATAGTCTTACTTTCGGTTTGCTCTTCGCTGGAGGATTCATTTTCACTGTCATACTTCCGATTAGAGGCTTTACCGGAACCGTCGTCATTCTTACCCTTTGTCGACTTCCTTTCGCTTTTCTCGGAAAATTTTCTGTCTTCTCTTCTCTTACGTCTCTCCTCGTCAGATGTATCGTGTCTCATTTCCTCTTTACGCGACAATCTTCTCTTCCCCTCGCGTTTTTGCGATTTACTCTGTTTGCTAGAATTACGGGAACTTGACGTCGAGTATCCGGTATCTTGACGACTTTTCCTGCGATATAATTAATATAATAAATATAAAACATTTGTGTAATAATTTTGCAGGCAAAATATACAATATTTTTGCTATTTCTTTATACAAAACTTTTTACATAATATTTTTCAAAAAAGAAAAAATATTTAAAATACATTGACTCTTATAAAATAAATTTCCATCATTTTTTAAATTATTTTTCTATCATTTATTTCTTCTTCAATTCAATAATTTAATTAATTTTTTAAAAATAATTTCAGGATAATTTAAATGTGCCAACCGTTTGGAGCAAGCAACGTTCCTGGGGGATGAATCAAACTTATCGTTATCCTCCAGCGAATCTTCGGTTTCACTGTAATTTGCTTCTATGTCTCTGTCACGTCGTCTTTTATGCCTATTATCATCTCGCGAATTTTTCATTCTTATGTCTTTGTACATGTCGCCTCGGGAAATAATGCTGATATTTGACATCTCCATTTTGTTGCATTTCTTACTCCGTTTGCTTTTATTTTCGCTTTGCACAACGTAAAGTCGGTACAACTGCAGCAATATTACAAGCGTATTTTTGCATGTGAAAAATATGTTCATGTAACTGACTATCTGATAATGAATTATCAATATCAAACGAAACGCCAGAAACGGTCCGTCCTGCAAAATGTAATAATATGAATAAATACTTAAATAAAATTAAAATCTCTTAAAACTCTTGAGAGAGATCTTTTTATCGGAGATTTACCATCAAAAAATTTTATATTCATTTGAAAAAAAAGCGGGAGAATTTTAAAAACATCATCTCCCTATTATCAATAAACATCAGCTATAAAATAGAAAAAATTGATTTACGATTATCGATTTAGACAGCTATTGTGTAGAGCAATATTTTCCTGCGATATAATTAATATAATAAATATAAAATATTTGTGTAATAATTTTGCAGGCAAAATATACAATATTTTTGCTATTTCTTTATACAAAACTTTTTACATAATATTTTTCAAAAAAGAAAAAATATTTAAAATACATTGACTCTTATAAAATAAATTTCCATCATTTTTTTAATTATTTTTCTATCATTTATTTCTTCTTCAATTCAATAATTTAATTAATTTTTTAAAAATAATTTAAGGATAATTTAAATATGCCAACTGGTTAGGCATTTTGTTGCCTAATGTTTTTCAGACGCTTAAAAATTTTTAAAAATATTTAAATAAATTTTTAAAATATAAACTTGCCTGAAGAATCATGTTCAGGGCGATTCCCCAGACATCGATACTGCAGCAGCTGGTTTCCGTCCGGACCTTCTTCTTGGGGACGCTGCTAGAAAGTCGAGATTTTCTCGATTTAGTGGCGGTTAGCACGACCGTAAATTGCATCAGGGACCATGCCCAAATGCTTAGAGTTAGATAGACGAGCACAGGCTCCCGCGCTATTCTGTCCTCCTTGAAGGAGTCGAAGAACTCGATAATGTCAGCCGCGGTCCCGATGTAGACCAATAGAAGTTGGCTGAGTTGATCGCGAGTTAAGTCACCCTTCGGTAACATCCAGCGACCGATTATTAGGACCAACATTAAAAATTGTTCGATCAAGGTGACCCATGTTTCCGTAGAAATCTGAATATCCGGTAATTGAATGTCAACCTGAAAAATCAAAGAGAAATTTTATTTTAAATAATTCTCTATTTTTTCTACTAATTATAATTTATTATCTACTAATTATAAATTATTATTATATATATAAATATTATATTAATATATTAATATTATAATATATTAAATATTTATATTATATTAATATATTAATATTTTTAATATTATTAATATATTATAATATTTATAATATTATTAATATATTATATATTTATATATTATATTGATATATTATTAATATACATATTATATTAATATATTAATATTAGTATTATAATATAAGTATTATATTAATATATATATTTAAGATGTTTCATTTAAATTTGCTGGACAAAAATTGTTTGAGTGGAACGTTTGCAGCTTTCTTTTCAAATTAAGTTTTATCAAAAGAAAATCATACGTACGCCGAGAGCATCTTCTAGATGCTTCAAATCACCGGCTGCTAAATTGGATAAATCGAAATTCTCGGATATATTAAAATTCGATTCGCGGGATTTTAGTCTCCTATCCACCTTGTCTAATTCCAATAGCCAAATTGCAGGCACCACACTACTGAGATATAAAAATACAGATGGGCAAAACCTGTGAAGATATAGAGTAAATAAATAACAAATAATAAATAAATAAAAAATAAATAATAATAAATAAAAAATAAATAATAACAAATAAAAAATAAGTAACAAATTATGCACATATATCTTTTTTTAATTTATTAATCTTTTTGAATTATACTTTATGTATATTTTTAATTTTATTTGTTTAATTTTATGTTTTTATATTATTATTTATTTCATGAATATTCTCTAGAATTTCATATTTTATATTTTTATTATTTAAAAATAGTTAACATGATCATTTTATCATTTATATTATTGTGATACTATTTTTATATCGAAATATTTAAGGAGATTCCAGTAATATGCCGCGATGCAGAATTCCGTATCTAATGTTTAATTACAAATTTATCGATAAGTTAAAGATAAATGGAATCAGGTTTGCTTTCGAAGATTTCGTCGATAATTTCTGATTCGGCTCGTATACAATATACAACCCGAGTAAAATGGATTCTAACGTCAGCGCCTCATGTTACTAACATAAATTGCTCCAATTTCCGTCTGTCAAACCGAGACGTTCTCACAATAAACACACCCTTTCCGAAAGCATCCTTTTACAATCTCACAATGACAATCCTAAAATCTAGTGCAATTTTTTACCACTATTTATAATATTTCCTATATGTAATCAAGCTGATCGATGATTAGAAGTATAAATTTAAAACATAAATTTAAAAAGAATATAATATAAATATTAGATAATTCTTTTATATATAAATATATAATATCCCAAATTAGGATGTCCCTCATATCTCTCTTCTATTTATATCTCTTCTTTTACAGAATTTTATCAAACTTCCAATATTTTAGAATTGTGTACATTAGGTCTGTTTTTTCTATAATATATATAATTCCATATAGTTGCATTTTTTTTATAATTTATATGTCAAGAAAACATTAGAAATGCTTATATAAGTAGATATTTATAATTATTTTCTTGTCATATGAATTATAAAAAAAGAGAGATAAAACTATTATATTATACCTATATGAATAGATATTGTTTTAAATTTTAAGTATTATATCAGTTATTTATTTCATTCTGTCAGTTTTGAAAGTTTTATCACATATAAAATATTATTTATAACAATTATTACAATTTATGAAAAGAAAAAAGAATTGAAATATGAATAAAATACATAAAAAAATAAAAAAATTAATGAAATATAAATTAATAAAATATAAATTAAATTAATAATGAAATATAAATTAAAATTATGTAATTGAATATTAATTAAAATTAATGCAAAAAATTTATATACAAGAGTATATTAAAACAACAGTTTATTAAGCAACATTATTTCTTTCTTTTCGTTGTTTTAATATAAATAACTAAAAATCAAGCTATCCTCCCCCCTTTATTTTTTTTCTTTGCTTTTGTTTTGTAAAATAAAAAAAAAATTCATTTTTTTGTACAATTAATATTTCTGAGAAATAGATCTGCAATATAAATAACTAAAAATCAAGATATTCTCCCCCCTTTATTTTTTTCTTCGCTTTTGTTTTGTAAAATAAAAAAAATTTTCATTTTTTTGTACAATTAATATTTCTGAAAAATAGATCTGCAATATAAATAACTAAAAATCAAAATATTCTCCCCCCCTTTATTTTTTTCTTCGCTTTTTTTTGTAAAATAAAAAAAATTTCCTTCTTTTGTACAATTAATATTTCTGAAAAATAGATCTGCATCGATAATTAACGTACCATTTCCATTCTTGACTTTCCTTTATAGTTAGCGTAAAAATGCCCTCGAAGAACAGCAACACGATGGGACAACTCAGGTACCAGAAAAATGGATTCTTCTTGAAAGTTGTCACTTGCCAAATAGCAATAAAGCCATGCGAGGCGAACACCAGGCGCGTAAGTATTGCTTTAACTGTCGCCAAGAATTTTGTCATAATTGTTACCTTCTTCGTATATTTCAATGCAAATAAAAAAACTGATCTTACATACACAATCACTCGCGTTTAAGTTGCATACATATTTGACATATATAATATTCGTTTAAATTCATTTTATATATTTTTATATATTTTATATATTTTTATACATTTTATATATTTTTAAATATCTAAAGAAGTCAAAAAGATGAAAATATTATTATGAAATTAAAGTTAATCAAGTGCGATAATCAGAAGAGATACGAAATATGAGAAAATAATCGGAGAAGGAACAGGATCGAGAGACAACTCGCTAAAGAATAGTACAAACTACGTGCTAAACGCGATGCGCACATGCGCTCTTTGGATAGGGATGAGTCGTGATCTTCCATGAATCTTCTCTTTTTTTTTCAGGATTCTTCATAAAAAAAATTTTGTGAAAAATTTTCTAAATAATATATAATTCACTATAACTGATTGCATTAAACGATAAGTTAGATAGTTTAACCAAAATTGAAGTTTAATTGTCTACAATTAACTGTACAAATATAATTATAATGCTGAAAAATAATTAAAATTATATATCAAACATATTTTTCTCTATATGCGTTACATTAACATAAAAGTGATCGTAATGAAATTACTTTATAAGTTAATATTATGATAAAACATACATTTTGTGCCTTACAATAAAGAATTACACATGTTTTTCCTCAGTATTTTTACGATTGCTTCACAATCAAAAATGCATCATTACTCACTAAATAATATCGACTTTGAGTATAATAGTAGGCTGGTTGTTATATCACATTTCTTCAAGAAAAAACATATTTGGATTTGCACTAGATAGGATTTGAATTCTATGCTAAGTGAATGTAAATCTCTATTAGCAAAAAATTTTAATCTGCGTGAATTTTCTCCCAAATTTTCATTATTTGATTCCAAGGAACTTCCAGTCTTCGTAGAATTTTAATTTCCGCTAACGAGTCCGAATTCCTATTATATATTATGTTTATTATACTTTTATCGACATTTTCGAGATATATAGCATGGAATGGAACATATGTATATATACATACATACAGGAGAAAATAGAGAGTATCAGCAGTCTTTAGTACATTTTCAGTAATCCATTATCCATTCATAAAAGTAACATTGTAAAAATCGTCGAATTGTCTTTTTCTTTTTAACTTATATATACATATACATATATATGGATATAATCCAATTGTTTAAAAAATGCATCATCAGTTTATACTTAATAAAAAGTATATATTTAACAATAAAGGCAAAAGTGAATTCTCGTCGGCGAATAAGACTCGGAATAAATGGGATACGTGATTATATCGCATTGCAATCTTCTTGTAGCATCATCTAGTGACGGAGAATTAAAAAAAAAACAAAGAGTGAGAGAAAGAAAGAAAATGAGAGGAAGTAAAAGCCTCTTCTTTGCTTTCCCAAGTGTATGTAAAACCGATTGTGTGAGCCTAACGAAAATTACTTTGGCCTCAAACTATAGGTAGATGTGGACAATGATGAAAGGGTTGTCGGTGTGCTCGTGGAAATGGAAGTGTCGCTCATGATAGAATTAGTGGAAACGTTCGTCTCGCTTTTGTAACGAATATTCGTATATTCTCTCCCTAATTGAAGTGATTTCTGCAAAGAAACGATCAATTAATAAGGACAAGTCAATTATTTATAACATAATTATTTAGAACGCACGATATTAAGTTCAGTTCACCTGTTCTGCTTGCATTCGTTGGGATACAGTATCGATATAATGCAGAACGGCGAGGTAAACAAATTTATATTGTGCTTCCGTCTGGACCATTCCTGATCTTTGCGAGCGTACTCGTTGTATTGTACGTTGAATATCAATTTCACAATCGAGTCCTAAACAAAATATCAAGTGCTATTAATATACTGCTATTAATATATAATTATAAACAGTGTTTGCTGGTATCTAGATAAAATTATCTAGATAATCATCTAGATAAAGAAATGGATCATCTTTATTTTTAACTAGATGAAGAAAAACAAAATATCTTTATCTTTATCTTAGATGAAAAATATATGTCATCTTATCCAAAAATTGTCTAAGTTGATGTTTTCATTATGTAAAAAAGTTTTCCAGGCAAGCTTCTAAAAATCTAAAATATCTAAAATATATTTTCATATTATTATTATTAATATATTATAAATATATTATTATTACATTATTAATATATTATAAATATATTATAAATATATTATAAATATAAATTAATAAATAATTATTTATCATATCATTTATATATCTTTTTGCTATTATTTAAATATTCTTTAGAAAAAGAGAAAGAATATGTGTTTATGATTTTAATATTCCATTTATAATCTGCGTCACATTTTTTACAAATATTTATAGTCTTCTAAAATAAACAAAAATAGGTAATTATCTAGATTATCGCAATAATTATCTCATCTTTCATCTAGATTAAGTAATAGCAAAATCATCTTTATCTCATCTAAGATAAATTTACGGATTTTTATCTTTATCTTTATCTAGATAATTTTGAAATTATCTACAGCAAACACTGATTATAAATATAATTATATGATAGTAAATGAAAATAGTAGGTTGATAAAAATATTATCTTGTAATAAATCATGAAAGATGTTATTATCTTGTAATAAATTATGAAAGATGTTTTATCATCTTGCAATAAATCATAAAAGATGTTCCATAAAGCTCCAAATGTAATTATTCGAAATATATTTTACAATTTTAGTCATTTTGAAATAATGATAAAAAGCGTTTATTAGTCATTATTTGACTTACCGTGACGTTTAATTTGGTCTAAAATCATATCGATAACAATGAATGTGCCAGTTCTGCCAATTCCGGCACTACAATGGACAAGAATGGGTCCTATGCATGGTACATTCTGATTGCTGGAAGCCAAAGATGCAGCAATTGATTCTTGTCTGGCATTTACATCGTGCAGAAAATTCAGCACACAGCCAGGATCTGATGGAACACCATGATCAGGCCATGCCTATTAATTAATTATGTGATATTTAATTCTAATATTATTTAATATGTACGCACGCGCACACAAAATTCATGTACTTAATATATTTAATATTTATTAATAATTACAAATAAAATTATTCTGTATAATGAATATAAAAAATGTATATGATAATTTATTTATTATGTATTTTTTATATTCCCTTTTATATTAACAGAATGATTTGATTTCATTCTTTTATATTTTATGTAATTATGCTCGAAATTAATGATTGTTAAGATAATTGTTAAAAAATATCTTAAAGTTACTGTGTTTGAAAATAGATAGAAAGATTAAAGTGAATCTTGTGTGTATATAATTATACAGGATATCCCAGATTTTCTATGATAATTTAGTTATTAATTAATGGCAAATTCCTAAAGTTATTTACAAATAAAAATAAAAAAATAATATAGAAATGTTGAGACTGTAATAATTATTAAATAAGAAATATTTATAATTTATATTATCCAAAAAAAAACACGCAAACTTTAGACAATTTAATTAATCAAATTTTAAATAATTTTCATTAAAAAATAATTAATCTCAACATTTTGATATTAAAGTTTTTTTTTCCTTTCCGTTTAAATAACCTGAGGAATCTGACAGAAATCACAGGACGTAGATAATCCTAATCAGACACATTACTTGAAAATGGTAATGATAAATTCTCCTAGATTCAGAAAAGTTCGGTTTGGTTCCTTGCAGGAGAAATTCACGCAGAGTATAATCAGCAGTCGAGGTTCGCGATACAGCGCGCACTTTCCATTCATTACCATATTCAGTAACTTCTCCTTCTTCCGGCCAGTAACGTGCGCATTTATTCTAGAAAGAAAAATAATAAGATATATCCAATTTCGTTTTTCATTTGGGACAGCGCTCAGAGTCTACAACATACTTTTGCTCTCTCCACTTCCTTTGTAGTCATAACAATCACGCGAGTATTTTCTTGATAGACCATGTGCCAAAAGTCTTGTATGGTATTTGGAAGACAACCTTGTGTAGCTATGTAATATTTGCCAAATGTTGTTATATCACTGCCACTATTAATAGGGTCTTCCTCATTCTACAAAATATAATTCTATCAATTGATAAATTTATGAAAATATAAATTATTGAATGTATTTTTCCTTGTTCAAATAATTTTTTTTCAATTAAAATCACAAGGTATCTATAGTTCAGATGACTCAGAAAATTAAAAATTTATTATAAATTTGTTATATTATTATAAATTAATTATATTATTAATAATATATTAATTATATTATTAATTAATATTAATAATTAATAATATAATTAATATATTATTAATTAATTATTATAAATTAATTATTATAAATTAAAATTCAGAGAGAAAGATAACAGTCATATATGTTTGAGTAAAGTTCACTTTCTTAATTAAAACTTGAGGTTAAATTATTGAAAAATAAATTCAATGTTAAAAATTGTAAAAGCATAAATAAATGACTAATCCATTCAATATTTTTGCTAAGGAAAAACTATCTTAAAAGACATATCACTTCCGAGATATCTTGCCAAAAAGAAATCTTACTTTTATATAGTTAGCATTAATATAATCAGCTCCAGGGATGTTTGGATCTACATCTTTTAATCGTACTCTAGTATCATCAAAGGGTAAGATGTTCTTGTAACGATTCTTTGCGCGATTTTCTGGGCGTAAACCTTCCTTCCTCGAAAATAAATGTCGGCACTCCAATTGTTGCAACGATTCGAATTCTTCCCAAAATCCAGCTTTTCCTTTGCCACGACCGGCTCCGCCCTCATTATTTCCAGTCGTTCCATTCCACAGCCAACCATTAGAACAGCCATTTTCTTTGTGTAATTGCTTAACTCTACTCTCGATTCCACTAGCATTAATACGTGTTGCATTGAATGGTTGCCTGTAAACAATATTTGTTGGATGAATATTATACATCAATTTTGAAAAAAGATAAAGTGAAAAAGTAATGGAAAGTTGAAGAAAATGTTTTAATACATATTTTAATATAAAAGGCTTTAATTATAATACTTAATGAAAAATATTGTATACAAGTATTATTTATTAGAAATGTTTCTTACCGAAGATGTACAACACTTCCGCTTGTTTCAACCATGGGATTTCGTTTATAGTGATCTATTAAATCACTGAGACTATCAAACTTGTGACCACCACCTACGTCATACTTGTTGTCCTGCAATATTAATTAATTTTAAATATTAATTATTTATTATTAATTAATTTATATATTTCATTATTATATATAATTAATAATATTAAATTAAATTAAATTAAAAAGTTAAAATATATTTAATTAATAATATTAATTAATTTTATATATTTACATTGATTTTTTAACATATGTATTATTATATATTATACATATATATGTATAATCAAAAATTTAGTATTATAGAATAATGAATATTTAAAATAGTTAAAAAATGTATATAATACAATATTTAAAAAAAATGTATATACATGTGTATAATCAAATATTTGTTTTGTGAATTCCAACATTGTAAACTCACAAGTAAATTTTTGTCCTGCACTGTTTTCTATTTGTCATATAACTATCATAACATTATAATGAAGAAATGAGTGAAAAATCACATGGAAGAAAGAAAATAACTGGAGGGAAAAAGTATAAGATTCTTAATGCTCTAACTTCTTGAATAAGAAAAGTGTAAATCAAAGTAATAAATTGGATTAAGGTATCATCATATTTGTTATATTATACTATTTTTTTAAGTAAAGTTCAATGCATATATTTCAGCCATCAGAATTATATATACAGGATGACCCCGAACGTTCCAGTTAGACTTTGAGATCTTATAGAAAATTTAATTTTGAAGAAAAAATTTCCTATAAACATGCGTCAAAAAATGCTTCTTTAAGAAGTTATCGCCCAAAAATCTCTGATGGAAAAGCAAAAGGTGAAAAGAAAATGAAATATAAAAAAAATGAAACTAAGTAAATTTCTTGAAGAAAACGATAAAAATAAAAAATAAAAATCTTTTAAATAAATAAAAAGAAATAAAAAGAAAATGAAACTAAATAAATTTCTTGAAGAAAACGATAAAAATAAAAAATAAAAATCTTTTTCTTTTATGAAAATAAAATAAAAGTTAGTTAAAAAAAATTATTTCATTTATTTTTTCACCTTTTGCTCTTCCTTCATCAGAGTTTCATTCAGAGGTTTTTAGGTGATAACTTCTTAAGGAAACATTTTTCGACTCATGTTTATAGGAAATTTTTTTCTTCGTAATTAAATTTCCTATAAAATCTCAAAGTTTGGCTGGAACATTCGGGGCCATCCTGTATATATATATATATACATATATATATATATATATATATATATATATATGTGTATATACAAGGTGACCCCGAAATATATATATATATATTTATATATTTATAATATAAATATATTTATAATATAAATAAATATATATTATAAATATATATATATATATATTAATATATATATAAAAAATATATATATATATTAATATATTTTATATTAAAATATTTGTACATATATATTTATTTAAAATATATATATATTAATATATATATATTAAAAAATATATATATATATTTAAAAAAAATATATATATATATATATTTTAATATATTTTTTAAAATATATATATATTTTATAAAATATACGTCAATATATTATTCTGCTTTTAGACATAAAAAAAATTGATGAAAAAATCACAGCAGAAAAAATTTCACTTCTTCGGTATACCTACGAATGATTTGCCTTCCAGTTATTTGTCTTTTTCTCTTTATATGAAAATCAAAATACACGACATTAGAATAAAAACCAAGAGAAAAATTCATAAAAATTCATGGAAAATTTCATAGAAATATTGTTTGGTTCCGACGAGTTCACAATGCGTACACTTGATTCTAATCTTAAATATGTTGATGAGGATGTTACATATGAAATTATCAACCTGAGATCGTATCATAACGTGAGTGACACGATCGTCGGTGCGTACGGACAGCACGAAATCGCCTGGTTTACTTTGAGACTCGCGCACCAAAAAAGATCCATTTTTCCCACGTTCCAGCATTAACCGTTCCGCCTCTCTCGCTGACAAGTGACCGTGAAACCACCTTGAGCCACATTTTACTATTAGCATATGCTGTACTAAATTGGTATTCAAATATTGAAAAATATTCAAAAAATATTAATATAAATAATAATATAAATATTCAAAATATTAACGAGGAAATGGGGGAACCATGTATGTCGAAAGGATAGACATTAAGCAGAGAAACATGCGCACATATCTGCGAAGATACCTTTCAGTTGTAGGATCAGCGCAATTGAGAGGATACTTGAGTTCGATAATTTCACCGTTTTTCTCACGCAACTGTCCACCATTTTCCATATAAAACTGCACCAACTCGGAAAGCGTGGCAAACTTCTCACCGCCGTAAAGGTCATAAAAGTCTCCCGTGTTTTGTATCTTAATATGAGTCACCTCGCCGTTTC
Organism: Camponotus fellah; assembly: GCA_030586385.1. Taxonomy (NCBI): domain Eukaryota; kingdom Metazoa; phylum Arthropoda; class Insecta; order Hymenoptera; family Formicidae; genus Camponotus; species Camponotus fellah. The sequence continues at coordinate 271,091 of JAPIVC010000292.1, read as the reverse complement.
GCCTGAAGCAAAGATAAGAGATATCTAATGTGTTACATTGATACGTTTATGCAATTTGTAAACTTTGCTAATTAATTTGTATGATAAAACAAAAGTAAGATAATTCTCTCACACTTACCTCACAGATAATGTGAAATCACCAGGGTTTGAGGAACTCGGTCGCGCTAAAAATGAACTGTCAAATCCTCGTTCCATCAATAGACGTTCCGCTTCCAAACCAGTGATATTGGGATGAAACCATCTGCAATTCGGATATCATTATCATCTCATTAGTCCTATCTTCTTACGCTACACACCACGATCTGCGATTAATCTTTCAACTGCATTTACATACATATATATATATTTTTTTTCTTTCAATTCTGAAAGTGTAATACACTTTTTCCGTTCGAAATCATTATAAAATATTATGAAATAAAATATCATGAAATATTATGAAATAAAATATTAGAAAATATTCTGAAATCAAATATTATGAAATAAAATATTAGGAAATATTATGAAATAAAATATCATGAAATATTATGAAATAAAATATTAGAAAATATTCTGAAATAAAATATCATGAAATATCATGAAATAAAATATTCTAAAATATTCTGAAATAAAATATTAGAAAATATTATGAGACAAAATCTTCTAAAATTCTTCTAAGATAATCTACTTGCGAATGTACAAGAAAATCCGATGGACCTCGATTCCCAGCAAGGGTGGGCGAGGAACAATCGCAAATACCCGAGTAATTGAAGGCAGTACACGAGTCGGAGCAGGCGGAAACAGCATCATACCAAAAATGGTAACAAGACACAAACGATGACGAATTTGTTCGCGAGTGAGTGGCTCTCGCGTGAACGATGACAGGACAGTGCGGGAGACAAAAATTCGTTGAAAATCCTCGAGAATCCATCTGGGAGCTTTATACTGAACAAGTAAGGGCGGCAAAAATTCGCGAGGGACGCTCGAAGGGAGGCGGGCGGTTTTTTTTTTCGAGCGACTCGCTCGGAAGTCGAGGGTCGGGGGAAGGATCGTCCCCGAGGTCGACGAGGACCATCCGGGAGCGCGAGGACGAATCATCGTGGAATATTACGTCTTCGCTCGTCGAGAGAGTGCCTCACCTGCGAGATGCCATGTCGCGATTAGTCGGGGCAGCAGCCTTCGCGAAGAGAAGCCGAGCGCTGTCAACGATTATTCATAACGGTTACCGAGTGAAATGCACGCGAGTTGAGTCGCTCCCCGGGCGGGACTCGGTGTCAGGCCGAGAATAGCTTCGCCATCGCTGTCATCTTTGACATGTCTAGCGATATCCAGCTGTACTCGGTGCACGCGAAAACATAAAAAAAGGCGACCATCTCACTCGGGAGAGATGCGGGACGAGTCGTGGACATGTGCGAGATACATAGAGGGGACAGTGTTGGTTGGAGACCGTCTGACAGGAGACCGGCCATCGGGGGCCGCTTCTGATTGGTTCGCCATTTTTACGAATTTTCCCGCTCATATTCAAATTTGAATGATTTAATTATTATCAAATTATAATTATTTAATTTCATTTATGTTGTAATATTATTGTTTTAATTTATATTATAATATTAATTATAATGTTATTAAATTAATTTGTATTATAATATTATTATAATATTGTTACGAATTTTCCCGCTCATATTCAAATTTGAATAATTTAATTATTATCAAATTTTATTATTCAATTTCATTTATATTATAATATTATTGTTTTAATTTATATTATAATATTATTAATTATAATACTATTAAATTAATTTGTATTATAATATTATTATAATATTGTTACGAATTTTCCCGCTCATATTCAAATTTGAATAATTTAATTATTATCAAATTTTATTATTCAATTTCATTTATATTGTAATATTATTGTTTTAATTTATATTATAATATTATTAATTATAATATTATTAAATTAATTTATATTATAATATTATTATAATATTGTTACGAATTTTCCCGCTCATATTCAAATTTGAATGATTTAATTATTATCAAATTTTAATTATTCAATTTCATTTATATATTATGTAATTTATATTATTATTTTAATTTATAGTTATATTATTTTATTATATTTTATATATATTATATATTTATGTTATTATTTTAATTTATATTATAATATTATTATTTTAATTATTTGGAATATAAATGATACTTATTAATAATAAATATCGGGAATCGCTTCTGATTGGTCCCGCCATTTTTACGAATTTTCCCGCTCATTCAAATTTGAATGATTAAATTATTATCAAATTTTAATTATTCAATTTAATTTATGTTGTAATATTATTATTTTAATTTATATTATAATATTGTTAATTTAATTTATATTATAATATTATTACTTTAATTATTTGGAATATAAATGATAGTTATTAATAATAAATACCTCTCTTTTTTTCATCTCTTTCCTCCTCTCTCTTTCCTTCTCTCTTCTATCTTCCTTCTCTCTTCTTTCCTCCTCCACTCTTCAATTTTTCTCCATATGTCCTCTCCTATCGTCCTCTCGATCTCTTTTTCTTAGAATCCTCTTTTTTCCTTTCTCTTCTCCTTCTTCTCTCTCCTAGTTCTCTTCCTCCTCTTCTTTCTTTTTCTTCCTTTTCCACTTTCACCATTCTTCAGATGCGGGACAGGTGCGAAATATATAGAAGGGACAGTGTTGGTTGGAGACCGTCTGACAAAAGACTGGCTATCGGGGATCGCTTCTGATTGGTTCCGCCATTTTTACGAATTTTCCCCGCTCATATTCAAATTTGAATGATTTAATTATTATCAAATTTTAATTATTTTATTTCATTTATATTATAATATTATTATTTTAATTTATATTATAATATTATTATAATATTATTAAATTAATTTATATTATAATATTATTAATTTAATTTTCATTATAATATTATTATTTTAATTTATATTATAATATTACTTTAATTATTTGGAATATAAATAATAGTTATTAATAATAAATATCTCTCCTTCTTTTTCCATCTCCTTCTTCCTCTCTCTTTCCTTCCCTCTTCTATCTTCCTTCTCGCTTTTTTCCTCCTCCTCTCTTCAATTTTTCTCCATATGTCCTCTCCAGTGTTTGCTGTAGATAATTTCAAAATTATCTGGATAAAGATAAAGATAAAAATCCGTAAATTTATCTTAGATGAGATAAAGATGATTTTGCTTTTACTTAATCTAAATAAAAGATGAAATGATTACTGTGATTGTCTAGATAATTATTTAGATATTTTTGTTTATTCTATAAGGCTATAAATATTTGTAAAAATGTGACGCAGATTATAAATGGGATATTAAAATAATAAACACATATTCTTTCTCTTTTCCTAAAGAATATTTAAATAATAATAACAAAAAGATATATAAATGATATCATAAATATTTATTTATTAATTTATATTTATAATATATTTGTAATATATTTATAATATATTAATAACATAATAATCAATGTGTAACAATACATATATCATTTTTATAAAATATACATTAATGCATTGCACAAATTTTAAAGTAAAACAAGTACAAGATAAAGTATATTTATAATATTATTTTCCAAATAAAAAATATATTTTAAATATTTTAGATAGATTTTTAGAAGCTTGCCTGAAAAACTCTTTTGCATAATGAAAACGTCATCTTAGACAATTTTTAGATAAGATAACATATATTTTTTATCTAAGATAAAGATAACGATATTTTATATTTCTTTATCTAGTTAAAGATGATCCATTTCTTTTTCTAGATAACTGTCTAGATAATTTTATCTAGGGATGCCAGCAAACACTGGTCTCCTCTCCTATCGTCCTCTCGACATCTTTTTTCCTTTCTCCTCTCCTTTTTCTCTCTAGTCTTCCTCCTCTTCTTTCTTTTTCTTCCTCTTTCACTTTCACTATTCTTCCTCCTTTTTTCTCTTTCCACGTTCTCGTCTCCTCTGCTCTCTCTTCTCCTTTTTTCCAGCTGGTTCTCCTTTCCCGCCTGTCGCTTTCATCCACCTCTTTTCTCCCTACTTCCTTTTCTTTTCTCCTCCACATCCTGTGCCTTTTTCTTTCCCTTTTCTTCAGCTCCTTTTCCTAACATCCCTCTCCTCTCTCCACTTTCCACTTGGGACTTGTGTGAACCCAAACCCGTGCTATTCTTCACCTCAGGCGAGTTTCAGCGACGCAACGTGCAGGACCACACAGGCCTCTTCTTTTTATTATATTAATTTTCTTTTTATAATATTAAATAGATACTATTCTATCTATTATTATATTTTGCATTTTTATGTATTTTTTACATGCAAATATATATAATAATAACAAATTTTTAAAATTTTTAAATAAAAATATAATTAGTAGTAATGTTTAATTAATTCTATAACTAATATTTATATGTGTATAAAGTATCCATTATAAGAGTATATAGAACATTTAAAATAAAAAAGTGATTTATAAGTAAGAGTTTAAAGTAATTTTATATAAAAATATAATGTTTTATAATGTTTTTAATTATTCGATCTTTTGTTTAAAACATTTTTGTTTACTGGGCTTAGTTTTTGAGATATTTTATTGTCCAAGTTAAAATGAGACACCTTGTATATTTATATGGTACATATTTAATATAATATGGATAGCGTTTGTGTGAAGTAAAAAAATATTTGTGTGTTATTGAAAATGTGAGAAACCATGCTTTGCATGGTTTGCGAGTTCAATATTTCAATATTTTGTGTGTTAAATATTTTATAGTTTTTTATTATAATATTATAAATGTGTGCGAATTACTTTATGATACAATATAAATTAAATACGATAAATGTGTGACTTAATCAATATAAAAAATCATACAATTTTTTGACAAAGTATTGTAAATATATTTGTCTATGTCATCGTGTAATTCTAGCAATATTTATATGATTAGTACCTTTGTTGATCGAAAATGAAGAAAATGAAGAAATCATTTCACAGTTTCTATTAGTTTCACTTTCTTTTATGCGGAAATACTGTGTCATTACATGATTGCTGATTAGTAGTTCGATACTCGAGTGAGACATACGTGTCTTAATTTTATTACACAATGACAAGTTAATAACTGATGTACTTACAAGAATTAAAAATCTATCTTTCAATTTATATTTTGAGGTAAAAATATATTATCAATAAAAATAAAATCTCTATATAGAAAAATAAAAAAATGCCGTAAATTATTTCGCCTTTTTGAGAAAAGTTTTGACATATTTACATGTTTCCTGTCAATGTGGAACAATTTTAATATTTTACACATAAAAAATGGAATCAAAAAATTACGAAAAAATAACTGTGTGTCGTACATAAATACGTTATATATAAGTTATCGAAATAGTTTGGTTTACGTAATAATTATGTTAATGAAACAATATTCTGATTTGCATAAAACTTTCTGCTGTCTCTTGCGGAAGAGGCCATGCGCATCAATGTTTATGAAATTTTTGTCAATGATTATTTCGATGCAGAATCATCGACATTGCTTTTTCGCTCACTTGTATGACGTTGCAAATCTCAGCGAACAAGTCATTGTTGAAGAGTCTCGTAATAAAAGAAAGAATTTTCAGCATGACCAAACAACCAATGATACCGTCTATGTGGTATGTTTACTACAAATTCACCTGAAACAATAATTTTCTATTAAAGATTTATGCAAATTTGTAATTTTTCTATAATTTTACGTGGTTTTATAATTAAGATCATAAGTAAAAAATAATAAATTATTATATAATTATAAGAATTTCGAATTTTTACTATATATAAGTTTTTATTTTAAAATTTTTTATAATGAATAAAATAATTATATATTTTATAGAGTTCTATATTAGTATATCGTAAAATTCAATGAATGCGATACGATATGATAAAATATCATCTCGATGGAGAAAATGAGCAAATTACTCAGATTTTGTCTTTTATGTACTTTTGTCCACTTCAAGTTATCAGAGAACCTTTTCATCAGTATTTTTATCATTATTTTGTACATAAAAGTATTAAGGCAAGATAATCGAAAAATAAATATTTTATTAGATATATTACGATAAATATTTTATTAGATATATTACGATTTATGTAAAATTAAGAAATGATTTCAAGCCTCATAACTCGAAAAGTACTTAACGAAAAAATATTTTATTATAGTGTTTTGGAAAGCTCTCGAGATAAGCTACAAGAATATGTAATGAGAAAATGTAGATTCCATTTAAGAAAGTAGGTGACCTTCATGTGACTTTTAAATAACTCTTCAAGGCCAAACCAATGATACCATCTTATTTCCCTCTCGAAACCATACAAGTTTTGTCTGAAACATTTTTGTTTGCTGGGCTTAGTTTTTGAGATATTTTATTGTCCAAGTTAAAATCATCCTGTTTATAAATCATATAAATATATACCATAACAAAAAGCGTATATTTGAAATACCGGAATATAATGGAATAAATTATGCAAAGCATTTTCCACATCCTTAGAAACAATATAAATAGTTGTTTATCTCACCCGCAAGGTTCCATCCCTTTTAGTTTCTTTTCCATTCTCTCATGGGGTGAACTATTCTCAACAAGGATACTACTGGTGCTTCAAAAAACAAGAAGAAGAATATCGATGATGCATATGACACTGCCACAACTCCGAAAAATAGAATTGCCTGTAAAATACAAAACGATATTAGCCAAAAGAATCTGTAAGCAAGAAATATCGTTAATATAATATACTATTTATGTTTTAAATTACATCAACCAAATTTTTAAAAGTTTTTTTTGTATTTTAGAGATAACAAGAAATAAATTTAAATTTTATCCCTTTTTACACAAAATTTGATTTTTAAGAAACATAATTCTTGAAAAAATAAAATTATATTGAATTATATGCAAATATAAATTTCAATTTTTAAATGATAATAATATTATACGGAAAACATTATGCTAAAATACATTAAACTAACTCTGAAAGGTATCTAAAAGTATCATATTTTCTCTATTACTTTCAGTGCATGAGTCGGAATCTAGCGGCATGTACAGACATATGCCGATTTTGCATTAATCGGTAATGAAATCAACTGTACTTTACACACATCCAAATATTCAAATTTTTTTAACTTATTGTCAATTAATTTTTCGAATTATTTCTTATTTATTATTTGCAACATATTTAGTTTGAATTGAGTACAAAATTCAATATTTAATATAGATAATAATACTTAAAAAATAATAATGTTTACATATCAATTAAATTAAAAATTTGTTGCGTCGAAAGTAATATTTATTATTTAATCCAACTATATCATATTTTATAGTTTTATTATTAAATAAATCATTTATTATTAAATATATTTTCTTTTATATTAATCTAGCTTGCTGATATAAGAGGTCTTTTATATATCGAGATGAAATATATCTTATGAGTACATTAAGATACCAATAGAGCATTAATTTGATATTTCGTCAAAAATATTTTTTTGCAAAATATTATTTTGAAGAAAAAAATATTTTTAGGAAAAGTATAAGTACTTTATTAGGAACAATATTCTCTATAGATATGATTTTGAGTATTAGCAGATGGGCGTCATGTCTTTGTAGTATTTTTCTCTATTTTTTTAAATGATTGCAAAGATATTAAATGTGAAAAGACTGCGGAGTTAACAAGCAGTATTTTGAAAATTATCTCAATAAATAACTTTCTTTCTTATAAAATTATCTCAATAAATAACTTTCTTTCTTATACATTAAGATGCTTAGAAATATTAAATAATTTTTACATTGATAAAATTCTAAATTTAAAGATTAAGATTTTGTCGAAATGATATAATCGATAGTATCTTTATAATAAGTGGAAATTACCATAAAGCCATATGTAAGATGCCACGAACTTCCAACGTCTAGAACTATAACGCGTATAAGTACCAAATGCACTAAATAAGTGCAGTATGTTAATCTGGAAATAGGATACAGGTACTTCCATGATAGTATATGAGTAACTATACCTGAAAAATAAAATTAACTTTCATAAAATTTTCTTTATATAAATTTATATAATTTTATATATACATATATATATATATATATATATACATACATATTGTACATATAATATTTACCGCCATATCCGCTGACACAGGCGATCAAAATCCATGCCAAGCATATTGCCCATCCAGAATGTGATAATGCCGTGTAAAGTGCGGATAATATTGGTCCGAATGTAGTTCCGTGTAATCCATATACTATACTGGCCATCGTAATTAGAGAAATAGACCAACCTATTACAACCACAGCCTGCAATTATGAATATCAATCACTCACGTTTTGCTACTTATAAGGAAATATGTCTCTGATGCATATCATCATGTGATGCAAAAATACATTACGTGTATAATTATCGTATATGTAATCGTTTATGTAAAGATTTCATATACGTTCTGTATATGACATCTTATTCAATTACATTTTTGCATTATTTAAATTATAAATTTTGATAATATAAATATGAGATTGAGTATAAAATGCATAGCTAAGCTAACCCTAATAGCACGATATATTGCAGCAATATTGCAGCAAAATTGTACGGCAAGATTGCAATATTGCATGCAATATTGCTGCAATATTGCAGCAATCTATCTATGTCCTACCCTGCGCAACATTGCTGCAATGTTCAGCAATATTGTGGCAATGTTGTATCGCAATATTGCTGCAATGTTGTAGCAACTATTATATTCCCTAACAGCACATGTGATAAGACTGCTCTAATGTCCGCCTATTTTGGTTAATAATAAATACTGAGAATATCTTGTAGTATAATTCATACATGTAATATAAATACTTTTGATAAATGCCGTAAACGCACACACTAATTCTCATTTTAATATTCTGAATCTCAACCAGGAATTCAGAACAACTAAACTACTAAACAAATTTTAAATTAAGTCAGATTATTATAAATTAAATTGGCTAAAAAGAAAAAAGAAGAAACTTTGAATCTCATGTTAGTACCAGTCCTTTATTTCCATTTCACCAAAAATTAAGTATGAGTTTGGTAGCGGCAAAATGAGGAAACACATGGAATATTATAGAATATCCTGAAAATATACGGGAAAGAATATATACGAAGTATTTAAAGTATATTCTGAGAATATATAAAAAATAATATACAACAAGAGATGTTATGAGATCATTCTCAGTATATTACATCTGTAACTTATATTTATAGTATGAGTATAGAATATTTGAATGATATCATGTGCTGTTAGGATAATTAATAAAATGAGATATGAATTCTGTTGGCAGTGTATATTATTTTTAATTTTTTAATTAATCATTTTGGTTATATTCTTCTTTTATCATCTTGGAATTTAATCATATATGTTACAATGTCACCTTGTGACAATATTGCTACAAGATTGCCAAAATATTGCATTACAATATTGTTGCAATGTATTAAAAATATTGCATACGCAACATTGCAAGACAACGTTGCTACAATGTATCAGCAATATTGCACTGCAAATGCAATATGGCAATAATGCTGCAATGTTGCAGCAATATATCGTACTGTTAGGCTATGCAGAAAACGTACTTGTATAAATGTAAATGTACTTGTATATAATTATTGTTGCATTAGGAACGATCTATGAGAGTGGATTGCTTACTTTATTCATATTTGCCTTGCAGTCGATCTTGAAGAGATACCAACCAGTGGCCATTCCTATGAGATACGGTCCTATTCGTGTCCATGGCTTGTCATAGAGACTCTCGTAGTGTGCAAACGGGTCCTGGATACTGAAAATACATTTGCTTAATTTTTGGAGTTTTTTTTCTTACTTAATGTATGCATTCTTAGACAAGCATAATTGATGCGGGAAACATGTTTTAAACATAGAGATACGAATGTATACGTATGCTTGCCATTTGCCATACCTTGGCACGTGGTTGATGTTCAAAGTGATTAACGCTGTTGTGATCCACGAGGCGATTAAAAGGAAAGCTCCGATGAACGCTGCTACAGGTAGAAAGCTACAAAGAAAAATCGATTAGGTAACATCGTGAATGACGATTGCATTTATATCAGCTGTTTCTTTCTTCATATCGACTGCTCTCTCTTACCTTGCTCCGATTATCAAGATGATTATTCCCACAATATAGAATTGTGTATCGTTCGCCAGATACCAACTCCAAGTCATACACTATGGATTAAATATTCAGAGTTCGATTAATCGATAAAATATTAATTGCAGAAAAAGTACATGATATGATATGCGAATGCATAATGTTAGTTGTATTTACAATTTAAACGTAACATATAATTTATGGTTATATATAACTTGCAGGAAACAATTACTCGGGTAGAAACAATTTAAAAATAATAAATTAAATGTTAGAAATATATAATTATTAATATTTATTTAATATTTCTGTTTCATATTTATATATTTGTTTTAATTCTCAAAGGATATGACTTGAGTTTGGAATATAATTTTTCATTAAATTCTTCGTGTTTTACTCCATTTATCTCATAAATCTTGCTACCTTAAAATGATGTGTTACTTGTAAGCTTTACATCTCCTTCTTTTTTTTTATTTATATGAGTAATTCTTGTCTCGTTCGAAAGTTATATGTATAATCAGTGCAGGATTTCTTGTTAAAAGATGGAAATAAACTGATAAATGATTGATTATGCGCTCCATGATTTATAAGTCATGCAGAAATGCACTTACTCGATCATCCATATCGAAATAAGTATTTATATATAAGGCGTTCCGCCACCAGAATTTCTCGCATGTTTTATAATCCAGCGCAGGTAATTCAATCATGGAATGATCGTGATACCATTTCATCGATACCTGAATCAAACCGATCATCAAAAGATAAATCGGGGTCAAGCGAAAGTATCTGTACCAAATCATTCCCAAAAATTGCAGGACTTGACCGTGACATCCTTTTATTATCTTTTTGTCTCGTATCCTTTTATTTGCCATCGTACGATAATAAAGGAATGCTACCAAACATCCGCTAAAACAGAGATCATTATTTTCTCTCATTCTTTATCTGCATATTTTAAATTATATACACATTATATATTACCAGTGTTTGCTGGTATCTAAATAAAATTATCTAGATAATTATCTAAATAAAGAAATGGATCATCTTTATTTTTAACTAGATGAAGAAATACAATGTATCTTTATCTTAGATAAAAATATATTCATCTTATCTAATAATTTCTAGATGACTTTTCATGCAAAAGATTTCCAGGCAACTTCTAAAAATCTATCTAAAATAAAAATATTTTTATTTGGAATAATATTACAAATACTTTATCTTTACTTTTTTACTTAAATTTGTCATCATTAATTATATTTTATAAAAATATTATTTTTCCATTATTATATTATAAATATATTATAAATTAAATTAATAAATAAAATTATTTATCATTTATTCTTTTTTTATCATTTAAATTTTCTTTAGGAAAAGAGAAGAATATTTTTATATTTTAATATCCCATTATAATCTCTCACAACACTACAATTCTAATAATTCTAGTTTTCAATATCTCTCATCTTTCTCTTTATACCATCTCATCTCATCCAATAACTTTCTTTTTAAAATTATGATGTATTATATTATTAAAATATATATATAGCATTTGAATTCAATATTCATTTATATTTTAATTTGATAAAATTATGTATTCAATTTCAAATTTCTATTCTTTTTTTTATTTTACATGAAATAGATGACTAATCATACCTGATAAAGAAAAATGTGTCTACAGAATATGTAATATTACCGATTGTCTGATAGAGAAAGTTTTCTTCCGCTACAGTTCGAAACATTTTGTAGTCTACAACAAAGAAAAAAAGATTTTATTCGATGAATGTGCGTAACATAAATTGATTATCTTCCGTGTTGTTACGTACCCGAAACTTTATTAACTAATAAACACGTGTGTCCCAGAATTATCCAGAGCATTGTGTAAAATCGTAATCCGTGTATCGGTGCTAACGTATCCTTACCGACATTAAGATTGCACAGCTTAGACATATTTACGAGTAGACTGAAAGACAGCAATGCCTCCGATAAAGATTTTGGCACGATTTTCGAGTTGCGGACGTCTAAAAATATTTGGATCGCAAACTCATTTTACAAAATTTTATTTTGCATTATAAGAACTAATAAGGCAGAAAAAAAAAAAAAAAAAAAAAAAAAAAAAATATTTTTTTTAAAAAATTTTCACCCTAAATTGATTAAAATTTATATTGCATTATAAGAACATTAATAAGTTTGAGAATTGGATGGAATGTAATTTAAGGCAAAAAAAGTATTTATTGATTTTTTTTTGCTTTTTGATGAAATACCTAAAGAACCGTTGTGTTTCGTCATAGACCATAGTTTTGAGAGTGTAATTCGGCGATCGAAATTTTCGTCACATCTCAGAGATTTCAATCCTGTCATGATTGTAATATTGTTGTTATTTTTTTTATTTGCTTTAAGTAAAATCTTATAACGTAGTGCAACGTCATAGAAAGTACCCATAAGTATAAGTACACATACAAGGACGAAAGAAATCCTGCAACATATGTATGCATTCTTATAAAGCATTATTATAAAGACTAACTCGAAAAAAAACTTTGATTACAGTTTCAATACATGTGTTATGTGTGTATACTCAAAGTATATTTTTAATGTGAGTTATATCATATATGTTGTATTGTTTCTGTCAAGTAAGTACATGATACAAACAGAAGATTTTACAATTACAAAAATTACATGAAAAATATATATATTCTCTTTTACATTTATTATTGAAATATAACGACATTAAGGTATTTATAATTATAAAAACTTTAATTATGCATTTATTCCATTATTTATTAACGATTATGTATTTGTTTGTGCATCAAAATATTTGAATAATTACGATACTCCTTTGTAATAAATATAAAATATAATATTATTAAAATATTATGATTTCTTTTAATATATTCCAAAGATTAAAAAATTATTTTATACTTTTTACTAAAATTATATTATCTTTTCACCTGTATACAATATTATAATATGACACTTACAATAAAATATAAAATGTCGTATCTTTCCAAAATGTATATCCTTTTGAAAGATTTCGTATGTGATCGATGGTAATTCTTAATGGTAAATTGACGCTAGATTGATTTTGTGCGAAATACAAAAGTCTCTCGACATCTTTTGTATCGCACACAATTGGCATGCATAATCCAAGGATAATATTGTGTGTCTGAAAAATATCTTACAATTAGTTATACTTAACACAGTGAGATATACCTTTTAATTTACAAAACAAATTTTCCTAAAAATTCTTAAGTGCTCCTAATTTTCTTTTAATTTGTTCTTGTTTACATCATAATTTTAATATTTTTCTTACACGAATACATGAAAGTAGTACATTTATAAATTTTTCACAAAAGACAAAAAATAATATAACCATAAATATTTGTCGTAAATCCATATAATATTATATAAAAAATATATAAAAAATGCATGAGGTCATTAATATTACATGATGTTAAATAACAACGCGTATTCTTTACTTTTAGGAAATATCGATATTATCGGTGAAAGTGCGATATAAAAAGTATTATATAATTTTATTCTATTGCGTCAGATCTTGATTCTGTTGTATCATGTTTTTAAAAAATTATGAGAATTATTTGATAATAAATCAATTCTGTATTTTTTTTACATTTACACCTATCGTTTAACAAATAATATCTATTTAAAATGTAATTGTCAAAGAAATATAAATGTGATTTTTATACAATTGATGATCAAAATGATAAGACATTAATGCAATAATACTTTTTACAATTGTTACGCTTATAAAACGATATATCGAAATTTTATATATAATTTATTATATTAGGAATATATAACATTTCTTAAAAATATTATCTTAATTATTATTAAAATATTACTAAAATTACTAAAAAATTACTAAAATAATTCAAATTATATCAGATTATAAAAATTGCTAGACTTTTGTACCGGTTACCTCATTTAATCCAGGTTTCAGGATTTCAAGGGTAAGATTGATGGAGTTCATGCTGACGCGGAAAGGCGGTAATTCTTTATTTCGTTGAAGTTTCTTATCCTGTTGCCATTCTATAAATTCCTTTTCCATTTTGCGACATTGATCTGCAGCTCCAATCCAATATTTATTACCAGAAAATATACCCCATATATACTTGCCGTCCGCGTCCATCACTGAAAGCGAGAAAAAATCGAATAATCTTGATATAAAAAGTTAGTGATTTATAAAAAAAGATGACATATAGTATCAAAAAATCATGCAAATTAAATAGTATATTTTTAGAAATTACATATATAAAGTATTTAATAAAGCTATTTGACAATCATCATCTATCAATCAAACTATTTGACAATATCATTAAATAAGTAGAGAGTTTACTAAAATAACTTATTTTAAAGTAAAAATCAATTAGTTATTGCGTAATTTAGTGTTACTTTTATATTGCGAATGTTTTGTCAAAATGTATATAATATATCATCTGCTTGAGAGTTATTACCCAAACTAGAACTTAATGCAACACGTATGCATATTATACAGCATGTTCAATCGCGAATTGATCTTATTGCGGTTATTTCGTCCGACTACTTTCACCCTTTCTACAGGAAATATCAGACCGCATCTTTCATTTCACTTAGATGTGGTTATGTATTCCGAGAAAATTATTAACAATCCCGGAACAAGCAAGTAACTAACTTTTCACTCTTCATTTCAAATTGTCTTATTCTGCATTTCATATAAATAAATATATATATATATATATATATATATATATATATTTATTATATAAGTATTTCGATTTATGAATACGTTGCACAAAAGTGCAGAAAGATTTTCATTTATTCTTTATATTTAAACGAAAGATGGTAAACGAGAAAGAGATTTAGCACAATTTGTTATATTTGCAATATTCGAAATTAAACTCACCGACGCTCATAAAAAATTTAACAAGATGATAAATAATATTGAATTTTTTAAATAATACTCATTGGAAAAGCAGAATTAAATTGTATGCATAATGACAGGTTCTAATTAATTTGGAGCGTGCGATACGATTGAAGACGCCAGATATGCTTCAAAAGAAAGCGCTTTTTCCTTAATTATATAGTTTTATGTAATGATACATAATGTATGATACATACATAATGGACCATTATTATATAAAACTACACTAAACAAGTTATCCAGATTATGTCATGAAATATTTAATATTTCTATACATAGTTATATAACTTTCTAATAATTTTATTTTAATATTAATCAATTTTCTTTTAATATTATAATATTAATACAAATTTCCTTTTAATATTTAAATATTAACAAATTATCTTTTAAAAAATGATATTATGGATTGTTAACAAATTTGTGATAAGTTTATTAGAATAATAAAAAATTAAATAATAATTATAATTAATTTAGAATAATTTACTACTAATTGAGCTTATATCATTATTTTTTATATAATTTATAGATGATTCTATCGAATTGCATGTAAATGTGATAATTAATTCTATTATTTATAGAATTTAAAGAGCATTGAAAAATATTAAAATAGCACATTGAAATGAAAATATTTAAAGAAATACATTTTTACAACAGAAATATCAGAAATATAAATTCTCTCTTTTTTAATCTCTTTTTTATAAATTGATTTATATCATCATGAATTAAATATCCATATATTAATAATTTTATTTTTATTACGCCATCTATATATTCTGTTTTCTAAAATTTATTCTTCAAATTTAAGTAATTTTTTGTGACATATATATGAGAACTTCAACTATGATAATGTTATTTAAATACTATTAAATGCTATTTAATGTTATTTATGCGTTTTATGAGATTGAAGTTTTATTTATATATATAAGATGTATATGATAAATCTTATAAAATTCATTTCATGTATTTATTTTCCCATGGATTTACTTTTTTAACATGCGTTCCTTTCATAAAAACGAAAAAAAAAATCAATTTTGACATGCAAATTATTTTAAGAAATTATTTTAATTACAAACTGTTGTCATATATCTATGCAAGTTATGTCATATTTTTTAAAAGTTGTACTTACTTTTTAGAGCCCAATTTGTTTTCCTTGATATGCCCATCATGTAACGAGTCAAATCTTTACCGCACGGTAACGAAATACCTGCATCTCGATATGTCTCATTCTTCCAAATTCGCGAAATAACAATTGGATTCCAGATTTGTAAAAATTGGTCAGCATTCCAAAGTTCGATATTTCTATCACTTGGCTCAATTGTGTTGTTCGATGAAAACTTGAATTCATTCTTGCTCTGAACAAATTGCTCCCTAAAACTCTTCCCATTAGCGATAGATTCCTCTATCAAGGGATCTTGCGAAGATGATATAGTTTCAGTCACATTGGAACATGTTATCAATCGTTGCAATAATAGAAAATACAATATAATTCCGTAATATAACATTCTCACAAAAATGTGTTTATTAAAATTTGCCGCGTTAAACAATCATCGCAATGATTTCAAATTGTATCACAAATTATAAATATTTAAAATAAATTTTTAAAAAATGTAGTTGAATTACATGTAGAAATAAAACAAGATAAAAACTCTAAAATGATTTTCAAAAATGATGAAGGCGAATAGATATCAATGATGTAATCTGTGCACGAAATATATATTTCTTCGAATATTTTATGTTTTATTCCTCGAGATTTTGATGTATGTATTATGTGTAAATGTCGATAGCGTTAGTCATACTGTGCATATACTTCAAATGCTTGTTCAAATTATATATATATATTCTAGCCGCCATCTCCCTCTCTTAGACTTACGTTACTATATACTATACGTCTATTCTTTAGAAGGTAACAAATTGTTATCGTATTAATTCACGCATGTGCACAGAAGAAACACGTTACTCAACGTTGCGTTTTACTCAAAGTAGCAATTTATATTTATCGATGTTTCTTCCGCGTTTAATTTATTCTTAAAAGAAATGAGAAGAAATTAAAATTAAATCTTAAATTATTTCCGAATGAGGTATTAATTTACAAAAATTTCGATTTTCTTATTTTTTTTCTTTTCTTTTTCTTTTGATTTATTCTTAATCTTCTTAAATTATTCTTTCTCTATTGTTGTGTATGTGTGTGTGATGTATGCCTTAATTCTTATAAATTAATTATTTTTGTTTCATTTTTTTATTTTTTTATATAATGTTTAATAAATAAATTTTTTTTACTTTAATAATAAATTTATTTTCTAAAAAAAGTTTTCTTTTTCTCTAAAAATCGATTATGGTAATTAAATTAAAAGAAAGAATTTTTTGTTAAAAAAATTTTTAATTTTTTTTTAAATAATTTTAAAAAATAAAACAAGAATAATTAATAATTTTTTAATGTAAAATTTAATTTAATTTAATTTAATTTTTAATGTAAAATTATGAATTCTAATATTTAAACGAAATTGAATTAAATTTTTTAAATTTTTTACAATTTTTTCTATTTACTTTAATTTATTTTAAAAATATACTTAAAACGTAAATATTGTAAGTAATAATAATAATAACAATTTTGATGTAATTATACTCCAAATGTATTCTTATGATAAATTAAAGTAAATAGAAAATTGTAAAAACATTAAAAAATTTTTAATCCAATTCCATTTAACAAATTAGAATTCATGATTTTTTACAAATTTCCAAAACAATTTTTCTTAATTTATCTATCTTTACATGTTTCATCAATTTTCCTAGTTTTGCGGAAAAGACTAATCCGATGTAAAGTATCAGAAACACTGCGAGTTTCCCTTGTTATCGTACATTACATCTTGAGATCGTAATAGAATGAAACAGTCGATTTATTAAAACAAGGATTAGAAGTTGTATAAGTATAATAAATAGATAGATAGCAATTTACATTTTGTGCAGTCATTGACTTTTACGCAGCTCTCATATGTAATGTAAAATGATGATGAACAACAATTTCGTTGTCATTTTTAACGCATTATCATCATTACGCATGGTGTTACAGGATAATAATATGGAAAACAAACTAATTGTCTTTATTTTTTCATCATTGATTTAATAATAAAATAAAATTTCCGAATAAAAAGTTTTCTTCACTCATTGCAATATTTTTCATTTTGAAAACTGAATTATCGTATCGTATTATTATAATCCAGACTAAATAGACATAATATGTATATATAGTATATATATATTTGTCGAAAGCATGTCCTACTCATGAGTGAATTTTATATTATACATATAATTTTCATATTAAAAATTTTCCTTACTTATTGCACTATTTTCTACATTTCATGTTGAAAACCAGAATTATCGCATTGTGTTTATAATCCAGGTATAATATACTTAATTCATACTTTTTGTTTTCTTTCCCATTTTCCTCTTATTATTTTTACATAATATTAAGGTGGATAATTGAAAATCATATTTTACTAGATATATTACTTTATGTAAAATTAAAAATTTTCAACCTCATACTAAACTTTATGGAAAAATAATTTATTATAGTGTTTTGGAAACTCTCGAGTGAACTATAGACATCACTTAGGATGTTCCACTTAAAAGTTGTATGTATCTTCCGTGTCTTCAGTGACTTTTTATGTCAACTATACCATCTTATTTCCCTTCAACTTACTTTTTCTGAACTTTTACTTTTTATAAAGAATTCACACACACTGTGGTGTGAGCAGGACATACTTTTGAAAAATATAAGATATATATAATTAATTATAAGATATAATTATATAATTATAAAATGTATAATTTATAAATAATAATATAAAAAATAAAAAATTATAAATAATGCAAAAACGCTTTTTTACGGAACAAATTACTACTATGCTACTATTATGTGCTTATATTGTGAACAGTACAAACTTCGAAAATTCTAAAATAAAATTAAAAAATAACAAATAGAATTTGAGAAGTTCTTTTAATTAAAAAAATAATTAAAATTTGAGAGTTCTTAAACGTCTCGGTTCTCGACTAGACTCTCTTTGGTAAGAAATAAGTATCGATATTTAGACGACCGAAAGTGTAAAATTGTGGTTTCGAATCAAAAACGCTTTATCCAATTGATGAATATTTCCAACGAAACGTCACGCAAGATTGAACACTCATCGCAAATTTTTCCCAGAAACTTGCAAAAGAAATTTAGAAACATTCAGACGACAAACTTGAAATTATATCGTGGCTGGGTAAAAAAATAATAGAATTTTCTATTAAATACGTAAAACGTGACATATTAATAGAGAATGCTGAAAAGAAATCATAAATTGGTGAGAGCATAAAAAAATAATATGTCGCGCATTAAAATAAAATGTAACGAAATCAAGAATGCTTACGAAAATATTTCTTTCAACATTTTAATTCAAAACCATTTTATTCTCCATCTAATATTGACACCTATTTTTTACTGAAAAGAGTCCAATCGAAGATCGAAACGTTTAAGAATTCTTATATTTTGTTAATTACTTTTTTATTTTTAAAAAGAGAACTTCTTGAAATATATATTATCTTTTTATCTATTTATTAATCTAGTTTTAAGAACTTTCGAAATTTATACTATTCATAAGATAAATAATATGCATGCACGTATATGCATCCGCAATTTGCTCTTTAACCTTTTTGTATTATTTATTGTTTATTTGATTAATAGGTAAAGGTTTTTTGTCATCTATGTATAATTTTGTATTTTTACATAAGTGATAATTAAGGTGAAAGTACATAAAATTGCAGGAGCGCATAACCGTAAGCATAAGAAAATTGATTGGTTCATTTTCTTATGTATATACACGATAATATAACTATGTTATGTGACTACATAGATTATGTAAGACAATTAATAAATAAAAAATTGTAAAGATAATTATACAAATTATACAATTATACAAATACAATTCAATATAAATATATATGTATCTTGTAATAAACTATTTTAAAAATTACTATTTTAAATATTATATATATATATGTATTGTGACGTGACGCTTGGCGGTCCGTCACAAGGATCGCGAGATCCGACCGAGAATACTTTTGGGCCCTCGTTCTCCCCTGATTTAGGAAGAGAGAGCGAATATTGGAGGCGAGGATAGGCTCGCCTCCCGTGCGTAGAATTGTATTTGCGAAATTTAGTAGAATAGAATTTAGCGAATATGACGTTGACGGGATCTCATCCGGTGACTCGACCCGACGTAGAAGACCAGGCTAGAAGAAGTTCGGGACTAGCGGAGGCGCCGATTAGGAAGAGAACACCGAGCTAAGTAGCTTATTCGCTGTATCAATTCTTGGATGCTTTCAGGTTTTGTTTTGTACACCTTACTTTTCAGGTATCTCCATAGATAATAATCAAGAGGAGTTAGGTTTGGTGACCGAGGTGGCAAATCTTCTTCTCCCTCATTTCTGTTCCTTCTTCCTATCCATCGTAATGGAAAAGTCTCATTTAAAATTTGACGTGGCCCTAAACCAAAATGAATAATGAAATTGATACAGCGAATAAGGGATGAAATAGATTTGATACCTTTTGAAACGAATCGTAGAGCCATTTTTGCATTCTATCAAAGATTGGCATATTGTCAGGAAGTAAATGGCAATCACATTCAGCATTTACTTTAACACACTGAGTAAAATTTATTTTAAAACACGGAGTAAAAGGTTTTGAATCATTAAAGAGAGATGACAGTTTTCAAGTCTGTTGTGCAATCTATCATCACAATGTACACATTCACACTTGTTTAGTCACACGCGCGCACGCGCACACACACATACACACACACACACACACACACACAAGGGATCAAATTCATGCCACTTCCACGCAGTTGACCCTGGATAACACTAAAAATGCATGAAATTTCGAAATTTGAACGGCCGCCATTTTTAATGGGGGGTCGTAGCGACTTAAAATTTTAAGGGTGTTTATTATGAAAAGACTTTTCAAATGAGCCCCCACTCGATCCCTAGTCCAATTTAAAATTTTCAACTCCCCTCTTATCCCCGCGTACCAGGGGGTGCGGGATGATCGGTATCCATGTCATAGGATAGCTTTTTTGAAATATCAAAATACGTGTTTTACTATTTTTTGATATTTTCATTTTTACAAAAGTTATTTAGGGGGGGCTTTCCACACTTTTGACAAATCCTGTGTGTATATATATATATGTCATATATATGTATTTAATGCATACACAAAGTGTATCGTCGCATAAAAGAAGCGAGAGAGAGCTATTGTCTGCACCGTGATGTTTTCGCTCATTCCTCCTACAGAACTGGCAATATAGGAGTACTATATATATGGGAATAATTGAGACCTGCGACAATCCTTAGGGTTGCGGAAGCGCCACAAGTGGCCTACTTACGAATTAATTGCCAGCATGTCACTGTTCGGCGGACCAGTGTGAGAGCACGACGGCCCAGAATTATCGATTTCGTGTGTGGATGCCGAGAGCGCCTAGGATCTTCAGGAGTCATCGGTGAGACGAGCGTCGACCTCCTCAGGCCGTTTATTAGTGTATCAGGTAGAATTAGCCCGAATAGAGTCCGCGCCGAATTGCTGCCGTCTTGAAATTCTTTATTCGCGTTTTTGATAATTGCGCAATAGAGTGCAACAGCCGGCCGACATACTTTGTTCGAGCTACAATAATATTAAGTGCCCTTTCTGCCGGTTAAGCGTCGACAGTCAAGATTATTATATTTTTGTTACGGTTATTGTGATATTTAGAAATTCCCTGACGAAAATAAAATGTAAATCGAGCATTAACAAAGCAGAAATTGGAGAGTAAATCGAATGTAACGGAAGAATGACGGAAGCGTAAATGAAGCTTCTAAAAGGCGTAAATTGCAACATCGGAACGTAGAGAAAGCGGCTATTAAGTGTTAGAAAAGCATTAACGAAGCATTATCAAACTCTTCGACAAGCGTGAATAAAATATCTTTCAAATGTAAAACGGAACGTCATCAAACTCTTCGATGACAAACATCAATTAAAAATATCTAATATAATTTTTAAAGAAATGTCATCAAACTTATTAGCGAATAGGAATGAAATGTTTATATTCTTCTATATTTATACTATACCGTTAATATTACATTTTAAATAGATATAATAAACGAATAATTTTCGTTTATTTGCCAGACATTTACTTGTCCGACTTATAAAAATCAATTTAATATCTGAAGCTCCTGCATCGAGATCAGAAATTAAATTGAAGTATATCCAGTGTTTGCTGATATCTAGATGAAATTATCTAGATAATCATCTAGATAAAGAAATGGCTCATCTTTATCTTTAACTAGATGAAGAAATACAAAGTATCTTTATCTTTATCTTAGATGAAAAATATATGTCATCTTATCTAAAAATTGTCTAAGATGACGTTTTCATTATGCAAAAAAGTTTTCCAGGCAAGCTTCTAAAAATCTATCTAAAATATATTTCTTATATTATTATTATTAATATATTATAAATATATTATTATTATATTATTAATATATTATAAATATATTATAAATTAATAATATATTATAAATAATATATTATAAATTAATAAATAAATATTTATCATATCATTTATATAAATTTTTGTTATTATTTAAATATTCTTTAGGAAAAGAGAAAGAATATGTGTTTATGATTTTAATATCCTGTTTATAATCTGCGTCACATTTTTTACAAATATTTCTAGTTTTCTAAAAGAAACAAAAATATCTAGATAATTATCTAGATTATCGCAATAATTATCTCATCTTTCATTTAGATTAAATAAAAGCAAAATCATCTTTATCTCATCTAAGATAAATTTACGGATTTTTATCTTTATCTTTATCTAGATAATTTTGAAATTATCTACAGCAAACACTGAGTATATCTTTAATCTTATTTGTTACTCTTTGTAAGCTTTATATAATTTTCATAACTAAACTTAAATACGAGAAAGATAGCGCATCGCATGTCGCGTAGCGGTAAACGAACGAACTAACAGATCCTTGTGTGCTTGCGCGAAACTTTGACGTCTTTAAAATTATTTCTTTAAATTGTTAAAGTGTATGGAAAGTATTTCATACATGTTTTGTGCAGTGTTTAAGCGTTATAGAAATGTGGATGAAGAATTTCTAAGTCAATCAATCATTGAAGTGTATAGGAAGTGTATTGAAGTGCTTTGTTCACATTTTGTGAAGCGTTTAGGAAGCGTAAATGAAGAATTTCTAAAATTTCAATCAGTGAAGTGTGCGGGAAGCGTATTGAAATGTTTCGTTCACATTTTATGGAGCGTTTAGGAAGTGTAAATGAAGAGTTTATAAATGTCAATTATTGAAGTGTGCGGGAAGAGTATTGGAGTGCTTTGTTCACATTTTATGGAGCGTTTAGGAAGTGTAAATAAAAAGTTCCTAAAATGTCAATCATTGAAGTGTGCGGGAAGCGTATCGGAGTACTTCGTCCACATTTTATGAAGTGTTTGGGAAACGTAAAGGAAAACATGAAATATTAAAGCGTAAGGGAAGCGTAACGGAATGCTTCATACACACTTTATGGAGCGTTAAAGAAATGTGCATGAAGATTTAAAATCGCGAAGAGTTAACAGGAAGTCAATGAAGCTTGTAAAAAGCGTTTATTTTGTTCGTTCACGCTTCTTTGACACTTCGAGAAGCGTTCAATTTTCGCCAGGGTTCCGTCTTAAGTAACTTTTCTATTAGCGAATTCACACACAAAGGCGATTGCGATATTCGATAGCCGATGGTTGCGTTGCGACATCGACTCGCGTATCCCCGCGGCGTGAATCTTTCGATATTTTATTGTGATTTATTGTTCGTATTTTTGAGATTTTATTATCGTTAATTGTTCGCGTTTGCGTCTGATCGTTTATATATTGTAATATTTAGTCAGTTATGTTTATATTATCGCTCAGAAATTATCTTTGTTTGACTCACGTTAATAATCGATTTTCTCGATCTTGCATTTGGCAAATTTATCTATCGTCATTAATTAATATCTTTGATTTGTAACAGACGGATGTCAATAATCGAACTATCGCGGCATTTCTTGTTAATAATTTAATCTGAATTTATGGCTGCCGAGGCTCTATTACGTTCTGCGTAGCACGAAATTCCAAGACTTTTTTATGTTGCTTTTTCTACCGAGTGACACGTGAGATCGAGTTCGAAGACCGGTCCGTCGCTGATAAATATTGCTAAAATCAATTATACAACATCTGATCATAAAACGTGAATCTGTCTTGTATCGAACATTGTCGATTATCTCTGTTAAATATATTCATTTTTTTATACTTTTTTAACATTCTGTTTTAATTGCAGCCACCTTGTATTCTCGATCCTTCCTTGTTCGTTATTAAAACGGACCGCCCCTCTATCATTTCCGAGACGGGGCTAGCCGAGCGTCCGTCGCGATATCTTTGAGAGCTTGCAGATTTTTGCGTGTACGGTCAATATTGAGAATTTAAAGTATTATATTGAGATTTTAAAGTGGTGCGAACTATTGCACCTGGCGCCTAAAAACTTTAGAGAGACATTTTAGTAAGAATCGCGCCGAAGGTGTGCCGTGAGCCAACAACATCGATCATAATCAATTCTTGCCCATTATAAAAATTAATGGTCACAGTATGTATATGCAGCTTAAATGCAATTTAGAAAATGCAATATTAACTTCATAATAAGCAATGGGAGCGTCCCGTTTGATCACGTTGCGATTGACCAATCATATCGACCTGTGCCTAGGGTAACCAGCAACAATTAACCAATCAGAGTCCTATTTTGACCAATTGGCGACGTAGTCAATCGGATGCCACTCATAAGCAATAAGTTCTGCAAAAATACGATTAAAAAAATATATTGTACATATATATATATTTTGCGAAAATGCAATTTGTCAAAATCTAACTTTGTAAATAGTTTACCGAATTTTGTTTCAATGGTTGGTATCACTACTTAACTAATTAAGCTAACTGGCCACTGTTGGATCAATCACAGTTGAGGGTTAAACAGTCCTCGAATATGATTAATTTCTTCCCAATAACGAATATCGATATAACGAATTATAATAAAGTAAATTTTTATATAATATTTATGTAACAATATTGTCTATATTTTTTATCTACTTCTACGAATCATCACATTTACACAACAAAGAATTATTTAAAATTCGATAATTCATCATAATAAAACTTATTGTAATCTTGTACATCGTATAATAAATAAATGTCATGTTGAAAAAAATTTAGCTACTACTCTGGCATTCTTTTAACATTAATTTAAATTTTTTTTCTCATTCGAGCGGTTTCCAGGCTTCAGCCAAGTTTATATAGATGTTTAAGCCTAAAGTCGTAAGAAACAATGACATACGTTATTGGGAAAAAATTAACCAATCATATTCGAGAATTGTTTAATCCTCAACTGTGATTGATCCTAATGACTTTTGTAAATGCGGTCTTAATAAAAGAGATTATTTTTCATTTTTAAAGCAAATACCGAACCAACAAACGTTATAATTAAACCAACAATCAGCGAATGATTACATATCGATTTAACCGCTTTTTGATCGAAAATGAAATTTTTCCAGCTAACTTCATGTTAACTTTTATTTTTTTGTTTAAAAAAAAATATAAACCAATAAACGTTGAAATTAGGCCAAAAAAATATAAACTGACAAATGACCAACAAACGATTAAAAAAAAAAATTAAAAAAGTCGAAGTTGCCCGGCTAAGTTCCCAGAAGTTGGAACGGGCCTTAGGCCCGATCCAACAGTGGCCAGTTAGCTTAACTAGTAGTTAAGTAGTGATGCCAACCACTGAAACAAAATTGGGTAAGCTATTTACAAAGTTAGATTTTGACAAATTGCATTTTCGCAAAATATATATATTTTGTACATATACGGGCCTTAGGGCTTAAGGCTTAAATTACCTATTGTAGACCCAGCCTAGAGACCCTCTAATAAGAGTCTGGCCATCAGGGGGCCACTTTTGATTGGTCCGCCATTTTTATGCAACTCCCACTCATATTCAAATTTTAATAAATTTTGAATATAAATGATATTTATTAATAATAAATATTATAAATAAATAATGAATATTATAGATATGAATAATATATAAGAAATATTATATAAATTATAATAAATTTTATTAAAATTAAAATATTAATAATATAAATAATAATAATTAAATTATAAGGATAAATTTTATTTTACTTAATAGTATTTTATTAAATAGTATGAAAAGTAGTATAAAAAATTATTTTGACATATGATTTAGAAAAATTTTTTAAATTAATTTTTAGTATTTATATAATATATAATTTAGTATAATATAAATATTATAGAAATACTAAAAACTAATTTTTAAAAGTTTTTTAAATAACATGTTAAAATAATTTTTTATATTTAATATTTTCTTTTAATTTTAAGGAATGTAAAATAAAATTAAGGTAATGATAAGAAATAATACATACATTCATACACACACATACATTCGTACACATACATTCGTGTAAGTGAAATCTAGAGTCTCCGCATAGATTCTATATCTATCTCTCTCGTAAGATTTTGCATAAACATGGACGAAACGTATTCTCAATATGCGCTCACTCTATCTGATGGCCAGACTCTTATTAGAGGGTCTCTAACCCAACCTAAACATGGACGAAACACACTCTCAATATGCTCTCACTTCAGCTAATGACCAATCTTTCTAGGATTGGTCTTTTTCTCGCGTATGCGTGTTGAATTGACCAATCAGAGTACCGGACGACGACCCGATTCGCTCTGATTGGTCGTCCCAAGCGCGACGAATTTCCAACAATTACATGAATTTCCGATCAACTCAACCCTCTCCAAAACATCCGATCGATGCTCGTACATAATGACACCGGATCTGTTCGTTTTAGCTGCACTGCTGCACTAGTGCAATAAGTTAGAAAGAGACAAACCTACTTTCTTTCACTCTAACTAATTGCACTAGTGCAGCAGTGCAGCTAAAACGAACAGATTCATTGTGTATACACGTATATGTTGCTGCGCGTGTGCGCTGGTCACTGGCTAGATATGCCACGTTGGCAATCTGTCTCTAGCGCTACGCGATTTTCCTCGAGGGGAACTCGTGCGTGAACCTCGTCGCTTTTCCTCGTTCGACGCCCTTAGGACGACGGCTTCGGGCGAAAAATGTGAAAACGTCAACGCGTCAAGTGTCAACTGTCAACTGTCAAAGCGGTTTCGCGCGCGAGGTCTCGAGGTGGGGCGAGGGCAGGTTCCGGCCGCGAGGCTCGTGGGCTCTCCCTCGAATCGCGACTCGCACCAGCCAGATACGATCGAGTGCTTCGGACTCGCGTTGATCTACCCGTGGCTTCGGTCTTCTCTGCCTCGTTTAATGGCAGCGTGAGAGAGACTTGCACCGCGAGTATCTTGCACTTATGTCAGGTCAGACAGTGATGTCGTCAGACATGAACCTGTACGATTTGTTCGAGGACACGTTTCTCAAGGAGGAAGTTAAGGACGAGCTGCTCGTCGATAATTATGGCGACGATGTCATCGCCTCGGTGAGTCTCCCGGACCTCCCTCATCTCGTTTAAGTTTTTAGCACGTTTCTGTGCACGTGGTTCGGCATCTTTCATCGCAGAAAAAATGCCTGTTTAATATTCATTTAATTTCTAATATTTAAATAATATTTAATTAATTAATAAATATATTTCATGAAATAATATTTAATTAAAAATAATGGAAAATACTCCAAATTTACAGTGTTTATTTTTTTGTCATCTACCATCACCCAAATTTAAATTGACACACGCAGAAAAAATGCCTGTTTAATATTCATTTAATTTCTTATATTTAAATAATATTTAGTTAATTAATAAATATATTTAATTAAAAATAATGGAAAATACTCCAAATTTACAGTGTTTACTTTTTTGTCATCTACCATCACCCAAATTTAAATTGACACACGCAGAAAAAATGCCTGTTTAATATTCATTTAATTTCTAATATTTAAATAATATTTAATTAATTAATAAATATATTTAATTAAAAATAATGGAAAATACTCCAAATTTACAGTGTTTACTTTTTTGTCATCTATCATCACCCAAATTTAAATTGACACACGCAGAAAAATGCCTGTTTAATATTCATTTAATTTCTAATATTTAAATAATATTTAATTAATTAATAAAAATATTTAATTAAAAATAATGGAAAATACTCCAAATTTACAGTGTTTACTTTTTTGTCATCTACCATCTGTCATCTCTTTTTTTCAGAGGAGAGCCATTTGTTTAACCTTATGATTGTGTGTGTGTATTTATTAATTTATGAGAAATATATTTTGTGTTTAATAAAATGGAAGAATTAAATTTCTATGAATTTTGGAATTATAATTCTGGAAAATAAATTATTAATTTATGATCTTGATTGAAATGCTGACAATTATATATCTCTAGAGAAGAGCTAATATTTGGAAAATTTTTCCTAGAAAAATTGCAGCGAGATATATATTTTATATATTCTATTTATTTTTTAATTTTCTCGCAATAATTTAATTAATAATTAACAAGTAAAAGCTTTGAGTGTGAAAAACACTTATTTAAGTGATTTGAAACTTAACTGGAATCAATTTTCGCCGATTAAATTGGTGAATAATTTTTCTTTTATTAATATTATTATTAATAATAAAAAAATAATATTATTATTATTTTTATTTTTAAGAAACAAATGACACAGAATTGAAGCGATTAGCGTAAAAATGATACATTTTAGCATCGACATTTCATAATATGATCAACAATTGTCTAAAGTCGCAGCTTTATTGACTTTTCCAAGGATAATTTTGTTCATGATTAAAAACCACACGTACATTTGTCAATAAATTCGATTACGTTGCAAAACCGCGTTCAATCTACGTTAACATATGGCAGATAAATGCACGCACGTGTTCTTCAAGTATGAAATGTCCGCCAACAAAGATGAATATGAATTCCATTTGTTTAATTTAATTAATTAATTAATTAAATTTATTTAATAATAATTTATTATTATTTAAAATTTTACATTTTTCATAAACAATTTATATCGTAATTGTACCAAGTTTAAATTTCTCGTTTAAGATCGTGCAAAAATATGATAATTAATATCGTTATTAATATCATAATAAAATAATGATATATGAGATAAAAAATTATTTCGCAAAAAATTCGCGCCTCATAATTCGTTAGGGAATAATATCGTAGAAGATGCGAGTGTATCTTTCGGAAATAGTTTGATCGGAGTCGATTTTTTAATTAACATATGGCGCTAAAAGTCCACGTGCTCGCGAATCTGCCGCTAAAACGAATACCAGATTAGTATTAGATTTGTTTCTTGTTTATAGTATTTAGATTTGTTTTCCTGAATTTTTCGCGCTAATGTGCATTAAATGTTAAAATTCTTTTTTATTAATATTTTATATATTACATTTTTTTTAAAATACTGTTTATTATATATTTATATTTATTATATATTTATATTTATTTTATTTTATACATACATAATAATATTTTATATTAATTTATTTTATATTAATATGTGTTAAAATAATATTTAATATTTTATATATATATGTTATTTTTTTTGTCTTTATATAATTAATTAAATTATTTAGATATTTATATATTTATATGTTTTATCGATATATAATTAATTAAATTATTTGTATTGTAAATTATTATTTAATAATATTTTCTCGAATATATATATATATATAAATGTATATAAATATATATATTTAAGTTATTTTTCGTATTGCAATAGTACCTAATGTATTTAAAGAATTTCTTCTCCAACTTTTTTGAACCTTACAATCATATACATACAATCTACACGGCGAATGACCCTCGAATGGATACCGTTAGATTACGGAACTCTTCGTTGCCTGTTTTAACCCTACATTGCATACCGATATATCACATTATCTCGAAATTTATATTATTTATTTTCACGTGATTCGGTGTATATGCGATATTAATATATATATATATATATATATATATATATATAATATTTAAATTAATAAAATTATTTTTATAATTTTTATAATTTTTAAAATTAATAAAATTATTTTTATAATTATTAAAATTAATAAACTTGCGTTATAATTTGAGAAAAAGAAAAAAAAATTGTTTGCTTATTATTCTTCTGATAAATCTAATATTCTTCTGACAAATCTATTATAATATGGCATCTTATTTACAGTAGCATAATAATATATATATATATATGATAATACAAATATTTGAGCGAAAATGAAACCGTTGTTTTGATTATAAAAGTCATTTGCCTATCAGTTTTCTTTATTTTGTAATTTATCTTAATTTTACATTCTCATTCCTTAATTGTTAAAATGAAACTTGCTCAATTCCTACACTTTTCAAACTTTTTATAATTAAGCAATGTAATTTTATAAGTATAATATTAATATAATATCATAAGTATAATATTATAAATATAATATATATACTAATATAATATTATAATGAAATATAAACTGTAATAGAAGCCATATACAGGGTGTCCCAAAAGTCCCGGACTAGTCAAATATTTCATAAATTATGCACTTTAAAAAGAAATGTTTCAGACAAAAGTTGAATGGCTTGAAGGGGGCCATAAGGTGGTGTCATTAGTTTGACCTTGAAGAGTCACCTGAAGATCACGTGAAAGTCACTTCCAATTTTTAAACGAGACACCCTATATACTTTTGCATATTCTTGTAGCTCATCTCGAGAGCTTTCCAAAACACTATAATTAAGTTAGTTTTCATTAAGTACTTTTCGAGTTATGAGGCTTAAAATCATTTCTTAATTTTACACAAACTGTAAAATGTCTTGTAAAATATTCATTTTTCGATTATTTTACCTTATAATACCTTTATGTACAAAATAATGAGAGGAATCAATTGATGTAAAGAAAACATAATTGTTTTCGAAAAAAATGTAATTTGCAATTAACAATTACATTTTTTTTTTTTTTTTTTTTTCTCGAAACAATTATGTATTTTCTTTACACCAATTGATTCCTTTCATTATTTTGTACATAAAAGTATTAAGGTAAGATAATCAAAAAATGAATATTTTATTAGATTTTTACGGTTTATGTAAAATTAAGCAATGATTTCAAGCTTCATAATTTCAAAAGTACTTAATGAAAACTATCTTAATTATAGTGTTTTGGAAAGCTCTCGAGATGAACTGTAAGAACATGCGAAAACATATAGGGTATCCCATTTAAAAAGTTGGAAGTGACTTTCACGTGACCTTCAGGTGACTCTTTAAGATCAAACTAATGACACCACCTTATGGCCTCCTTCAAGCCATTCAACTTTTGTCTGAAACATTTCTTTCTAAAGTGCATAGTTTATGAAATATTCGACTGGTCCGGGACCCTGTATATTAAATACAATAAAAACTTTTATATTAATATTAATAAAATATTATTATTATTATATTACTTATCGATATAGAAATATTATAGAAGTATTATGGCAATATTATAAAAGAATGATAAACACATGATTATTACAGGCGGAAGAATGCCCGACGAATCCCGATGACTTATTCGCCTCGATCTTGAAGCTGGAGGAAGATTCGCAGCTCGACTTCAACTTGATCGGCAGGGATCTGGAAACAGTTCCGTCCTCCTCGTCGGACAGTGGACTCTCCAGTATACTAAGTCTCTCCTATGAACAGCAATTAAGCCCGTTCTTGTCGAGGGTGGACAAGGAGGAGATCGAGATCAGCAATTCCGACTTGAGCAGCCCCCAAGACTTCGTGGACTTCGAGCCAGCGGCCAGTCCCTCTTTGGGCAGCGTGGACAGTCCCGTCAGATCTGTCATGAGCTCTAATATCGGATCACCAGCCACTGACGTGGTTGAAGAAATGGACTACGAGCAAACTCTGGTTGCAGTTGTTACACCAAACAATACTATGCCAAACATGGGTACTATTACCGCAGAACGGGCGACCTTAGACGTTGGTAAGATTCTATCACGTCGAGCGAAAATTATTTTTTAATAATATTAATGTGTAATATTTCCTTCTTTAATCTGTTTATTCTTACAAGGAAGGTTCCACGGCTGCTGAAGAAAATAAGACACACGTTTGCGTGTTGCAGATTCAACACCTAAGCAGGAAATTCGTATTACGCCGCAGGAAAATAGCGTGAATGTCCGCAATTTGACATGTAATGGAAAGCAGAATATTCGACAATTGATACGCGTCACTCCGGTGAGTAATGGGTCCGGTAATCCACGGTCTATTCTATTGCCGGTGAGTCTGAAAGACATGAAGGAAGTTCGGACTATTAAAATCATGACTGCCAGTCAAGCGAAAAATCTGAAAGGCTTCAAAATCAATCAGGCAAACATTATCAATAAACCTGTTCAGGTGAGTTTTATACAAAGTGTAGTATTTAAAAGGATTTTTAATAATTTTTTAAACCTATATTTATCTATACAAGATGTTTCCATCTGTTTAAGATGGAGACCATCCGTTTAACCACCCATTTAAAAATTAGAGAAGTGATTATTTCAAAAAAGTAAAAACATTTTCTTCATAAATCGGATGCGCTCTATCGAATGGTGATATTTTCAACTTCTGGTTCCGGCCGGAAATAGGCGATTCAGACCGGAAGTGCATTTTTTTAAATGGAACCCCCTATTTTTCATTGCATATTCTTGTAGCTTATCTCGAGAGCTTTCCAAAACACTGTAATAAATTATTTTTCCATGAAGTACTTTTCGAGTTATAAGGCTTGAAATCATTTTTTTAAATGGAACCCCCTATTTTTCATTGCATATTCTTGTAGCTTACCGAGAGAGCTTTTTAAAAAACTATAATAAATTATTTTTCCATGAAGTATTTTTCGAGTTATGAGACTTGAAATCATTTTTTTAAATGGAACCCCCTATTTTTCATTGCATATTCTTGTAGCTTACCTTGAGAGCTTTCCAAAACACTGTAATAAATTATTTTTCCATGAAGTATTTTTCGAGTTATGGGGCTTGAAATAATTTCCTAATTTTACATAAATCATAAAATATCTTGTAAAATATTCATTTTTCGATTATCTTACCTTAATACTTTTATGTATAAAATAATGAGAGGAATCAATTGGTGTAAAGAAAACACATAGTTGTTTCTAAGAAAAAATATGTAATTTGCAATTAACAATTCCATATATTTTCTTAAAAACAACTGTATGTTTTCTTTACACCAATTGATTCCTCTCATTATTTTGTACATAAAAGTATTAGGGAAGATAATCGAAAAATGAATATTTCACAAGATATTTTATGGTTTATGTAAAATTAAGAAATAACTTCAAGCCTCATAACTCGAAAAGTACTTCATGAAAAAATAATTTATTATAGTGTTTTGGAAAGCTCTCGAGATAAGCTACAAGAATATGCAATGAAAAATAAGGGGTTTCATTTAAAAAAATGCACTTCCGGTCTGAATCGTCTATTTCCGGTCGGAACTGGAAGTTGAAAATATCACCATTTGTTAGAGCGCACTCGACTTATAAAGAAAATGTTTTTATTTTCTTGAAATAACCACTTTTGTAGTTTTTAAATAGGTGGTACAGGTGGTCTGAAACACCCTGTATACACATACGAAAATTACACGATCATTAATCACAATCATCTTATATATCATGATGTCTATTCTTTTTTTATATATTTATATAAAAACATATAATTACACTGACGTTACAATTACATTAAATGACGTGTATATGTTTTGTAACATTTTCATGTTGCAATTAAATTAGATGACTATTAAGCAAGAGGATTCCAGCAGCGATAAAAGTTCGAGTGACGAGGTGCCATCGGAAACGGATTCACCTTATCCGCGACTTAAGTTGAACGCCGAGGAGAAACGATTATTGCAAAAAGAGGGCATCACGCTGCCGAGTCATTATCCGTTAACGAAGCACGAGGAGCGTGAATTGAAGAGAATCAGACGTAAGATTCGCAACAAGATATCCGCGCAGGATTCTCGCAAGAGGAAAAAGGAATACGTGGACGGCCTGGAAGATCGCGTGAAGCAGTGCACGGAAGAGAATATAAGCTTATTGAAGCGGATTAAGGCCTTACAGTCGCAAAATCAAAGTCTCGCTGGTCAATTAAAGCGACTCCAAGCGCTTATACAAAAAGGCAACAAGAGCGCTCAGCCAGCAACTTGTCTGATGGTCTTGCTGCTTTCGTTGGCTCTCGTCGCTTTGCCAAACTTGCGATCACATTCCAACAATACTAGCAACGATCTAGCTCAAAAGCAGGAGCAATCGGAGAAAGCATCATTGGCGGGCAAGTTCTATTATTTTTTTTATATTTATCACAAAAAGTAGTCGTCTGTCTCTGTTAACTCTGCACTTTGTTACCGATATTCTGTTATAATGACATGCACTTTTTTATCACGGATTATCTTGAGATGCTCAAGTCTAAGAAATTAAAAATGAAGAAATTAGTATCTTTGTTTTTTTTTAAATATTTCGCTTCTTTTATTTTACTTTTCGGAAACTTTTTATTTTTTTATTGACAAGTCATGTATACCAGCTGTTACCAAATTTAAGTTATTAATTTAATTTATTAATAGTGTTATTAATTTAATTTCTAAAATAAATATATAAAATTATGATTTCATAAAATATAGTTGAAATATAACAAGATATGACACGATAAATAGATGCACGATTTTAATATAAATTTAAAAATAATAACATACTTGTAAATATCTTTTTAAGAATAACATCTAGAATTTTTGAGTATTTGTTCTTGATAT
The DNA here is from genome assembly GCA_030586385.1 of Camponotus fellah. Taxonomy (NCBI): domain Eukaryota; kingdom Metazoa; phylum Arthropoda; class Insecta; order Hymenoptera; family Formicidae; genus Camponotus; species Camponotus fellah. The sequence continues at coordinate 236,177 of JAPIVC010000292.1, read as the reverse complement.
CATATCATTGTTTGTATAATCATGAAACACACAGACTAAGTGTCAATAACGATATCAGTAAGTTACAGACATTGATAAGAATATTTACAAGACTTTATGTAATAACAGACGTTAATGTGTTTTTTTAATTCGGGATTCAATTTCTTAAAAAAAATTGCATTAAAAAAAGTAAAATTATTAAAATTTTTTTAAAGATAAAAAATTTTTAAAAATAAAAATTGTTATTAATTTATTTAATGATTTGCCTAAAGATAAGCGTTTATTTATTTTAAAAAAGATATAAATAAGAGATATAAATACGATAGTATAATAACATTGCTATTTATAATTTGGAAAAAAAATTAATAACTTAATAATAACTATTATTAATCCTGAATGCGACCAATTTCATATGTTAAGGCATTATTGGCGCCCACTGTACATACATGTAATTTGTGTATATAAATTTTTATCAAGTTTCTTCAAGCTTATTTCATAGTATTGAGCAGTATACATAATAAACTTCATGAATTCTCACGAATCAACGTTCTCCAATTTCGTCGTAGTTGCACATTGCAAGAAATAATGGAATTTCTTACGTTGTCCAAACTCATCAAGAAGGCAGTAAACATGTTTTTTGAAGACAATATTTCGTTATTTTTTATTTATAATATTATTTTATTTTTTCCAATTTTTGAAAACATTATTTTGATTTTTTTTAAGTTTAAACAAAAAAAAAATATATATATATATTGAGAAAATTGGAAAAACAAATATGAAAGAGAGAGAGTACCAATAAAAAAGGAAGTAGATTTAATTCAAATTAAATCGCATGATTCAAATATTAGAAAACAGCTTTTTATTATGCATTGTCGTTTATGAATCAAATGGAAAGCGTGTAAAAGAGTTATATAAAATAGTCTTGACGTGACTTTTAAAGATTAACAATACATCATTCTTCTGACTTTTTTATTTTTTTCCAAATTTTGCAACTTTTCTCTGAATATTTTTTTTTCCCCGAAAATGCCATGTTTTTGAAATATTTTATTATATTAATTTTAATGAGATATCCTATGTGCATGTCATCCAAAAATCGGAACGTTCTGTAAAATCGTTAAAAAGTAGTCTCACCACTTTCTAAATAAAGGCAAGAGAGCACTGATCTCCTTTCGCTGGTCCATTTATTATTCAGACGCTTTTTCTTTCACGCAACGTTGATGTTTCAATCAAAATATAACAGTAATTTATTTTATACCGTTGGTAGATATTACATTATTTACATGCTTGTTTCTTTGCATTTTCTTAACATTGTGAGAATAATTAATAATTATTAATAATTATTGTTACAATAATTAATAATTATTAATAATTATTGTTATTATTATTATTAATTATTAATAATTATTGTTACAATAATTAATAATTATTACTTCAAAAAATTCAGTCCGTCAAATATAATTAATTGAAATATTAATATTATAATTAATAATTATAATTAATTGTAATAAAATAATTCATTTGAATAATTCATTTGAAAATTATAAAATAAATAAAATAAAATAAAATTTATAATATAATTATAACATAATATAATAATAATTTATAAAATAAAATATAATTAAAATAATATATAATTTATAATATAATAAAATAAAATTTATAATAAAATAATTCATTTGATAATTCATTTGAAAATAATAAAATAATTTTTTTTCTTTTTTCTTTTTCTGAAAATATTTTTTGTATCCGACCAATTTTATTTCCCATGTCATTGAGCGAAGAGCTCGTCGAATTGTTACTTCTTATTTTTCTGATGCAATCCTTTGCCATATGTTCAATCGATTCCATTTCTCTTAAACACAATCTGCGCAGATTGTCTCTCTGTTTTTGCCAGAATCTATTTTTAACTTTCTCATATTCACGCACCTAAATTCCGCTAATCTTTTTCTAGTGATTCTTCTGCTATTATAAAACAATAAAGATGACAGACTCGAGAAATTATAATTAAAAAAAAATTAAATCAAATTAAATTAAATTAAAAAATTAAATTAAATTAAATTAAATTAAATTGACAGTCAATATGAGTTGTTCTTGGTATACAAAAAATATTTATTATACAAATGTCGAAATATAATCTTATAATGACGTACGTTTTGACCCATTCTTTGAGTCATCAGCGAAAAAATTAGTGCACGATGTGAGGATGATTTAATGCCCGAATTATTTTTCTATCTTTTTAGACATCTAAATATATTAATTCTTTATATCTTTCATTGTATCACAGCCTCCTGCGTTTTATTGCTATCATTGTTCGTTTTATCTAATCTGTTCATATTTAAATATCTAATCTATCTTTTTATGATACTACTTCTTTCTCTTTGTCTTTTAACATCCAAACTGTTGATTCTGTTTCTCCGAAAATATTTTTCTTCTTCGATCTTATGTAGGTCTTTTTTTCTATATTTTTCTATATTTTTAAGTATTTCCTTAAAAAATTGTCCTAAACTAAATAGTAGATAGCAGTATCTTTTCTAAGTTAATGGTATCTTTGCTTCAAATTTTAATGCTCTTTTATCTGTCTCTATGTCCGGCATCAGTCTTTCTATTTTTTTTTTATCATGTATCCAGAGATACAACAATCTAAGCCTAGTGTCTATTATATACTTATCTTGATATATTTATCTGTCTATAACTATGTTCTTTCCATCTTCGTATCTATTCGACTTTATACATTAGGATGCTTTTGCCTAAATAATCAAATATTCATATTCTTCTTCTGAAATTCCCAAACTTTCTTTGTATGTGTTTTTGTTCCCCATATTTCTTTATATATCATTCCATTTTATTATTTTTTTGTAAAGTGTATTTTAAATATTTTTAATTGCCTCGTTTTTTTATTTCCATTCCAGCCATTTCTGTTCTTTTTTCCTTTCTTCGCTTTTTTTTTTAAATTTATTAATTTTAAATTTATTAATTTTAAATTTATTAATTTTAAATTTATTAATTTAATAATTTATTTATAATTATCTTATTGAATTTATTTATAATTAATTTTTAATCAAAATAGATTTACTTTAAGTGCTTAGCTCACACAAGTTCTTTTATAAAATCGTGGCTTTCCCAATTTTAAAAAATTTTTTTAATTTTAATTTTAATTTTAATTTTAATTTTTTTTTAATTTTTAATTTTTAAAAAATTTTTTTTTATTGTATGAAAATATTATGGACGTTAAAATAATGCCAAGAAAAAAACTGAATACAATACCTGCAACAATGATTATTTTTTCTTAAGTGCAATGAAAATACAATACAAAAATACAATGTACAATTGCTTTGTTTTTTTTTTAACGAAGTCATTAAATTAAAATTCTGCATAAAATTATGAATAAAATATTCGAAAGTTTGCTTTCCAAGATACAATTTAAATTTACTTTCACAATCCTTTATTAAAAGAGATTCTTCTATTCATGATATAATAAACACTCTTTATATTATTTAATTATGGTTTTTATTAATACGTTTTAATTTTAGGTCGCTCAAGGACTCTATTGTATACGAAGCAACTAATGGATGAAGAACTACAGCAATATGGCGAGGAGCTGTTGCAGGAAGTCGAAGGCCTCCTGGACCATGATTACAGTCCAGTAATGCAGATGCCTCTTTACAAACGTGCCCGCATTGATAATGAAGCCGCAAGTAACCCCAAGTACATCTCTTCTATGAACCACGTGGGAGGAACGCTTGGTTTAAATCCATACCTTGCCATTTCAAAAACGAATAAACAGTATATCGAGCCACCATTGGACGATATATGGCCACCGCCAAATCCTGGCGGGCAAAACACGGCCAAGGTAATAAACAAGATTGAAACTCTTACTAACGAGCTGAAAATTAATATCTCTGAGGGGACTAGAACAGTTCTCGTCCAGATGCCTCATGATAAATAAAATATATTTCTGGTGCAACCCGTTAGCTTGATAATCCATGAAAAAAATAATCATATGTGAACTAACAGAAACGACAACGACAAGTGGTATAAATTGATTTCCCTTGTTTTAAGATATTATTAGTAACCAATTAGTCTAATGTTAAAGCAAATCTTTTATATCCGAAGCAATAGCTGTATTCAGAAAATACAATGGTTGATGTAACCATTGAGTAACAATATTATGTATGCGTCTGGCTATCAGAATAATTTTTTAATTTTTTCTCAATTTATATATTTTCTAAATGCAGCTAATAAATATATATATTTTTAAATATATCTGCTATCGACTTTATTATTTATGATATGATGATTTATTAAAATATTAAACCGCAGGCGGACATAGCCATATATTTTTAAAGAATATTTTCTTTAGGTATAATCTATATACACATATATAGCGTGGGAATTGTGTAAAAATTTGTCCACAAATTTTTAAGCATTAGACAATATTAAATATTTATTTATAAAAATGATATAATTACTTATTAAGAGAATTTTATGAATTATATTAAGCATTATTTTGAAATTATATGTAAAAGAATATTTGTAAATAGTTATAATGTTATCATAAAATTTATTACATACTATTATAGCTTTAATATTAATGATAAATGCAATATAGCTTCATAATTAATGAATCACACACATGTATGATTAGATATATATGTAAATATATTTACACATATATATGCGAATTTATCTTAAAAAAAAGAAGGCATAAACATGTAACAAATAGTATGGTGTATGCATGTGCTAATATGTTTATAGCCAATAGTTTTGATTTTTTTTTATTTCACTGAATTTTTGCACTCTCTCTCTCTCTCTCTCTCTTGTGTTAGTTTCATTTAATATCTTTATAATTGAGGTATAATTTTAATATTGTCTAAAACATTTTGATATCCAATACAAATCTTTTTCTATCCAAATCTTTTTTTTTTAGAATAGAGGTAATATAAAAGTGAAGAAAATTATAACTGTGCAATTAAACTATAATTTGTATTGGACATCAAATTGTTTTTAAATATATATACATAGTAATATTAATTTCTCTCTCTCTCTCTCTCTCTCTCTCTCTCTCTCTCCTCCCCTTAATTACACTTCTATGTGATATTTATTTTATCAAAAGGTAATATTTAGAATAAATGATGGGCACATAGGAGTCGTATATAATCGTCGTACAAATCTGACGATTAATTATCCATGCAAAATAAAAGTTACACGATATAATGAGAAACGAGTTGACTCTATAATTTTGCATGATAATCAACAGATGAGTAAGACAAATAGAAACACGGCATGATTTTTGTCACGTTTAAAGACTGTAAAAAAAAAAATATATATTTTGATTTTATCTGGAAATATTACTTGCATAATATAAGAGTATTTTTTTTTATATTAGATTAAGTTAGGATAAATCTTGAATTACTTTTCACTTATATTCATATAAAATATGTAATACACTTACATATATATATATGCTACGTGCACGAAATTGTAAATAAAATATGTTGTTAAAATACAAGTTTTTAGATTAGTTTTTATTATTATTTATACATCATGATACAAAGATATTACTGAGGTATTGAGAAAATCATGGAAATGTCATATATAAAATTTAAATTAATTAAACAAAAATTTATTTCGCATATATATATTCCAATGTAATTAGTAATTAAACTTAATACTTCCATCCACATTTATGAAAAAATTAAATGTGCTTGAAATTCGTTTTTTTCATTTAGAAGTTAATTTAGTATTAAAAAATAATATATATAATATTAAAATAATATAAAACTAATATTAAAATAATATAAACATTATATTTTATATGTTAATAAAATATATATTTTTCTCAAATAGTATAAATTATAAAAAATTTCTAAGTTTGACTTATATGATTCAATGATAAATAAATAAATGATAATTCAATTATAAAAAAAAAATCAAGAAATTGGCAGAAACTAAAAATCGTTGAATTATTATCCAAGTTAATTATAAAATTGAAATATAAAATTAAAATAGCAAAAATGCAACCTAATCTAACCTGACCTTACCTGACCCAACCTGACCTTACCTGACTCGAGTCATATAAATTTCGCGCCAGTTTTCCATCAGTCTTGTTTAATCTTGATCTCTGTTGAATTTTGTAACTTGATGATAATTTATTTTTTTTCACACACATTATATCATTTTAAATAATATCTTTAAATAAATAAGACATTTTTTAATCATTGAAAAATTGAAATAATAATAATAATTGAAAAATATATCTTAAGTTGTACGTGATAACCTTATATTTAAACAGATTTATATTAAAATTACAATGGGAGATGTGTCAGATTTATTGGATTTGCTGCCAGTTTATTACTCAAGATTATTCCCATTTGCTGATTATCACAGATGGCTAAGTTATGGAAATGGTAAGGGATTAAAAGATTAATTTTTGCATTCATAATAATATATATTTTTATAATAATATATTTTTAATAGAATATTTTGTACTAATAAAAATAATATTTATTAAAATAATAATATATTTTTAATAGAATATTTTGTATTAATAAAAATAATATTTTTTAAAAATAATATTTTTAAAATAATATTTTTTTAAAATAATATTTTTATACTTATAATAACGTATGATAGTGTTTCATGTTTTTAATTTCTTTTTTAGCGGCAACATTCAGCAAGAGAGAATTCTCCTTCACACTTTCCGATGATATTTATATACGTTACCAGTCTTTCCATGATCAAAAGGGACTGTCGGATGAAATTAAGAGATTACTTCCGCATAAAATTGATATTGGAGCAGTTTACAATGTCCAGTGAAGTATCATTGTATACAAGATATATTTTAGATTCGCCACATTTTTCAGTAACACATTCTTTAACAGAATTTGTCTACAGCTCAAACAGTTAATGCATAATTAACTACTATTTATTATAATTTTTAAATTTTGCTATTAAAAATTTTAGTATTTAAAGCCATTACTTAAATTTCTTTTAAAACAATGTATTTAATAATCTCATTATATTAATACTAATATATCAATAATAGTTAAAAATAAAGATAATAAGAAAGAAGCGAATCAGAAAAAAGAATAATAATAAAATATTAATTAATATTAATTAATAAAAAGAGAAAGTACGATAATTGATAGACTTATTTATATTTCATTAAAAATGTTTAATTGAATCATTAATTTTTACATATCATAAACACAATAAAAAAGTGTAAAAGCAAATAACATTTTATATCTAATTTTTTAAAAAAACATTTTGAATCTAATTTTTAGACCAAAAGACCAGAGGAGAGGTCCCAATTTTCAGCCAGTAGAGAGGGAATTAGTATTCGACATAGATATGACTGACTATGACGAAGTAAGAACATGCTGTAAAGGAGCTGATATTTGTAGCAAATGTTGGAAATTCATGTCACTTGCTTGCAAGATATTGGACAGCGCATTGAGGTGTAAGATATCCGCAATATCATTCTATCATCTTTAGCATTAAAATCCAAAGTGATTCGATGCTTGATTTTTACAGTGGACTTTGGATATAAACATATTTTGTGGGTCTTTTCTGGCAGAAGAGGTATTCACTGTTGGGTATGTGACTCCGCAGCTCGCACCTTGTCAGGACAAGTACGAGCAGCAGTTGCCGAATATTTGCAAGTTATAGGCGGAGGAGAATTTATGAAAAAGAAAGTACATCTTACAGGCGATAAAATTCACCATTCTATTAAGTAGGTCTTTATGAGAACGCTTATAAGTATCCTATACAGAGTGTTAAAAGTTCCACCCTCATAACTTTTTTAATTTTGATTGTAGAAAAAAATGTTTCAGACAAAAGTTATATGACTTGAAGGGGGACATAAGATGATGTCATTAGTTTGACATTGAAGAGTCATCTGAAGATTACGTGAAGGTCACATCCAATTTTTAAATGGGACACCCTATATACTTTTGCATGTTCTTATAGTTCATCTCGAGAGCTTTACAAAACACTATAATTAAGTTAGTTTTCATTAAGTACTTTCCGAGTTATGAGGTTTGAAATTATTTTTTAATAATTTACATAAACCATAAAATATCTTGTAAAATATTCATTTTTCGATTATCTTACCTTGATACTTTTACAAAATACTTGTACAAAATAATGAAAGGAATCAATTGGTGTAAAGAAAACACATAGTTTTGAAGAAAAAATATATAATTGTTAATTGCAAATTACATATTTTTTCTTAAAAATAACTATGTGTTTTCTTTACACCAATTGATTCCTCTCATTATTGTGTACATAAAAGTATTAATAATCGAAAAATGAATATTTTACTAGATATATTACGCTTTATGTAAAATTAAGGAATGATTTCAAGCTTCATAACTCGAAAAGTATTTCATGGAAAAATAATTTATTATAGTGTTTTGGAAAGCTCCGAAATGAACTATAAGAACATGCGAAAGCATATAGGGTGTCCCATTTAAAAAGTTGGATGTGACCTTCACGTGACCTTCAGGTGACTCTTCAATGTCAAACTAATGACACCATCTTATGTCCCCCTTCAAGCCATATAACTTTTGTCTGAAACATTTTTTTCTACAATCAAAATTAAAAAAGTTATGAGGGTGGAACTTTTAAAATCCTGTATAAATCAAAAATAAAATTGACATTGCATACATATTGCAGGCGTGCTCTTGATATAATTGATCCCATCTTTGTCGAAATGTGCGTTAAAGAGCAGAACATGTTGGGTACAGAGGAAGGAATCGAGAAGTTTCTCCCAATATTGCCTAATGAGGAAGACAAACAAGAAATGAAAGCCTTGTTCAACAAAGAAAGTACCAGTGAAGCAAGGTGGCACGCATTCGTACAATATATCGAGTCTAAACGAACAGAGGTATCGATATCCTTACAGCTCTTTACAATTGTTTATCACATTTCAAATCGAAAAATATTAAAATTATTAAAATATTAAAATTATTTGTGCATTTTCAGGGAGACCGAAAGTGGTACTTGTATCGTCACTTAATAGAGGAAGTAAAATTGCAGTACTCGTATCCAAGATTGGACATAAATGTGAGCAAAGGCTTAAATCACCTGTTAAAGTCTCCTTTCTGCGTCCATCCGAAAACTGGCAAAATCTGCATACCGTTCAATGCGAACGTGGTGGACAAATTTGACCCTGACAAGGTTCCTACGATAATGACGTTGATAGAGGAGATCAACGCATACGACGTACGGGATAAAGCCGAGGAAGAAACGTACGAGTTGAATAAAAAGCGAATAAAAGATTACAAGAAGACAAGTTTAAATAAATCACTGCACGTTTTTCAAGAATTCTTGCGACATTTGGAAGCCGAGAGGCGAGAGCAGAGATTAAAAGGGAAACGTAAGCATCAGATAAATTATTAATTTTTATATAATTTATATAATTTTTTATTTTTTATATCATTTATATAATTTTTTATTTTTTATTTAATTTATATAATTTTTTATTTTTTATTTAATTTTTTGTATAAATGCAACTGTGCAATTTCTAATGTGTTTATTCTTAGTTTCAGCCGACAGCATGGAATTTTAGGAGATCTCTCTTTCTTTTTCCCTCCCCCTTCGCTCTTTCTTTCCACCATAAATACATTTGATATAATAATATATTATTTATAAGAGATAAAATATACGATTAAAATATACTTTTAAAAATGACAAAAAAAGAGAACATCTGTCTCCGAGTTTTGCTTTCGCTTTTAGTCATATATAGTCTCTCGTTAAGTTGTTACTAACAAAAGTAGGGCTGATAGAAGAGCAAAGAGGGACACGTCACTTGGGATCTTGATAGCGATCGAGCAAAAATCGTGACTTTCGAATTTTTCCAGCGAAACCGAAACACACGTTCTTAAAAATCGCTTTGAGAGGCGCGTTAACGAGATCTCTCCGATTGTGAAGCGTCTCTACTCCACTTTTTGACTCGACGAGATGAGAGGTTCCGGACATGCGGACAAAAGCAACTCGCTCTTTCTTGTGAATTATCGTGAGATTCCTTGGCCGGCGATGTTACGTTCCCGTTAAATCGGATGTACGAGTTGTATTAACCAGTAAATATAAGAGAGTGGAATTAATTGCTTTGATGTTTTTTTTCGATTCTCGCGAAGGCCGTGTCATTTTTCGATCGTGTCGAGATTGTGTGCCATTTGTTTCTGTCGTTTTAATGCGAAAATCGTTAAGAAAGAACGGAATAGTAGCGAGATCTCCACTCATTCGTCACGAGAAGAAATAATTAAAAACGAAAAATAATATATATATTTAAATAAGGAAATATTATTAGATAAATTAGGAAATATTAAATAAGGAAGGAAATATTAAATAAGGAAGGAAATATTTTATTATACAACAAAATTTAAAAATTTTTACAATTTTTTGTGATTTTCTTTTATTAATTATTTGTTAAAAATAATATTTAATAATGATTTATATTTCAATAATAACTTCAATTTATCATTATTTTTGTTATTAGCAAAATTCGATGTGTTTTACTATTTCTTGGGATTTATAATTATTTGTTAAAAATAATATTTAATGATAATTTATATATTTAAATTTTTAAATAATGCCTTCAATGTATCGTTATTTTTATTATTAGCAAATTTCGATGCTTTTTACTATTTTCTGTATAATTTTATAATTATTTCTTAAAAAGAAATAATATATTTAATAATGATTTACATATTTCATAATAATAACTTCAATTTATCATTATTTTTATTATTAGCAAAATTCGATGTTTTTTACTATTTCTTGGGATTTATAATTATTTGTTAAAAATAATATTTAATGATAATTTATATATTTAAATTTTTAAATAATGCTTCAATGTATCGTTATTTTTATTATTAGCAAATTTCGATGCTTTTTACTATTTTCTGTATAATTTTATAATTATTTCTTAAAAAGAAATAATATATTTAATAATGATTTATATATTTCATAATAATAACTTCAATTTATCATTATTTTTATTATTAGCAAAATTCAGTGTTTTTTAGTATTATTTCTTGGGATTTATAATTATTTGTTAAAAATAATATTTAATGATAATTTATATATTTAAATTTTTAAATAATGTATCATTATTTTTATTATTAGCAAATTTCGATGCTTTTTACTATTTTCTGTGTAATTTTATAATTATTTCTTAAAAAAATATAATAATAATTTATTATTAAAATTTTTAAACAATTCAGTAATTATTTGTTAAAAAGAAATAATATATTTAATAATGATTTAAATATTTCATAATAATAACTTCAATTTATCATTATTTTTATTAGCAAAATTCCATGTATTTTTGCTATTTTTTGGTGGCTTTACAATTGGCCTAATTTTTTCATCGTCCTAATTAGAGAGATCTGTACAAAATCTTATAAGCATGCTATTATAGCAGCGGTTTTTTTTCTCGATTACGAGGCCTTGGCCCGTTTCACGGTCGAAATACAGCCAAAACTTAGAAACGGATGTATCGAGGATCGCGGGCTCTCGCTACTTTTGTTTCTCAGCGGAGAACGAAACGTATAATTAATTCGCATGATATTTGAGCGCGATCAATATTTATAACGGCGATTTGCTCCCGCTTTTTCATCGTCGCGTGGAATCTACAACGCACTCACGTGCGTGCGTGCAAAGAGAAGAAAAAGATGCGCGCACACCTCGTCGAATTTGAAATATCTCGTAACGCCGGACTGCGTTTCCGTAACGCGGAACCTCGGAACATCCAGAAAAAGGGAAAAGTGTGAATTTGTATTTTTTAAGATTAATTTTTATTTTTTTTTTATTTTTAAAATTTTTTTTAATTTTTTTAAATTGTAATTTTTAACTTTTCAATCTTCTAACTTTTAATTCTTAATTTAATTTTGAGATCAATTTAAAACTAATGTCTCAATATATAATTTATTATTTCTTTTAAATTAAAAAAATTTTTTTTTAAATTGTAATTTTTAACTTTTCAATCTTTTAACTTTTAATTCTCAATTTAATTTTGAGATCAATTTAAAATTAATGCCTCAATAATTTATTATTTCTTTTAAATTTAAAAAAATTTTTTTAAATTTTAAATTTTAATTTTTCAATCTTCTAACTTTTAATTCTCAATTTAATTTTGAGATCAATTTAAAACTCATGCCTCAATAATTTATTATTTCTTTTAAATTTAAAAAAATTTTTTAAATTTTAATTTTTCAATCTTCTAACTTTTAATTCTCAATTTAATTTTGAGATCAATTTAAAAGTAATGCCTCAATAATTTATTATTTCTTTTAAATTTAAAAAAATTTCTTAAAATTTTAATTTTTAACTTTTTAATCTTCTAACTTTTAATTCTCAATTTAATTTTGAGATCAATTTAAAACTAATGCCTCAATAATTTATTATTTCTTTTAAATTTATTATTTCTTTTAAATTTCTTTAAAATTTTTAAAAATTTTTTTAAATTTTAATTTTTAACTTTTCAATCTTCTAACATTTAATTCTCAATTTAATTTTGAGATCAATTTAAAATTAATGCCTCAATAATTTATTATTTCTTTTAAATTTTTAAACATTTTTTTTAAATTTTAATTTCTCACTTTTCAATCTTCTAACTTTTAATTCTCAATTTAATTTTGAGATCAATTTAAAACTAATGCCTCAATAATTTATTATTTCTTTTAAATTTATTATTTCTTTTAAATTTCTTTAAAATTTTTAAAAATTTTTTTAAATTTTAATTTTTAACTTTTCAATCTTCTAACATTTAATTCTCAATTTAATTTTGAGATCAATTTAAAATTAATGCCTCAATAATTTATTATTTCTTTTAAATTTAAAAAAATTTTTTTAAATTTTAATTTTTAACTTTTCAATCTTCTAACTTTTAATTCTCAATTTAATTTCGAGATCAATTTAAAACTAATGCCTCAATAATTTATTATTTCTTTTAAATTTATTATTTCTTTTAAATTTCTTTAAAATTTTTAAAAATTTTTTTAAATTTTAATTTTTAACTTTTCAATCTTCTAACATTTAATTCTCAATTTAATTTTGAGATCAATTTAAAATTAATGCCTCAATAATTTATTATTTCTTTTAAATTTTTAAACATTTTTTTAAATTTTAATTTCTCATTTTTCAATCTTCTAACTTTTAATTCTCAATTTAATTTTGAGATCAATTTAAAACTAATGCTTCAATAATTTATTATTTCTACAATTGCGAGAGACTCTAATTATTATTAAAAAATATGAATCGTGATGCGGATTACAATATTGTCCGAATGAACGCGTTTTTAAGGGAAATATCCGCGCATTGTACGTGCGTAAGATGCGTGCAACATCTACTGTAGATTGATACGCAAGTTACCGTCTGCAAATAATAATTACATGCCCTCGTAATTCTTAGATCATGTAATTACAGGCATCACGCAGCGATAATAAGGGAGAGAACATGTGTTGTTGTGTGCGCATATGTTTTTATTATAATAAACACAACTATTTTCCCCCAGGAAGCGCGTTGTCCGCTATTGTTGCCTTTCACCGATCATTGTCATTGATCTTATTAATGGTATTTAACCAATTTTATCGGTGATCATTATAGATAACAGATAATATCGATAATTATTATAAATAATTATTATAAATAAGTTATAAATTATTATTATTATTATTTTAGATTTCCATAATATTTTATATAGTATTTTATTATATAATATTTATATAATATTTATTAAAATATTTTTATAATAATATTTATATAATATTTATTAAAATATTTTTATAAGATTTTTAAATCGTACAAATATTGCGAAAATAGCATGCGATTTGTACATCGAGACTTTTGTGTCAAAATTAATTGTGTCCAAATCCTGTATCTTATTTTCACTTGAAAATGGATACGGATCTTAATTTCGATAGTAATTATTCATTCGAAATGGAATAAAGTCCGACAAAAATAATCTCTTTTTTAGAAATGAATTATGTTTTCTCTTACGCGCTTTCTCCTTTACCAATAACTACCGGAACAATCGTACGAATGGCATCATATGAATTTATAACAGATTTTTATGTATCATTTCCCTGATGAAAATTATTTACAGAATTTCTCATCATTTTTTATAAAAATTATATTAATATTTTCTGTACGAATTGGCACACTTTACAAAAATCTTTAGAAAAGAAATGAAGATGTTTCATATTTTTACCGTAGATGCATGTAAATTTTGTTAGAATTATATTAATATTGTATTAATTATATTAATATTATAAATATTAAATATTTTGAGATATTTATTCTTTAATTTTTTAAAATAACATCACAAAATCTGAATAAATTTGTTATATTTGTATTTTTTCTTCATAAATTGAAGTTACGAAAAATTATAGAATAAATATCTCAGAATATTTAACATTTCTAATATTAATATAATTAAATTAATACAATATTAATAAAATAATTAATAATTAAATAAATAATAAAAATAAATAAATAATAATAATTAAATATATTAATAAATTTAAATTACGAGAATTCTTCATAAATTTAAATTACGAAAAATTTTTTAAGAAATTATGAGATTTTCCACACTTAATGTCTGTTTGATAAATCTTGCTTTGAGTTACAATTTTACAAATTAACAAGCGCAAAATGAAATTGATCAAGTTCCATTATTTTGCAGGAAAATTAATAATTTTTAATTAAAAAGTATACCTTTTTAAAATACAGTTCTCTCGCACAGCAATTAAAATTTTTAATTGCCCGAGAAAAATACGTTTTATTTTATTAAAGACCCATCGTATTCAATTTTCTCACCATTTTTGAATCCTTTTTCGCATTCGGCGAAATGAGAAGAGCGGGAATCGTTATTAAAGGAACATATTTTAGACACAGAAAGCGATATCTAACTATCTCCGCGTCTCAATGTTTGAATCAATTGATTACTCGGTATTCGGGAAACGACGCTTCGATCGTTTCTTTTCTTGACGGAACATCGTCATTTCATGTCTCGTCGTCTCTCATGTTTGCCGTTAAATTATGCGGATCAACACAACGGTAACACGTCGAACAAAATAATAAGTAATGTCATGCCGTCAGAGTTTCACGCGAGAAACCGAGTCGCTAGCTTTTCCCGTAAACGCAGCGGACTAGATTTTTTTCAGATCAAGGATATAAATATTTTATCCATTTTTACCGGAGATTGCATCGTCGAAAGCTACCATTGCGTGTAATCTGAATAAACGATATTATTTTACATATTTCATCTCTAAAAATGATAAATAGCGATTACAAATAAGCAGGGTGTCCTTTTTCGCGATCCCGAAGTGTGAAGGTAGATTGGCTTGAATTAAGAAGGAAGGTCCTTTACTGTTTTGCGATATTCGCAATAATTAAAAATGAATAATGAAAATATAATGAAATGAATAAATATAATGAAAATATAATGAAATGATAAATAGCGAGCGATTACAAATATGCAGGGTGTCCGATAACCTTTTTCGCGATCCCGAAGTGTGAAGGTAGATTGGCTTGAATTAAGAAGGAAGGTCCTTTACTGTTTTGCGATATTCGCAATAATTAATGAAAAATTAATTAAAGAATATCAGTCAACTTTTCTTCCCTGCATTGTAAAAAATTTTTGTGTAAATTTATAATTATTATAGTGGGTAATATTGAGACCAACTATTAAAGGCGTATATTTACATACATTAGTAAATTTATATTTCATAGATAAAATTATTATATGGTGAGTAAGCATCTTGTACTAATAAATTTATATGTTAGAAGTAGATTTCTAGAAATGTTTATGTAATAATACATTTTGCATGTGTATTTATACAATTTCGCATATTAAATTTAATTTAAAATTATACACATAATTAGTGTAACAATTACGCTATTTATACAAAAGTATATAAATTAATGTGCTTTTACAAAAATTAGTTATTTTACTCTTTATTGTAAATATTCGTTTATTAAGTGTAATTTTTAAATTTTATATAAATGTTAAAAAATTGTACATTTACATAAAATCCAAAAATTACACTTTTAACCTTGTAATTTCTCGTCAAATATAAACGAATATTTACACAATAAAGAGTACTAATTTTTGTAAAAGTACATGAATTTATATATTTTCGTTATAAATAGCGTAATTGTTACACTGATCATATGTGTAATTTTACATACTTTTTTTACAGTGCGTATATGTATGTCTTATGAGTCACGTTAATATGTTTTAAATCATCGATTTTTTTCACCAGCACAGTAGCATCGCTTTTTGAAATGAATAATTACAATAAAGAAGATTGAAAGACGAGGAAACGAGGTTACACATTGTTTAAATATTCCTGGAAGGAAATTAACCTGCCTCTGCAACTTCGCTCTCGCGAGAAAATTAGAAATTTACCGCGTAACCGACGAATGCAAACAATAATGTGTCAAGGAGTCCAGGTGTATAATCAAGAGCGCGATAATTTCTGACTAGAAATTATCTATTTATCACCTTGGAAAATTAGATTGCGGGCATAAATCTCGGAATATAATTTCGGTCAGTCGGAAACGATTTGTTACCAATCACCGTTCATCATCATCTTTCTCCCGAATGGTTCGCGCGAATTTATGCCTCCTGTCTCTTCCTGTCTTTATGAAAGTTTAACGAAGCGTCTTGATACGAGTCTCGTGTCCTCGATGGAACTCTCGTGCGAATATATTCGTTTATATTGCGGGAGTCGCTCGGTGGAGTCTTATGTAATGGCTTATGCATCTTCTTACGTACTATTATTTCAAACTGACGTTGCGCGAAAATGACGGTTTCTGCGGAATTTATGAAATTTTTTATTTTCCGCCGATCAAGGCATTGTTAACGAATCTACAAGATGTAAATAGAGATATTTTATAGAGATATTTTATAATGTAATTTATTATTTATTATTTATACTCATTTTTATTTATTTATTTATTTATTTATTTATTTATTTATTCATTTATCTATTTATTTATCTATTTATTTATTTATTTATCTATTTATTTATTATATTTATTATATTTATTATATTATATTTATATTATATTTTTATTATAATTATTTATTATATTTATTATATTATATTCATATTTATTATTTATTATTTATATTTTATAGAGATATTTTATAATATAATTTATTATTTATTATTTATTATTTATACTCATTTTTATTTATGTATTTATTTATTTATTCATTTATCTATTTATCTATCTATTTATTTATTTATTCATTTATTTATCTATTTATCTATTTATTTATTTATTTATCTATTTATTTATTATATTTATTATATTATATTTATATTATATTTTTATTATAATTATTTATTATATTTATTATATTATATTCATATTTATTATAATCATATTATAATCATACTTATTTTTTTATATTGTAATTTACTTATTTATTATATAAATTGGCCAATTTTATTATATGTACAGCTTGTCAAATTACTTTATAATGTATTTACGATAAAATAGTTAGCTTTTCCTGTCATTATATTTATTAAATGCATATATATGGCAACTGTGGGATTCATTGATATAGTGAGAGTGTAGAGAAAGTCAATATTCTGGGCTCAATGAGTTAGTAAAGGCACTAACACGGAAAGATAAATAATCGATCATGAAAAAAAATTAGTTCGATGAAGCTAAGAAGCTGACAAGAGCGCAAGGATACGGTATTGAATATCCGTGACGGAGCAAGTGATCAAATGTAACAATTAAATAAATAAATATGGCATATAATCGAACGTAAAGTGTATCGAACAAATAGAAAAAAATTTGCAAAAATAAAATTTAAATTATTATGTCACAAGAGATTGTTTTTTTTTATCATTCTGGAAACTTGAAAGTGTTAGAGAAGCTTCCGAGTCATTTTCTTTCGAGAATATATATTAATAACGTTTAAAATAAACAATTAATGATTAAAAAATTAAAAACAAGAGCGCACGAAAACAATAATTTATAAAATAAATTATAAATTAATAAAATAAATAATAAAATAATTAAAATAAATTATGAAATAAATTATAAATTAATAAAATAAATAATAAAAAAATTAAAATAAATTATAAATTAATAAAATAAATAATAAAAAAATTAAAATAAATTATGAAATAAATTATAAATTAATAAAATAAATAATAAAATAATTAAAAAACAAATTTGATCGCTATCGGAAAATTTAAGAAAGAGCGAGCTGTCAGAAGATGACCGAAGAAGACTCGATGGAACGATCGACTCGTCATTAAAATGACTCGGACTCATGATAACCGAACTCGTACGGATCCAAAGGACTGTCCGTATCAAAAGCAAAAGTGTCATGAAGAGTGAAGATGCATCAGCAAGAGTGAAATGTCGGGAAGAGGAGTAAACGGACGAAAGTGTGCCGTTTCGTACCAACTTGTTCTAGAGGGGAGCATAGACTTGTTTAAACGCCACGAACAGTCCGAAGTGTTCGTTCGCCACGCAAGTGGGGGCAGCCACATAAGTACAACACGGCCTTAAGAAAAGCTTTCATTCTGATAGCAGATCGCAAATCCAAAGAACCGGTGAATTTTGCGCGATCGACGGCTTCCACGCGTCTCTCAGCTGTTCGCGGAAGTGTAGGAAGGAAGAAACGGAAGTTCCTCCCGGAGGACCGGATACTCGAATGCGTTTTGAGAAAAATTTACATATTCATTCGAGGAGAAGAGAAGAGACGTTCGAGGCTTGATCCTCCCACTCAGTATTTCCACTTGCGAGATTAGGATAACTCGGTGAGTAAATTGCCCGTTTCTTTCACAAGTTTTTGCGCGCGACTCGAACAATTGCTCTGAAACGCGCAATTATATAATTGTGAATAATTGCGGAAAAATTCCATGAAATTATGATTCCATAAATCTCGATCGAGAAACGTGGATACATGGCGTGGAAAAGTGTGTATGATATAAAAATATAAAAGTAAAAAAATATAATATAAAAATAAATTAATAAAAATAAAAAAAATGATATATCAAAAATTATTGAATAATTAATTATTAAATAATCAATAAAATAAAAAAAGTGTTATATGAGAAATAATTAAATAATTAATAAAATTATTAAAATACAAGAAAATTTAAATTTAAAGAAGACTTGTATGTTTAAAAAATTCTGGACTATTTTTTTGGATAATTCTTTACTATTTCAATTATTTTTCGACGCTTACAATTTATCAATTTTACAATTTATTAATTAAAATCGCGCAATTATATAATTGTAAATAATTGCGGAAAAATTCCATGAAATTATGATTCCAAATCTCGATCGAAAAACGTGGATACATGGCATGGAAAAGTGTGTATGATATAAAAATATAAAAGTAAAAAAATATAATATAAAAATAAATTAATAAAAATTAAAAAAATGATATATGAAAAATTATTGAATAATTAATTATTAAATAATCAATAAAAATAAAAAAAATGTTATATGAAAAATGATTAAATAATTAATAAAATTATTAAAATACAAGAAAATTTAAATTTAAAGGAGATTTATGTGCTTAAAAAATTCTGGACTATTTTTTGGGGATAATTCTTTACTATTTCAATTATTTTTCGACGCTTACAATTTGTCAATTTTACAATTTATTAATTAAAATCGCGCAATTATATAATTGTGAATAATTGCGCAGAAATTCCACGAAATTATGATTCCATAAATCTCGATCGAAAAACGTGGATACATGGCATGGAAAAGTGTGTATGATATAAAAATATAAAAGTAAAAAAATATAATATAAAAATAAATTAATAAAAATTAAAAAAATGATATATGAAAAATTATTGAATAATTAATTATTAAATAATCAATAAAAATAAAAAAATGTTATATGAAAAATGATTAAATAATTAATAAAATTATTAAAATACAAGAAAATTTAAATTTAAAGGAGACTTATGTGCTTAAAAAATTCTGGACTATTTTTTTGGGATAATTCTTTACTATTTCAATTATTTTTCGACGCTTACAATTTGTCAATTTTACAATTTATTAATTAAAATCTGATATTGTAAGATTATTATTTTTGATCGACATTCGATGGGTCTCTTTTTCTATACTTTTTTAAATCATTATTTAATTTCTAATATAATTCAAGATTTCGGCGATATTATTTATTAAAATATTATCTTTATATTCAAAATGTTTAAATGGTTCTTATAAAAAAAGGGGAATAATCAAACAATAAATTAGCTTAAACATATAAATTGCCATGTACAAAATTTTGATTATGTATATGAATAAAAAATCTGTGTTATATTATCAAAAAATCTCTTATCGATGGTACCACCCGTGCGTTGCGATTATTTTTATCCAGCAATACGGGATTTAGTGCAATCACGTGCGACCTTCTGCAAGTGATCGGAATGATAGCGACATGTCGATCACGATCTCTATCACCGTTCTATCGATTGAAATTCCGGTAATGTCCAACGAGATCGGAACGGCTAGCATGGGAGTCGAGCATGGGAAAATCGCGAAGAATTCTTCCTTTTTATTTAACGTGATCGATATCTTCATGTCACGCGTCGCTTGTGAATGATAAAATGCGAAAATACACTTTTTCTTCTGCCCACTTAACTCGCGATTGATTCACAAAGTGTGTTTTTGAATCGCCTTTTGTAAATTCAACTGGCTCAATTACTGACTTTATTTAGAATGTGTCGTACATTCAATGTACTATGGTCGCAAAAACCGATTCGTATTTCAAGTTACAAATCAATCAGATCAACGATTCAGTCCAGTTTTTTTCCTACAAATTTTTTCCCTCGATGCTTTATGCGGAGAGAATTCTTCTCTTAAGATTTACTTTAGAAAACAATATAAATTTTAAAGTATTTCATATATTTTTTTAAGTATTTTTAAGTATTTTATATATTTTTTAAATTTTTATTAATATTAAATAATAATAAAATATTAAATGCACAAATTCGGTTAAATTTTATTAAAGTGTACCTTGTAAAATTTTAATAATTTAAAAAGATGTTAAAGAGTTCATGAAATTTTACTTTTTCAAATAAAAAAAATACAAAGTAATAATAGAAATATAAGATATTGTATTAATTTTATAAATACTTTTAACACTGCTCATTGATAATATATAAAATATTAATAAAAGTACAATATAATATATATTAATAAAAATATAATAATATTAAAAATAATATAATAATATAATACTAAAAATAATACAATGATATAATAATATTAATATTAATAAAAAAGAGTACAATCTTTATTTATAAAAAATACGTGGAAATTTTATTGTCTAAAGTTATTTAAAAATTTACATAGATGTCAAATTGTTCTAAGATTTCTACAAAACACGAAAATTTATAATAAAATTTATATTAAAATTTAACGAAACATTTTTTTTTGTGTACAAGTACTTACTGCAACGATCGATTTATCGATTAATACAATTGTGTTAAATCCCTGTTTTTATTTTTCGTATATTATTCGGAATTATTGTTAAATTTTTTTTTTGTCGATGTCGCTGTTTCTTTCTATGCGAATCATTCTTTACCTTCGCCGTCATGAATACGATGTAAAAGCTCGTTTTCTATTTACGGACTCGATCGTTGGTTCGTGAGGTGGATCATAAGGACCGCTCGTATACCAGACAAATTTTTGTATTCGTTAGCAGTATAACCGGTTTGAGATTCGGACTTGAGAATTTCACTTCCTAATGATTCCAAATTTAATAGCGTCTGTAATAAATGAGCATTTTTTTTCTACTAAGTTGTCACAATGTTCAACATATACAGATCGATATATAAAATGAAAGTAAAACATATCACGTGGGAACCTTCGTATAAAATATTCGGAAAACGAGATACAGATTATTCGACTATTTTTGTCTCCTCGAAAGACGACATTTATATATATTTAACTGTTGCCGAAAATTGCGAGCACCCATATATGTATTTGTTTCTTATTTATCGAATATAATTCATATAAAAAAGAAGGGCACTATTTACTTTATTTATTAAAAATGGCATCAGTTTTACAATTTATTGCCGATTAATAATTTCTTACATCTGTCGAGAGAAATGAAATGAGGTGAAAGTTTTTAGATAGCAGGACATGAGAATAAACTGTATTGATTTTTAAATCGAGTGTTATTTCGCATGGCATTCGTGAAACAGGAATTTAGGATAGTAAGCAAGATGCGATCGTTGAACTTAATAAGATCGTTACGGCAGCACTTTGTGTAAAGGAGCGGCGCATAGCATTGTACGACCAGGAAGTATCGATTATTCCCTCTACACAGAATGTGGAATCGATTAAGCAATTTATTTTATGTTAAAAAATAGATTTTAAATATAAATTTTAAAAAATATTAAAATATTAAAATAAAAATAAATATTAATTTTAATATTAAAATATTAAAATAAATATTAAAATTTAAATATATTAAAATTAAACAAATATATTAAAATTAAACAAATATATTAAAATTTAAATATATTAAAATTAAACAAATATATTAAAATTTAAATATATTAAAATTAAACAAATATATTAAAATTTAAATATATTAAAATTAAACAAATATATTAAAATTTAAATATATTAGAATTAAAAAATATATTTTATCAGTTTAAACTCTTGTATCATCGAGACTGAAAAATTTTCACAGATTCGATATCCAATGTTTTTTTCTTCATCAAACGAGACAGTTGTAATAAATTGCGATTTAGGAAACGAGAAAAAACGTTTATTATAAATATTATTATTATTATTATTAGATATTTCAATAAGAGGAAGATTTTAAGATACAAAAATAATGTATGAAAATGTATGATAATTAAATCATGTATCGTAAATTTATTCGACTTCTCTGATGCTAAACTTTTGATTTTATACTCATAATTATTTAATAATGTCGTTGATTAAATTTTCAATCAAATAATTATATTTTAAGAGAGACGATATATTTTTAAAAAGACAATATTTTGTACATAAATATGTCGTCGCTCTAGGAAATCCAGATATGATTTGTGTGAATAAATCGCACAATAAATCATGTATATCGTTGTTTCATGTCATTAATATTTTGCACATTTTCTTAAGTAATAAATAATTTTTGGGAAGATTAAGAGAAGTTGCGGATTTTTGTATTATTTTAAAATTCAAAACGTAGATCAATCTTTTAATTATTTTTAATTTAATTAAAAGAATCCATAAAATATTAGTTTGTCTTGAAGATCTTGGGAAAAATGCGGTGTTTCCATTTAAAAATTATGAAAATTTAGTGCAAAGGATGAATAAGAATATCTAACAAAGGTAGGAATATCACGTATTTAGGTTAAACAGGTTCTTACTAAAACTACAGTTTCGCATTAAATTAGACGAAAAAACTGGCAAATTATTACAAAAGAGGAAGCGAAAAACGTCATGATACGTTCTGTTTATTTCATATATTTTATTTTAATAAATTAGACAGCTAAAAATTATTTCTTATTTTTATTTATAAAAGTAACATTGTATAAAAGAAAAAAAAAATAGGTGGCACGTGCAGTGTTTAATTGGTTTTTTAAAATTTATAATTTTATAACAAAATTTATAATCTTACAAAATTTACAATTTTATAAGATACTCATTTTTTTTAAGTATATACAGAATAATTCGGAAGTAAAATATAAATATTTTACGAGCAGATTCTAAAGGTAATTTTGTGAAAAATATTACAAGAATGTGAATTCAAGAATGTGTGTGTGTGATTCTTAATAATTATTAAGACCTGAATTATAACCAACATTGAACTATCACATTAAATCGCAATATCTTTGATTGTGCATTACATTCCAAAATTAATGTGGAATTAAGTTCTCAATGTAATCAGTATATTTGATCATAGAAACGATTATAATAGTGTTAATAAACGCTAACGGTTTATTCCATTTGAGAGAATGTGTACCACATTTCACGGTTTTCAAAATATATAGAATGATTCATTAATTTTTCAGACATCTCTACTCTTTCGAATAGGAAATAAACAATAGGAAATAATTGAAACTAGAGCGAGAGTTTTATTTTTGTCTTTGGATGCGAATTTTTTATGGTAGAATTTTTTAGACAAATTCTGAGGAAAAAAATGTTAGAGTGAATGAGTTTCAAAATTAATACCTGTCGTAAACGTAATAAAATGTTCTCGAGATATAAAAGAATATTAGTTTCCAAAATTAATTTGAGTTTCTGAGAAATTCAACTTTTCTAAGCTAACATTAATTAAGACACTTGTCCCACAACGAATTCAATTAACAAAGTCAACATGTAACTCGCGTTGGTTAACGCTTGATGAACGTACTCGAGGAAATTTATTCCGATGAATGAATAGGATATGGAGGATCAATTTTATGGACACTTCGTTCTTTCAATCTAATGCTATTCGATTTTTTTCTTCTAGGAAATGTTAAATAACTTACTACATTAACTGACATTTCTATTCTGTTTCCTTTTTATGTATTGTCTCTGTTAATTGAATCCGAGTAATTGTCGTACAAATTAAAAAATATTATGACTGCTTCAACTTGGAACTTGAATATCTCGAAAAATCTCGATTAATTTTTGAATGCATCCTAATATTTTTTATTTAGAATTTCCGTAGAATTCTATCATAAAAAATTGTCATTCTATAAAAAAAATTAAGCCATTAAAAAATTAATTAATTAATATTAAAAATTAATTAATATTAAAAAAAGTTATTCTTCGAATTTTCTTCGGTTTTGACTCGCAACAAAACTATTGTCATGTGTATCTCGAAATATAAGATTTTCCAAGTCCTTTAGCAAATATTAAAATGCTTGAGTAATCATTTAAAATCAAACTTATGTCGATATGACATTTTTTATTTAAAATTATCCGTAAAATTATTGACAAAATATATTATATTTTTTTCCGGAGTAATATATTCCCTATCTTTTCAGCTTTAATGTTTCTATTTGGAGAAAAAAAATCAGTCATATGGCGATTTCAGAATAATATTGATATAAAAAAGCATCTTGTTTGACGAGATGGGCGCTTTCAGTCGTATAATGGATCCCCCAGTTATAGCGAAATTTATGTTACAGGACACTCATCATCGTGTTTCTCTTTTTTCTATCGACAGACTCTTGTCGGCCATTCGTCACGGCTTTTCGCCATCGATTAATATAAAAACCAGTGATATTAAAGAATTATTTTTGCAAAATCGTAGAAAAAAACCACTTTACGATCGTTCGAATCCGGGAAACTCGTCATACATCGAAAAATAAAGCTCATATAGATATTTCTATCAAGCATTTTCATTTGCTTTGCATTTAAATATTATAATTATTAGAATTATAAGAATATAATTAATAATTTAATTAAATTTATAAGAATATAATATATATAATGATGTGCAATAACGATTGAAATTGCCTGCAAGATTTCACATTTATAGCGAGGAAAGAAAAAAATACGGTAATAAAATGCGGGAAATAATTATCGTATTTATTCGAGATACAACATTTTTTTATTTAAGATGGCACGTATCTTGAAAAAGAAATTAAGCATTCCCGATAGAATCACACAGAATCGTAGGTCAGTATCTACGGTCGACCGAGCACCTTCGCAAGCGATTTTGTATCTCTCGAAATAATTTGTATGCGAGATTACTTCAAGATTGGAGAGCCACCCAATACATTCGCGTGGTCTTCAAATTAAAGCATAAAATCTAATGAAAAATTCTTGCAGATCAAACTGCAAAATTCCAACAATCAGCATTCTTTAAATCGAGCTCCCCGCGATTCGCGATAATGATAGGAATGACAAACGGCAAATAAATTCGCTCGCACGATCGTAATCTTCGGAGGAAGCACCTGCATCTCGAGGAGTCCTTCGTTGTCTGTTGCAATTATATATGAGAGAAAGAACCTTGTCGCTCATTAGGAAAGCCACGTGCTACTCCAACGGCAAGCCTAATTAGGTGATATCTAATTTCCGAGATATCCTTCACCGTTTTCTTTTGCATAAATTATCGTGCGCTGAATTGCTTTCGTTTAACAATGATTACGCGCACGAAATAATGAAAGGAACACATTACCCGACAAATACACAGTGTTCTAAATAAAAAAAAGAAGATTTGTTCAAAGTTGAATTCTTATAATTCTAACATATGTTTTCATAAAATTGCATAAATATTTGAGATGATGCGTGAGATACTTGGATTAAAAATATTAATATTTAAAGTGTTTCTGAAGTTATTTTATATCTACATATATCATATGTCATTAAATTGATCCATTAATTTTATTATCCTATTTTAGGCAATTCAAAAAGCTTTATGTTTCGAAATAAATGTCACATGACAATAGTTGTAAATAAAAACGTGAAAAAGACTTAAAGATTACTTAACTCAGTTTTTTTTTAATGGAATGATGATTTTTTATAGTAGAATTTTATAGAGCAAATTCTAATAAAATTCTAAATAAAACATGTTATTAAAATAAAACATGTTATTAATTTTGATAATATTGATTATCACAAAAAAAAATTATTTCTATTAATCAATAATAAATTAGGCAAAATAATAATTTATGTTTATATATTTAAATAATATAAATTATATTTAACGTATTACTTTGTGTAAGGAATTTAATAATTCATCGAAAATCTTTTTCTTATTTTTTTTAAACGTTTCTGAAATTATTTTATATCTAGATATTATATGTCATTAAAATGAATCTATAATTTTATTATCCTATTTTAGGCAATTTAAAAAACTTTACGTTTCGAAATAAATGTCATATGACAATAGTTGTAAATAAAGACGTGAAAAAAACTTAAAGATTACTTAATTTAATTTTTTTTTAATGGAATGATAATTTTTTATAATAGAATTTTATAGAGTCGCAAATTCTAAATAAAACATGTTAATATTGATAATATTGATTATCACATAAAAAGTTATTATTTATTAATCAATAACAAATTAGGCAAAATAATGATTTATGTTTATATATTTAAATAATATAAATTATATTTAACATATTACTTTGTATAAGGAATTTAATTTATCGAAAATCTTTTTCTTATTTTTTTAAAATGTTTCTGAATCTATTTATATTTTATATTTTATATTTTATATTTTATATTTTAATTTTTTTATATTTTATATTTTTATTTTATATTTCGGTATCATATGTCATTAATGTGATCCATTAATTTTATCCTATTTTAGGCGATTTTAGAAAGTTTTACGATACGAAATAAATGTCACATGACAATAATTGTAAATAAAGAAATGAAAAAGATTACTTAATTTAAATTTTTTTTAATGGAATAATAATTTTTTATGGTAGAATTTTATAGAGTGGCAAATTCTAAATAAAAAATGTTAGAATGAATTTAAAAATTAATATTTTCTGAGATATTTGGACTTTTGAAAGTTGAAGCAGTCACGACTTAACTTAAAAAATAAAGGATTCTTTCTTCAATGGACACTGAATCACGAACTTCTGCTCTACATCCTGCAAGATTCCAGGTATATCTACGCTATATCTGACATCTATGCTGAAATCAGTGGCGTAAAATTGGATGATTAAGGAAACAGCAAATAAGAACGAGTATCTCGAAATGCGATAGCAATCTTTGCTTCCGTATTTTGTGCCGAAGAGCGACACGCGTCAATAATAATTTATCCAAATGTCAAATTGAACCGCATTACTGCTTCATCATTTTCTTAATCATGTGTTTATTATGTTAGACGGAAGATTTTTTTTTTATTTTAGGGGTGTAATAACTTTATTTTTATTCGTCTGTCAATCAAGTCTTTAGCTGTCGCTATTCACAGATCGGTTTATGCCGAAATGTCATTGTTACTTCTCACGTTAACGACGTGAACGTCTCAAAGAGCGCCTCAGAAACACCTGGCAGCCATTTAGCCTCGACCTCTGACGTGATATTATTTTAATTCAAATGTTAATTTTATTTAAATGTTCTTCTGGCGAGCGATAAAAAGAACGAAAGAGTGGATGATTTTCACCAAACGTAGCAGTCTTTCTTTGCTCAGAGACGGTGAAAAAAATGGCCCCGTTTCCGCTTCACGGAGTTCAAGTGTGATTAACATGCAATTATTCGGGTCAACAATGGGATCCCGAGGCTATGTGTTTATTACCCGATAGCCGACTCTCTCCCATCGGCTTCCGTTGAAATTGAAGGTTGATTGTACGCTGGCATACGCGAAGAGGGGAATCTATTCTGTCGAGAATCCAAGTACGACGAGATGTAATAATACAACTTCTCTATCCACGGTGACATTTAGTGTCTGTTGTCACTGATGGATTGGCAAACGGTAGTAATTTGGAGCTAATTTCGCGTGCTTACGTTCCATTGGAATAGATATGGTATTCCTGGTGCGCTTCGGTGACCATTGGACATGTCGAGAAGAAGCAGCAATTTTTTTTCTTATTTTCCAAAATTGTTAACGAAAGATAAAACCGATAACACAGGCCAACAAAATTTTTACCCAGGAACCAGACTATACTTTTCCGAAGGTTTTCGATGCGCTGAATCCAAATCTGGCCGCAGAATTGCTCTATCGCGTCAGGATTTTGAGATATCCTAACCTAAAAGTGCAAAAAACACCGTTTTTGCCTATTTTTGAGGTTATGTAGCACGACGGGTTTTTTTTTCAACGAAAAAGTATACTGGGGATCTTAGAGAACAAGTCTTCCTCTTTCAAATGTCGTTGAGTTTGCTCAAATATCTTTTTTTCGCTGAGATATTGCAATTTTATGTTTTCAAATTTTCCTATATCTGGAAAATCATGGAAATAACATAGGTATGATATAATAGATAGGTTTTTGATTAAAAAACATGAAAATTGTTTCTAAATACATGATAACTCAGTGCTTGTATATAGAAAAAAGCATACTCTTTCAAAATTCAAGGTCAGATTTTAAGAATTTTTCGAAAAAAAAATAAAGTAGCTGCCTTGAGTCAGCTAAAGTTACAGAATTTACTGTAAACAATCTAAATTTCATACAGTTCGTGATATAAAAACCTATTTATTATATCATACTCATGTTATTTCCATGATTTTCCAGGAAAATTTGAAAACATGTAAACTTAAAATTGCAATATCTCAGCGAAAAAAAAAGATATTTGAGCAAACTCAACGACATTTGAAAGAGGAAGACTTGTTCTCTAAGATCCCCAGTATACTTTTTCGTTGAAAAAAAAACCCGTCGTGCTACATAACCTCAAAAATGGGTAAAAACGGTGTTTTTTGCACTTTTAGGTTAGGATATCTCAAAATCCTGACGTGATGGAGCAATTCTGCGGCCAGATTTGGATTCAGCGCATCGAAAACTTTCGGAAAAGTATAGTCTGGTTTCTGGGTAAGAAGGTCGGTCTAATTTTGTTGGCCTGTGTAATCAAACATATTGCCAATGATTTAAATAAATAAATATGTTAATAGAATGTCCCGATGAAAGATCTACTTCTGTTATTATTGGATTTTTCGATGGAAACACAGATTAAATGTAAAACAGGTCAATGTGGAGAAAATGATTATAAAAAATTAATGAAATGCAATCTATGGCAGGAAATAATGTTGTATGTTTTCCTGTTTTCTTCAACGCTTCTTAGTTAAATGTAAGTTAAATATATCTTTAGCTTTATTGATGAGAAAATAATACGTTAAGATTCCATTTATTGCGAGCATACACGACTTTCTAATCGATATCTTCCTTTCCATCAGAAATATTGCGTTTATTATTGCATTTAATTTTTACATGATTCTTATGTGATCTACATATATGAAGAAATATAGGGAAATTATATTTATGTGTGTAGGAAAAATAGAGAAATTAAATAGTTAAAGTGCTATCAATAAAAGAGTATAAGAGAATAGAAACAGATGATTTAAATTCAGAAACTTCTCTTTCCTTTTTATTAACTTCTTGTGAAAATGTCCTAAATAGGCTTCTTTAGAGCAACATTTAGGAAGGATTAATAATTTAAATAAAATTTAACATAGATAATATTTTTAGAAATGTAATTTTCTCACATCTTTAATTTTAATCCCACATTTTTACATCCATTATTTAATTTTTTTTAACTTTTAACATACATGTCTAGCGTTTAATTTTTTTTTTTAAATTGACTAACTTTATTACATATATATTATTCTTTGTCTTTGTAAAAAATAGAAAAAATATAAGAGACTTAAATTTAAATAAATTGAAATAAATATTTTCTTTTCTTATATTTATAATATATACCATAAAATATTTGTATCAAATGCAATTAAATTTTTTTAACGTTGTATTATTTATTTTATATCTGTTTATTCTTTATTGCTTCTCCTTTTTTTGTTTTTTATTACTTTACATTTTTCATATAAAATACTTTATATTTTTCGTATAAAATAAAAATAAAAAGATTGTGCGTGTCTAAAAAGTGATTATTATTTATTATTTCATTAAAAAGTTTAATTATTCCATTTATTAATGTATACGATATATTTTTTGCAAAATAAATAAATGAAAAGAAAAAGAAAACTTATATATTATGTTTTATATTTCATTAATCATTCTTATATTAATCTAAAACATCAGAATCTTTATTTCTTTTCAATTAAAATAGAATTTTCAGTAGCTCTATATGATTCAAACGCAAATACATTACACAAGATTTAAAATTTTTATAATGTATTCAGATCAGAAGATTACAATCACTAGTGTGTATACGACTTTATATAAAAAAATTACTTTTATATTATTATTACATATATATATATTTCAACGTTTTTTCGATTAAATATCTTTCATAATAAAAATCTTTTTATATGTACTCATTTGGAATCATTATCTAAATCATTTGAATTTTTTTATTTGAATTATTTGGTTGCTTAAATTATTTTCGTTAAATTTTAAAGAATTTTTGTGGAGAAATTACTAATACTTAAATAAAATAAATAATACTTTGACGTTATTTCATGTCACGAGCATAATTCTCTCTCTCTCTCTCTCTCTCTTTTTTCTCTTTCATGAAACTGAATTTGTATATGATTCAAATGCAAATACATTAGATAAACAAGATTAAAAATTTTTATAATATTTTTGGATCACAAGATTACAATCACTCGTAATGTGTATACAATTTTATATATAATAAAAAAATTACTTTTATATTATTATTACATATATATATTAATATAATTCTCTCTCTCTCTCTCTCTCTCTTTTTCTCTTTTATAAAACTGAATATTTATATATGATTCAAATGCAAATATTAGATATACAAGATTTAAAATTTTTATAATATATTCAGATCAGAAGATTACAATCACTATTATATACTCCTAGTGTGTATACGATTTTATATAAAAAAAAATTACTTTTATATTATTATCACATATATATACTTCAACGTTTTTTCGATTAAATATCTTTTATAATAAAAATCTTTTTATATGTATACTCATTTGGAATCATTATCTAAACCATTTGAATTTTTTTATTTGAATTATTTGCTTAAATTATTTTTTTTTATTTGAATTATTTGCTGAAATTATTTTTTTTATTTGAATTATTTGCTTAAATTATTTTCGTTAAATTTTCAAGAATTTTTGTGGAGAAATTACATTTGAAAATAAATAATACTTTGACGTTACTTCATGTCACGAGCATAATTCTCTCTCTCTCTCTTTTTTCTCTTTCATGAAACTGAATGTTTGTAATGTACGCCTCGCCTTGCGCGTTACGAAATACCACACATTATTATGTAATGCTCATAGTGACATATGTATGTATCTACATATGTATACTGGCTTTGTTTCAGAGAAATAACGGTCCGTACGCGCAACGTACAATGCGTAATGCGACACGACAGCTAAAGCGACGAAAAAATTCAAGCAAAGTATGTCATACATCGCATAGGATTTGACTCTCGCAATTTTAACGTCCATGTGTGTACGTTGCATGCATGTGTAATTTATTATTTTTTAAATATCAAAGCTACATACGTATAAGTTACAGGAGAAATGTCTATTACATTGAAATTAAAAACGTTATTTATGTGAATAATTCAATTTTATTTTCATAGAATCCAATAAAGAAAATACATTTTTAAAATTCAATTTTTTATTCAAGTCTTTAATTCTGAATACGTAATATTTTAATTATAAAATATTTCACGTTTAACAATTGAAAATTATTTACATTTAATTTTTGTTGAGATGAAAATTCTAAATTTATCAAACAAATTTGTGCCTAAAATATTATTTATTAAAGTTACTTTAAAAATGGCAATCAATCAAATATCGACTGATGCTAAAACATTTGCAATATATGTATACTTTTCATTGGTCGATAATATTGATTATCACATAAAAAGTTATTACCTATTAATCAATTAATCAATTATTTTGCATTAAATGCAAAATAATGATTTATATTTATATGTAAATAATACAAATTATATTTAACATATTACTTTGTATATCGATAAAGGAATTTAATGATACGTCGAAAATCTTTTTCTTAATTTTTGCTCATGTTGCTCAATTTTACGAAAAAGTCTATAAAGAATTTAATAAATTTGATTTCACAAAAATGAAAAATAAATTTATATTATATCCACACACAAACATATGCGTACACATAATGATAAATAATTTATAAATTGCTTACCGCATATCTCCCTCATTACTTATGCCAGATGCTCTTTTAGATCTTCTTTTCCTCTCTTGTTCATCCTTTGTTGCTTCCTCGTGGCATTCACATTCACTCGCGAAAATACGATTAATTATGATTAATCGTATGCGCAACGATCGCGAGATACTTTGCACGGTACTCTCGATCGCGAAACAAACGCACAAGATATGCGTATGCACTTTATTATATTCTAAAAGAACCAACACACACGAAAAGTATGATTCGCTCGATGTTTGTAAGAAAGTAAAATCATACATTAATCGTCAACAATCTTTATTTAATATATATATATACAGTACGCATAATAACATGAATGTTAAGACTAAATAATGAAAAATCGCGCTATAGCAGTCGTTTAATTAATTTATAATTCTTTTTCGCATTTTTTTTATAAATATTTAAAACATTGAACGACTCATCTTTGATTCTAAATATTGTCAAACAATTATTATCTAAAGGATCGATAATAGAAAGATCGTGAGGAAATTTATAATCCATTGTTTCGATTTTTACTGGCAATAATGATGGATCGCGCTTCGATAAAGATTTATCAATCATGATTTTTATATCGCTTAATTAATTGTAAAAATCGTAGCTAGTTATGTTTTAATATTTATCCAGATCGCGTAAAACAAGAATTCAACAATATATGAAGCGTTTTGCTCCATTACTTTATTGATCGAATGTCGCAGCGAATGATAACAAGAATATTTTAATATTTTAAATGAATTTAAAATTTAATAAAATATAATAAAATAAAATAAAATAAAATGAATTTAAAATTTAATAAAATATAATAATAAAATTAAATATATAAAAAATAGAGATATTTATATATATATATATAATAAATGTAAATTATTATATTAAATATATTATTAAAAAATTTAAAAAGCAAAGTTATTTTAAAGGTTAAAATAAATTTTCGAATAAAAATGTAAATTCTAAATTTAAAAAAATAAAATATATAAACAGAAAAAAATGGGAAAAAAATAAAAATTAACGATTATTTCTTACTCCAAATATGTGCTCCGAAAATTCTTCATTTAAGGAATGTTTTTTGCATAAATTACATATTCGAAGTGACTTCAGTCGAACCTCATTAATTCGAAAAATTCTACAATTTTTATTTATTCTCTGGAAATAAGTCGAAGGAAATCTCCAGGTCAGAGGAAAATAGGGGATTAATTCGAAGTATTTTTCTAGCATGCCAATTACCTTAGTTCATCTCTATAACTGGAATTGTTTCGAGATATGAAAGTCAATATTATGAATTGACCTCTGTATCTCTACCTTTACATCTAAAGTTTGATCAATAAAACCTTTATAAGTCGAAATAAAAAGATTCTTCATCAGTTTCTGTCTCTTTCTTTCTTCTTTTTCTATCGGTTTATTAAAACAATTGAACAAACGGCAATAACGTTTCATTGTCAGAAACGCTGCTAGCGATGCTTTTTAAATCAGCATCTTATTGTCTTTATTATAAATAACACAGCATATAAATAATATTATATATGTATCTTCATAAATAAATATAAATTCATTTCTTTAAAAGTTATTAAAATTATTGAAATCTTTTTTTGTTACTCTGCTTTTTATTCGTAATTACGAATTATTTGTACATAATTTCAATGTACATTTTCATGTACTAGTGTCAAAATTAATTTCCGTCAAAACTTCTACAAGTCGAATTTTTTTACATTTCTAAAATAACTAAAATATTTTTGATTTTATAATTCAAAAAATAATTCGAAAACTCGAATTATTTATTTTCTGTTCTCTTAAGGTATGCGCGAAATATTAAATTAATTAGATTAATTATTACTAAACGATTGACGAATCATGAAGTCATCCATCATGCTAATTATTTGGACCCATGATTTAATTAATTGTGTGTAATCCGAATTATATTTAGCTCGTTGAAAAATGGAACGATAAAGCATCGTGTGGAAGAAATATACTGGACTCTAGTATCATTAAAGGAATAATTATTGATCATAAAAATAGCAATAAAAGGATAACTTATAATTTTGATTCCTGTCACGCTTCAATTATTGATTAAATGTATACATTATACGTATCACGAGGTCTATCATTGCTTGATCTACGATTACGTATATCTATAATTACATATTATTTAACGTATATAAAAGATAATTATTAATTGTATTAATTGTATTAATTATATCAAATTATCTTCCGATACTTATCACGATCGCGTTTAAGAAAGAAATTCGACTTACACTTTACTTCTCGAATATCGTCTTACGCGGATGATAATAGAGCCGAAGCACGTAATATTAGCGTGCCATGTGCCATAAAGACCGAACACTATGTTATTATTATGTTCGTTGCCGAAATATAAATGCAATCTTGTGAAATTTACGGTACAAAATCTTTGGTCAATAATCTTGCGTTATTCGTCCTTAATTTTGCAATAAGCGTATCTTTTTTTGGAAATTTATTTTTTTATACATAATAAAAGATAATTGTGCGAATAAAATTAGAATCTTACTTATACAGGGTGAGCTGTATATTTAATTTAATAATTATTTAAATTTTATATTTATAAAAATATAAAATTTACAAATATATAAATTTCCATTTTAAAAACTTCGTTTTAAAAACTTCGTTCTAAAGAGTTGATCGAAAGAGTTATTGAACGTGAGATTGAAGTTCGACAGACTTGCCGGAGCAAATTGGATTAAGTGAGTAACGAGCTGCTAATAATTAATATATATATAATGGTGAAGTTATTAATCTGCAATAAACATCCGAGGGTATCATTGAGCGATTGCATCGATATAACCGATGAAGAAGCTGCCATCTTCCAGGTCGCAAAAAGCGATAAGTAGACAGGTTTAAGAATAGAGCAAAAATAAAATATCGAGTTATGTATGTGTGTGTGTGTATGTTCGGCAAAAATAAATACTAAATGGGAAAAAGGAAGAAAAAGAACAGCTGAGATGTTTATCTCTCTGAAAAATTATTGGTAGTAAAAATTAATAAAATATTAATATTAATATTAATATTAATATTAATAATTATTTTTATATTAATATTAATATTAATAATTATTTTTAGATAATAATTAATATCAATTTTTAGATAATAATGTTAATATCAATCTTTTATTATTGTGTAATAATTATTATTAAATTTAAATTATATGTATAAAAATAATTATTATCTAAATAATTAATATCTAAAAATAATTATTAATATTAATAAATAATTATTAATATCAATAATTACAATAATATCAATAATACAAATAATTATTAATATTAATAATTATTTATTAATATTAATAATTATTTTTAGATATTAATATTAATAATTATTAATATTAATAATTATTTTTATGCATATAATTTAAATTTAATAATTATTACATAATAATAAAAGCTTGATATTTTCCCCTGAATCAATACTACGTACATATGTAGAATGTAAGGTACATAAGAAGGCATTTTCAGTAAAAATGTAGATTTATTTTTGAAAAAACGGAAATCTAAAAATAACATTGTTTCGCGATTAATCAAAAGTGATATCTACGAAAAGGAGGGGGATAAATGCCAAAAGGTCATTTCTTATGCGTTCTGTTAGCCGACCTTCTACAAGGTCCTCCGGCGAGCACGGAAAGACTTCGCGACTGGAATGCGTGACTCGACGATTTTATAACCCGCTTTCAATTACTATTCTTGGTGCTCTTGTTTCATTCGTTTCGCGCACATCACTGCGCCAGAAGAAGAAGAAGAAGAGGAAGAGGAGAAAGAGGAGGAGGAGGAGGAGAGAGAAAACACCATAGCGCGCGAGCAGAAGGCATGGAACGTCCAAATGCCGCCTCACGGCGTCGCATCGCGTTTGTCTCCTTATCCCTTTTCTTGCCCGGCCTTTTTCTCGCCCCTTTTACTCTACATAGGGACGTGATTTATTCGACGTCAGATGTACAATCGCGAGCGAAGAAGCGAGGAGGTACGCCCGATAATGGCGCGCGCGACTAGACAGACAGGAAACGCGCCTCTCGTAAAGAACATCCACCCCAACGCGAGCGAACAATTTGTTTTGGCTCGTTTGCCGGCTCCGCTCATCCATCGATATTTGCGCGAGATTTCTTCGTGGTTTTCGCACAAATTTCTGCTCCGCAATCAAATCATTTTTTCGAACCTACTCATAAAATATAATGTCTTATCCTGACGCTATCGATGCGTTAGGAGGGATTATTCACTTTAAAGCGAATAATCAGGGTCGGATTTAGGGGAGGGGAAGGGAGAGGCAACAGGGGCCTCCACAAATTTTTGGATAAAATTTCCTATCGAATAATATACAACGCTTACAAGGTTTATGTATATTGCTTAACCTTGTTATTTCGCAATAATTATTTAAACACAAATTAAACATTCACATTACATATAATTCGCATTGTATGCAATGTAAATATTTTCAAACATCAAGAATGATGATCGAATGTTACACGTTAATCTTGATTGTACAGCTTTGTAAAAATGACATATAATTTTTGGATCTCACATTATAACTTTTAATTTTAATATTCTATAAGAAAAGCCTTATAAAATATTAAAATTAAGTATAATAAATTATAATATAATAAGGTTATAATAAATAGATAATTCTACTGTAAAATATTATATCTAGCAATCCTAACAGTCCTAATCATCCTAAACAAATTAAGTAGATAAAGAATTAGGCTCTGTTATGACAGGAAACGCGCCTCTCGTAAAGAACATCCACCCCAACGCGAGCGAACAATTTGTTTTGGCTCGTTTGCCGGCTCCGCTCATCCATCGATATTTGCGCGAGATTTCTTCGTCGTTTTCGCACAAATTTCTGCTCTGCAATCAGATCATTTTCGAACCTACTTATAAAATATAATGTCTTATCCTGACGCTAATATTGGGTTATCGATGCGTTAGAAGGGATTATTCATTTTAAAGCGAATAATCAGGATCGGATTTAGGTGAGGGAGGGGGGGGAGGGGCAACAGGAGCCTCCACAAATTTTTGGATAAAATTTCCTATCGAATAATATACAACGCTTACAAGGTTTATGTATATTGCTTGACCTTGTTATTTCGCAATAAATTATTTAAACACAAATTAAACATTTACATTACATATAATTCGCATTGTATATGCAATGTAAATATTTTTAAAAATCAAGAATGATGATCGAATATTATACGTTAATCTCGATTGTACAGCTTTGTAAAAATGATATATAATTTTTGGATCTCACATTATAACTTTTAATTTTAATATTCTATAAGAAAAGCCTTATAAAATATTAAAATTAAGTATAATAAATTATAATATAATAAGGTTATAATAAATAGATAATCCTACTGTATAAAATATTATATCTAGCAATTCTAACAGTCCTAATCATCCTAAACAAATTAAGTAGATAAAGAATTAGGCTCTGTTATGACAGGAAACGCGCCTCTCGTAAAGAACATCTGCCCCAACGCGAGCGAACAATTTGTTTTGGCTCGTTTGTCGGCGTTATATGTTAATCTTGATTGTACAGCTTTGTAAAAATGATATATAATTTTTGGATCTTACATTATAACTTTTAATTTTAATATTCTATAAGAAAAGCCTTATAGTATATTAAAATTAAGTATAATAAATTATAATATAATAAGATTATAATAAATAGATAATCCTAGTGTATAAAATATTATATCTAGCAATCCTAACAGTCCTAATCATCCTAAACAATTTTGGTGATCCTAGCAACCCTAGTGATCTTAACAATCTTAATGATCGTAACAACCTTAATGATCCTACCTAACAATCCTACTAAGGGATCC
This sequence comes from Camponotus fellah, assembly GCA_030586385.1. Classification (NCBI taxonomy): domain Eukaryota; kingdom Metazoa; phylum Arthropoda; class Insecta; order Hymenoptera; family Formicidae; genus Camponotus; species Camponotus fellah. The sequence continues at coordinate 197,606 of JAPIVC010000292.1, read as the reverse complement.
TAACAACTTTAACGATCCTAACAGTTTCAATGATAACAGCCCTAATTGCTCTGCAAATTAAACCAGCGGAAATATGCGATTTTTTGAGATTTGGGGAATATGCCCTAATTAGGATTTTATTACACGAACGCAGTGTTTCTTTATTTTTCGCGAGTTTCTGAGTTTTTTTTTATATATTATTATTTATTTTATGCGTACCCGTTTATTTTATCCGTTTAATTTATGTGCCATTGCACGCTTTTAGATTAACTTACTTTTCGAATATCCAGGCATTTGGCTATTTTTAGCCAAGGATAAAGTAGCTTTGATCTGTATCATAAATCAATGAAGGAGAAAAACTCCTTCCGTTGCTGGCTACTTATTTTCACCGGGCATGATTACATGAGCATAATTTTACGCTCATTTACAGTCGTAATATTATGATCGTTTATTATCGTCTTAATATAACTTTGCTTTAATTAATATAATACTACATAGTGTCAATCAAAATTAAATGATTGCAATTTTTACAATATATAATATTATTCATAATAAAAAATTTATAATCAAGATTTACGATAAAATAAATTAATTCCACATTATTTATACATTTTCTACTATATTTTCAGTCTATAGTGTCATTCATTGGTCTTTTTAAACATTACATATGGTTCAATAGATTGATCACTTATTTAGATTTATATCAATTATATCAAAAAGCAAAGTTTTTTAATGTTACACTACATAAAAATGATGGACTATAAAAAATTAAAATAATGTCAGTATGCATTATAAAAGTAAATTACTATATAGTATTAAAAAATAAAACTACTAGTATTTTCTTTATGTTTTGTATTTATGTATATTATTTATTTTAAATAAAATAAATAATTGATTATAATGTAAAATTAATAAAGAAATGAAAATTTCCTTTAATTAATATTTCAATTTTGCATTTTTAATAAGCTTTAATGTATATTGAAAAAAAAACTTTAACAAATTATATGATTTAATTTGTTCTAGCCCATTCATTTTAAGGTAACGGACCTACAATCTACAATCTACAATCTACATCTACAAGCTCTACACAAATCCGTTACCTTAAAATTAAATAAAAGTTTTTCACTCACCGACACTGATGCGCAACAGCGGAGTTGTCAATATTGAAGCTACGTTGTCTGTAACACACAAATATAAAATTCATGTAATTAGCAGCTCTTAAAATAATTAATCTTTCATTATATTTAATTATTATTGTACGCATCGAATTTTACGTCCGATATGTGCAATAATAAACAAATAAATAAATATGCAATAATTTGTTAAATTCTGAAAAACCTATTTTTTTAAATAGAAAGTTTTATAGAATTATTTACATATAACCTTCTTTCTTCGAATCTTTCTTGTTTCATCATTCAAATAAATGACTCAAATTACTATGACTAAAATACGTGTACGCGATACAATAATTAATATAAATAAATAATATAAATACTACTCACCATCAGGTTGTTCCGCCGATGCAGGATGCCTTTCCTAGGCCTGCGCCTCCTCTCAGTCTTGGACGCGCGATACTTTACGGCACTCCCGCACTCACGAGCGATATTTTTATCGCTATTTTCGCACTTTTACGCGCGATACTGAACGGCACTCCCGCACTTTCGATGCGATTAAAAATTTTATATTTGATCGCGCGATGTATATACTTAATATGTATATACTTTTAACGGCACTCCCGATTTCGGTACGAGCGAAAAATCCCATTTCACTTACGAGAATCCACTTCGAGTCAGGTCAACAGATCAGGAATGCAATGATACAACGAGCTTGGATTAAGTCCAAACCGGAAAGAAGACGAAACGATTGACGGAAGTAGAGAAAAATGAAGTTCACCAACTCTTTTTCGCGCATAATTATCCTATCTCGTATCGAACCTGGACCCGCTAAGCACGATTTCAGGTCATATTATGGACATATTATGTCTCTCGCGGTTGCTATATGCTAATACATCAGGCTGGTAGATGGCAAAAGAAGAGGATACCCACATTTTTTAATGCTAGCAATTAACAATTTAGAAAATGGGGAGGCAACCTCTTTTATCGAGCGAAAATCGTGCCTAACGGAATCCACTCGACTCCTCGACAGGGTTAACACACGCAGTGCGTGTGGTCGTAGCAAAGAGCAAAGAGAAGAGACCCATTAACGACCATTCCGAACAATCGATCGAGTTCTAACCAATTCGGACCGAATCACTTGGCGGAGCACGAAGCACGAGTGTACGTTGCATAACGCAACGTGTGCAAACTCGAAATCCTAGTTAATTGGCATCGGAAGTAGAGACTCGTGACAATAATGAAATTGGGATTTTTATACGAAAGGTCCAACGCGGAAGCGCGAAAACGCGATGACGCGAGAAAGCTAAACGCGAAAACGCGATAACGAGATGTCGCCGTCCGCCATGTTGACGGCACCGACGACGGAAAGTCGACGACGGGATGCGATGCAATGAGCCATTGTTCGACTCGTGACAATGCTATGCTGGGTACTTAGCTTCCCCTTCAGGCTCCTTGAGATTTATCCTAAATAAAAAAATTTAAAATAAATCTCAAGGCATCATCCAGGTACTGAGCCACCCCACCGCGTCAAGATGTACCCGTGGGAGGGTTGCGTTATATAAATTTATAATATAATATAATTTATATATATGAAAGAGAAAGAGAGAAATTTATATTATATATAATTTTATATAATTTGTGTGCGGGATTGATTGTATCATTCAATAATGTAATTTGACTCATTACAGCGTTTCCGATTTTTACGTCGTGTATGAAATAAGTGTATGTGAGCATTTAGTTAAAATAAAAATTTTTTTTCTCATTGCAATGTCTACTTATATGAATGTTATTGAATAAAAGATTAGGTACACGACGATCTTTTTGTTTAATAAAGGAAAATTAGAATCTAATTCACAGAGATGTTAGAATAATAAATAAGAATGAGAAAATTATATAATAATTATATTGTATATAATATTATATTGTATATAATATATATAATAATTATTATCACAATTGCTGCTTCGATTTGCAACAGCGTTCATATTAATACATAACTGTTTAACTCTTTTTCTTATTATTTCTTTCCGTTCCTATATGCGAAATGTCGAAAGATAAAAGCAATCTGGATAAGAAAACTGTCTAATTGTATATAAAACGTACTATCTTAAACTGAATCAATGAAAATTTTTATTGATTAAAAATGTAATACAACGTATCTCTCATTTAAGTAAGTATTGTGTCTTTTTATAACATTTTTTGCGAATTATTTATATAGAAGAATAAATGTGTTTTTAAAATCTGCAAATAATTTTTTAGAAGATATAATTAAAATGTTTTAAATATATTTTTTTCTAAATGCAAATCGAAATTATCAATGAATTAATGTATGTTAATTACAACAATATTTTGTAGCTAAAAAACGAAAGAATATATGTATATCTAAACATTTATACAGATGACATTGATTATATATTATTGTAAATTATAATATTGTAAATTAGCATTATCTTGAAACTTTTAATAAAAATTTAGTTTATTTAAAAATATCTAAGTCTTATATATAAAGTATATAATAATTATAAAAAAATATTTCAGTTTTTATTTTTAAATATTCCAAATAATATAATAAAATATTTTTTGTATTAATTGAACTATCTTAAAATATCAATTAACACGAAAAATATTTTATTATATTATTTGGAATATTTAAAAATAAAACATTATATACATATTTTATAAAATTTTTCACAATAATTAACATTATTGTGAAAAATTTTATAAAACATTGAACTATCTTGAAATATCAATTAACACGAAAAATATTTTATTATATTATTTGGAATATTTTAAAATAAAAAGTGAAATATTTTTTATATATGCGTTATATATTAGATGATAATTAAGAATAAATTCGAAAAGATGAAAAAGCAACAGGCAATATGTTTAAAAGTAACATGAATGATAAATAATTTATAAATGACTTACATTTTATATTTCGTTGCTCCGTATGTGTTGTTCGATGCTTTTCTCCCTTTCTTCTCTTTTTCGTCCTTTGATATTTCTTCGTAGCACTCACATTCACTTCCGAAAATACGAATAATAATAATTAATTATATATGGAACGATCGCGAGATACTTTGCACGACACTTCCGATCGCGGAATAATTACATGAGAAACGCACTTTTTAACATATCGTAAGAAGCAGAAGACACGAGAGAAGTACTATTTTCGATCGATATTTATATAAAGTTTCAAATTCATGCACTATTCATTAGAAATGCTCCGTTTTATTAATATTATATTAACACGAATTATAAAATTGAAAGATTAATCTAATTGAAAATCATGATAATTGTTCAATTAATAATAAATTCGATAATATGCGAAGAGAATCCTTTCGCACCACTATCTTGCTCGAGTGTCGTCGTATGAATGATACCAAGATCGCGGAATGTAAACATTAGCGCGCTATTGTATAAGCCGTCAAGGCCAAACATTGTGTTATTATCTGTTCGAAATATTTTACGTACTTTGATAAATATATATGCGAAATATTTTCAAGTATAGAAATTTAAATTTTAAATGATATAGATTAATTATATGATTATTTATTGAAGGATCACTTTCATTATGTTAAATTATTTTATTTAACCTAAAAATATCATTATGTATAATTATATTTACGATTCGATTGTTTTATTGCACGATCTCAATCTGAATTACATTTAAATAATCGAAAAATAGATAAAGAGTCACGAATGATTTTGACCAGGACTGGATTTAGTGGGGGTTGAAGCCCAGGGGGCCTCCATAACACAAATTTTGGGTAAAATTTCCTATTGAATGGTATACAACACTTACAAGATTTATGTATATTGCTTGTATTTTACAATAAATATTATTTAAACAACATAAACATTTTTATTTAATTTTGATTTAAAAATAGTTAGAATAGTTCTTTACCTCTTCATTGCCCCAAGGGGGTTCCACATCTTTAAATCCGGCCCCGCGAATAATAAAATGAATCTTTAATTGTTGATTAATTATATAATCTAAAAAATAATTTTTCGAGACGAAGAAAGCAAGTTTATGATGAGCAGTATTGCAATAGTGGGACAAATAAAATGATATCGAGAATTTTGATTTTATGAGATATCTTGCGCATGAAATATATGAGTCGTAGTATTTCATGTTGGGTATTATTAATCCGTCTTTTACAATTAATGATTTTTCATCTGATTCTAAACAGATAATTTTTATACATTTTTTAATCTTTTATTCTGTGTTTTTATTTTAGATTAAATTTTACACAAATTTTTGGGTAAAATTTCCTATCGAATGATATACAATACTTACAAGATTTATGTATATTACTTGACCTTGTTATTTTACAATAAATATTATTTAACAACATAAAAATTTCTATTTGATTTTGATTTAAAAATAGTTAGGAGTCTTTACCTCTTCATTGCCCCAGGGGTTCCACATCTTTAAATTTGGCCCCGCAAATAATAAAATGAATCTTTAATTGTTGATTATTTATATAATCTAGAAAATAATTTTTCGAGACGAAAAAAACAAGTTTTTGATGAGCAGGCGTAGTATTGCAATAATTTATAGTGGGATAAATAAAATATCGAGAAATTTTGATTTTATGAGATATCTTATGCATGAAATATATGAGTTGTAGTATTTCATGTTGGGTATTATTAATTCGTCTTTTACAATTAATGATTTTTCATCTGATTCTAAACAGATAATTTTTATACATTTTTTAATCTTTTATTCTGTGTTAGGTTTTTATTTTAGATTAGATTTTACACAAATTTTTGGGTAAAATTTCCTATCAAATGGTATACAACACTTACAAGATTTATGTATATTGCTCGATCTTGTTATTTTACAATAAATATTATTTAACAACATAAAAATTTCTATTTGATTTTGATTTAAAAATAGTTAGGAGTCTTTACCTCTTGCCCCAGGGGTTCCACATCTTTAAATTTGGCCCCGCGAATAATAAAATGAATCTTTAATTGTTGATTATTTATATAATCTAGAAAATAATTTTTCGAGACGAAAAAATCAAGTTTATGATGAGCAGGCGTAGTATTGCAATAATTTATAGTGGGATAAATAAAATGATATCGAGAATTTTGATTTTATGAGATATCTTGCCCATGAAATATATGAGTTGTAGTATTTCATGAGTATTATTAATCCGTCTTTTATAATTAATGATTTTTCATCTGATTCTAAACAAATAATTTTTATACATTTTTTAATCTTTTATTCTGTGTTGGATTAAATTAGGTTTTTATTTTAGGTTAGATTTATATTTTGCATATTTAGATTAGATTTATATTCTTTGTTAGGTTAGATTAGGTTTTTATTTTAGATTAGATTTATATTTTGCAAATATACGCTTAATGTTTTTTTAAAACAATTTATTCCTTTTCAGAGACTACGACGATGGTACTGGTTTTGCTGATTCCTATAATCGGATTTGCGACGGCGAATCCTTTTCAAAGCTCATTGGACAACCGACTGATCCTTCAAATCCAAAAAACGCTCTTGCATCCCGCGGAGAGCCATCTGGACACAATAGACGAGAGTAAACCGGATAAAATGGTGGAAAATCTAAATAAAACGCTGTCGAACTTAAAGCGTACGGCTGATCGTCCTAAAGATTCGGAAGCGCACGATAATGAAGCCGTCGAAAAATTAATCCAAGGACGAAAACACAAAGCCATACTATTGGACTATCCTCTGGTACCCCACGTGTCTCATTATCCAAGGCTATCCGCGTACGAAGTCGACTACAACGGCGATTCGGAGGCCGCAGCAAAGGACAGATTGCCAGGGGAGTTTGAAAAAAGGTACCAAGAAAGCAATATCTTCTACATTCGACTTCCACCCACCCCGTACACATTCGTACCCGGCCTCGGATACATCTCGCAGCCACCTACCTATTCGACCACCTCCTTAAAGCCTCAAATACCCCTTGTAACGGAGCTATTCCAGCTACCTTACGTAAGGCCAGTAGGACGACCTCAACCGGTCCCTCAGCAGACCATTAATCCCTTCATCAAGGTGCCCATAGACTTCGTGAGCAACGGCAAGCCTATCTCCGTCTATCAATGGCAAAAGAAGCCTATTAACAAGAAACCGGCCGACAGTCCAATTACGAACCTGGACAATCTGTCGGCCGATTTTGTGAGCAACGGTAAGCCGACCTCCATTTATCAGTGGCAGGCGAATCGCAAGCCAGCAAAGAGGCCGGATGATTCGCTTAATAATCTTGATATGGAACCTTACACCTTCAATGGCAAATTGACCAGCTTGTATCTGCTTGGGCCGGATGGGTCCACCTCGATGCATCAGTCTATCCGGTATCCCGATTATCAGAACGCGTATTATTGAGTTCATCTGGTCACGAAGTGATATTCTATTCAATTGGAGCCGATCGCGAAATTTGTCTTCAAGGTAAAGACGTGACAAGTGAATCGTCAAGCTGGATTTCAATGAATGGTTACTCGCGAATCTCTTGACATGTGCAACCGAGTGAATCTGAAGGAACCAATTTCATCTAAAAATAATGGTGAACGATGTTCCGAGTTGTAGCTTATAATTAACGCGCTGCAATATTTGTAATTTATATACCTTATCATTGTTATATTTATAATTAATTATAATTAATTATAATTGTTATATTTATAATTAATTATAATTAATATTAATATTATTTATAAATAAAATTAATATTAATATTATATTATATTATAAATAAAATTAATATTAATATTATATTATATTTATTATAAATAAAATTAATATTAATATTATATTATAATATTAATATAATAAAAAAAAATAATAAAAATATTTATTAATATTAATTAATATTAATATTAATAAATAAAATTAATTATAATTAATTATAATAATTAATTATATTATATTAAAATCGTAATTATTGAAATCTAATTGATTGTATATAGAACCAGTTGAAAAAAATATTGTGACGTTCCAATTATAAGTTTGCCAAATTAAATTCATTTTATTGTTTCGACGGCTTAAAAATCATATTACATTTATAAACATCATTTTGCTCGACTCGCATTTTGTTTGAAATTTTCAATAACATAAAATAACATTTTCCGAGAGAATTATATCATATTACTTCATTATTATTGATGTGAGTGTGTTAGAATTATTTATGAGTGCGATGGTGTGTCGCGTGCAATGCAATGTTGCATTTACTGCTCAATAATCAATTTTCAATCATTCAATAATATTCAATAACATTCTATAGCTTTCTATAGAACGTACAAAATAAATAATATATTTTAAATATAATATTCTATAACAATAATATTTTAAATATAATATAATAATTGCAGAATTTTTCAAAAATTACTTATTGTCAATATATCCTTGTAATATTTGTTTTTTACATATTCATATAACGCGTGTCTATTCATGTATATGCGATGTGTGTGAGTGTTATGTGTTCTGTGTTTTATATTCATGATATATCCCAACAAACATTTATATAATTATTTGTTATAATTTCGCAATATAACTGTTACACGACATGTAACAGTTATTTTTTTTAGTAGTGCGAAATTACAACTAACAGTTATATAACTGTTATTTGGTGTCTGCTGGGCTGTACGTTTGATACATGTGTGTTTACGTCATAAGCAAATTTCATGAGCTTAGATAAGAAAATTATTGCCTTAGTTTTATATCGAAGAATATTTATTGATCCAACGTAATGAGAAACTTGTAAATATGTGAAATATATCTAAAAAGTGATTTTAAGAGCGCTCGCGTTATTATTTTGAATTTTCCCCACGATATTGCGGCAAAGCGAAAAGCACATTTCGTCGTCCCTTGTGCGTAATATAAATATTGACTTGGTATATGAGTTTGGTCAGATTGTCTGGACTATATCCTGTCTGGTTACAAACATGCGCGGTTCAGATTAGACACGCAAGGGGATTCGACCAAGATTATTTCGTTGCGACCTGACTTTTTATCTACGAACCCCTCCCACGCACGCGTTAATTTAATTCGAATAATTTTATATAACGTGAGAAATGCGATTACGATGAATCTTGTTTGAGCGATAATCGACGACGATGTGTTTTTTTTTTTTTGCAAAAAAAATTCGCATAATCCGCGTAATCGTCCAGCAATAAAATGCTCTTGCTCGCGTTACACGCGAAACGGTACAAGAGTGATGCAAGAGCAGTCGCCTGTGCTGGCGAAAAAAAGAGGTTCTCCTTAGTATTTCAAATTTATACGGTCTTCAATTACCAAAAAATGTGGTTCGGAGGCGAGCTCGTCGTCGGCCGTTGCTTGCAGATATTAAAGTAAATGCGTTGTAACGGGTTGTAAGTGGTTCTCATTCAGGTACAAAGCGGCCGAACAGGACCATGAACGGAGACGAGCAGATTCATTATTATTTTCTGTTTCTTTTTTTTTTTGTCTCATTGATCGAAAGCTTTTTCACACTTTTGTTGCTGTTTTTAGAACATGAAAAGTGTCGCAATTTAAATTACAATAATAAGCTATTTATTTATCTTTAATTTATAATTTAATAAAATTTATAATTCAATAAAAATTACTATGCCTTATGCGCACACTTTTTTATTAATTAATTAAATTTTGTGAGAAAAAATGGAGAAATTTTTTGCGAAAATATTGAGGATCCCATAAAATAGAAAAATTTTTAAATGTTAATTAATTAATTAATTTTTAAATATTGATTATTAATTTTAAATGCGTTATACATTTGATTATATATTTGATAATAAAATTCTGATCTTTGCTATATTAATAGGTTAAATAAAGAGAAAAGATTAATAGTTCTCATTAATGATTGCAATGCATTCGATCGGTAGCTTCATTACGACGATTATTAGAAGAAACAGTACGTTAAATTATTACAATCATAATTAATACACTTTAATGCGCGTATCGTAGATTTAGAATCATAGAAACCATGAGCCAAATAACAACAGGAAAGAATCTTAATAGATCTTAATTAATAAAATTATACTATCACAAATAATTTAATTAATGCTAATGAGTTTATATGAAAAAAAGATCTCTTGGCAAAATTACTTAAATTTGTGATCTGTAAAAAAATTCCAAGTCAAAATTCAAGAAAAGAATTAAATATATAATTATTAGAGTACATCGAAGATTAGAGATATTATCATTTTCAAGTATCAAATATAAATCTGATTTTATAAAAAATAATAATAACTAATAAATTTATAAATAATAAATAAATAAATAATAAATAAAATATAATAAATAATAAATAAATAAATAATAAATAAATAATAAATAAATAAATAATAAATAATAAAGAATAAATTTATAAAAATAATAATAATAAATTTATAAAAATAATAATAACTTATCATTTTACGTACAACATATACAGAAATAATAATATTAGTGAATATTATCTTAAAAAATCACTAATAATATAATATATCAATTATATATATATACATATATAAAAAAAATTAATATATAAATATATAAAAAATACAAAATAAAATAAAAAAATAAAATAAGAAATAAAATATAAAAATACAAAATGAGTACACATGAGTATTTCAAAAATATTGACTGGAGCAAATTGTATATACAAAGGATTATAAATATTTTTATTCGTTATATTGAATACCTTATTACAATCGAGCATTCTTATCTACGATTTATATAATAATATACGTATACGAAGATAGAGAAAAGTATTTAATAAAAAAGATTTTCGCGTCGATGCACATATTACGTAAAAATATGTATTGTCCAGTCTTCATAAAAGGTCCGCCTAATAATCACGTCGCATTGATCGAGGATTCGATTCAATTAATCAATCAATGATTACGCATGAAACAGCGGACGCAGAAATAGTATATCCGCGTGTTATACTTATAAAAATATACTATACAGCGTTAATTAGCGATTAACAATATTAATTAACTTAACTTAGCGATACAAAATTTGATTATAGGATCATAGGCGATCTTTCAGCAGGAAGTAACATTTGAAATGCGATCGCTGATTTTTCTCTCTCTCTCTCTCTTTCTCTAGCATTAAAAAAAAAATCCGATCAATTGCAAAACTTTGCGCTTAATCAGAGACTTGCTCAAAAATAAAATCTAATCTACTCGAGGCTCAAACCTAATCTATATAAGTAGAAATATATAACATTTCTTAGTATTTTGTTATGAGTCTTATATAAATAAGAAAAGGAGCAAATGGATAAAAAGGCTAAGGTACATATGATTTAGACGTTATATTAATCAGTATGCATATCAAATGTAAATAGTGTCGTTTAATGGAATGCATTGGATGAGAGAATTAATCTCAGTGTAAATACTATCGCGCTTTTTAAGTTAGCGATATTATGTTAGCGATGCTCTTTAGTTATAAGATCGTTGCTTGGAACCGATTGCGATCTTATAATCAAAGAGTTAATTTATTTATTTTTCAGGAATTGTTCCGGCAACAAAAATAAAATCGAGGGACATATAAGGTTGAATATTTTCACTTTTGACATCAGATAAGGGTTAAAACTTGCGCGTTTAAAAACAATTCAAAAAGAATATAACCCGCGATTATCCTATAATTGAAATAAGGATTTTATAATTGAAAAATATCGCATAGGATACAGTAAAAAATAATTATATATTGAATCGTTTAGAAAGTTCATAGTGCCTTTTATAAAAAATTAAAAAATAATATATCTCTTATACAGGTATATTCGATAATTCTTTATGCTTTATTGTTTTTGTTGACGATCTTTGTTATTTTTTAAATAAATTTAAAAATCTTTCTGAAGCTATTTTTTAGAGCAAAAGATGCCAATGTTAGATTTCGCAAGTTTTTACTGTTAAAAAATTTCTCAAAAATTAATAAATAATAATCAAATATTAATCTTATTAATTATTATATTATTATATTATTTTCAGTCGGTTGAATTTCGGGATATAAACTGTTTGAAATAATCAATTTTAAATAAAGCTTCAACAAATAGTTGATTAAAAAATAAACATAATTATAAATAGCATCTTCCTTTCTTAATTGTATGACTTTTTGCTTTTTTAATAATTAAAAAGTATCATTAGAAAAAATGTATCTTATTTTTTTATTTTTAAAATTGCAGATAATCATTAAAACTTACTCGGGACTATTTCTTGTTTTATTTATATTTTTGTTATGTCTGATATTTTCAGAATATGTACGTATGTTGTATGACTTAAATAGCTCTTTTTTTTCTATGACAGATCACGATATGTTCAATCATCTGTTAAAAATCACTACGAACTTTTATGCGAACAATTCAATATATATGTATAAGTATTTATATACGTATATGTGTGTATGTACGAGTATGTGTCGATAGATATATAATACAACTTTTGAAAAAACATGATATGCTCATTCACTTGCTGCTTCATAAATATAAATTTGATAATATAGCAATAAAAATGTCAATGTTATCAATCTCAGTTTTTCTCGCCATCTGTGGAATGTATTAAATTATCAATGTAACATCGTATATAAAATAAAATATATAAGGTGTCCCAGATCAGCTGCACATCCCCTTTTAAAATGAAAATAAATGGCTTTTATAAAAAATCGCGAACAATTTTTAAGTAAATCGAGTAGGCTCTATCAAATGATGATATTTTCAACTTTTGATTCCGACCGGAAATACGTCATACGAATCGGAAGTTGAATTTTTTTAGGGGAACATGGTACTTTTTATTTCAGATTCGAATTGTACGTGAAAAAATAAGAAACTTTTGTATCAGATGTTTTTTCTGAAAGTGCCTCTGTCAATCTTAAAATTGATCTTGAAAGCAACTGTGATGAAATAATCAAGGTTAATTTTAAGATTGACAGAGGCACTTTTAAAAAAAACGTTTGATACAAAAGTTTCTTATTTTTTCACGTACAATTCGAATCTGTAATAAAAAATACCATGTTCCCCTAAAAAAGGTTCAACTTCCGATCCGGATGGCGTATTTCCGGTCGGAATAAAAAATCTCACGATTTGATAGAACGTACCCGATTTACTTAAAATTTATTTATTTTTTTGTAATAGTAATAAAATAATTTTTTAAATAATTTTTTGTAATAATTTTTCTAATAATTTTTTAAATAATTTTTTGTAATAATTTTTTGTAATAATTTTTTAAATAATTTTTTATAATAGTAATAAAATAATTTTTATTACTTAAAAATTATTTATTTTTTTTTAATAATAATATTCCTTTAATTTGAACATAATCTTTAGCTTCTTTACATCCATGCAATTATTCGTTTCTTTATAATTTCACGCTGATAAGTCAATTTAATATATTTTCGCTACGTCCATCTTGGCGCAGTTATTGCCTTTGTATTTATAATTTAATTTTACTATTATCTTCAACCACTTTTTTAATAATTTTAATCTTTAAAAATTATTCGCGATTTTTGATAAAAGCCATTTATTTTCATTTCAAAAGGGATGATCTGGGACACTCAGTATATAAAAAAAAGAATGATCGACAAGCTACGATAATGAGATTCATTGCATTCGCGTAACATTTACTTATATTTTTTAAGTAAAAAAAAAATGATAACGATATACATCTATAACAGAAGTGGAACAGCAAAATGCACGTGGCCTTAAATAAAGAACTATCGTATGCGGTATAAGTATGAAAGTCTCTGTTTCTCTCTCTCTCTCTCTCTCTTGTCTTCTCTTCATCGTTGTCTCTATTCGACCCCTGATCCTATACAAACAGAGTATTATACGCGTCTACTTAGGCTAACAGAGGCTCACGGGCCACTTAACACGTTACATGATTGTGCACAATTACACGAACAGTCAAGGATTAAGGTAGGAGAGGATGATAGTACACTGGTTTGCGACTTTTCTCCATGATGTAGAAAGCCTTAGGCTTGCCATTTCCGGGGAAGTTTTTGTGGATGCTGGTGGTGCCTGCCTTGATGGAAATCGGCGCGTAATAGGACGCGGCTTTCTTCCGATGCTTCTTCATCTTCATGGCGTTTTTCGACCCGTGAAAATCGTTAGCCAGATGGATCCTGTGCTGAACCTTCAAGTCGTCCAGTCTGTACACCTTGTCGTCGCTTTTCTTCGTCAATTCGAACTTGAAATTGTCACTGTCCGGATAGGTGAGCCTCTTGTCGTTGTTCCTCACGTGTTTGGCCATCGGTGACTTCTGGTAGGAATGAAGCTTATCGTTGCCGGCGTGATATTCGTTGATATTCTTGCTGGTCCCGTCGAAGGGATAACGTTTGTTCATCATGGTCTTCGGGGAGGACGTTTTCTGACGTTTCCTGGGGTCGTCCAATCCCTTCCTCGCCTGGTCCATTATCAATTGATTCAGCTGGAGACGCTTCTTCTCCGTCATTTTCTTGACGACCGGCAGATTCCAGTGATAAATCTTGGCGGGCTTGCCGTTCCCCTGAAATCCCATCGGGAAGCTCGGCCCGGTCTTGGTCACTTTATCATCGTTGACGGATTTGTGAGGCTTCGTAATGGTATAGTACGGAGGACTGGCCGGAAGCTTCACGATGTAAATGTGACTGTCGCGGTGACCGTGACGACGACTGTAAGGCTGATGTATACGCGTTTGCGAGCCGAGTCCCGGTGGTTCAGGCCCGGCTAACCGCTTCTTGTGATGCCCGTCGGGTATTTGAAGAGGCGAGAGCCCGAGTCGGTTTAGGATGGCCGCGTTGCTCGTACGAACCGTCTCGAAGTCGGATGTATTTTCCGCGGAAATGGCCGCCGCAGCGACCGGACGGCTGGAGAACATCAGCAGGAAGCCGCCCAAAAGTAGTAATCTAAAACAAAAGTTTACATTTTAATATAATTGTTATATAAATCATTCGTATGATTATATAAGTTAGGTATGTACGGGGTGTCCCGGATTATCCGTGTATCTCTTAAAAATGAAAATGAATGGTTTTCGTCAAAAATTCATCGCGAATAATTCTTAAGTAAATCGGATACGCTCTATCAAATGGCTCTATAAATGGCTTTCATCAAAAATCGCGAATAATTTTTTAGTAAATCGGGATACGCTCTATCAAATGGTGATATTTTCAAATTTTCATTCCGATCGGAAATACGTCATCCGGATCGGAAGTTGAATTTTTTTAGGGGAACATGGTACTTTTTATTACAGATTTGAATTGCACGCGAAAAAGTAAGAAACTTTTGTATCAAACGTTTTTCCTAAAAGTGCCTGTGTCAATCTCAAAATTGACCTCGAAAGTAACTGTGATGAAATAATAAACTTTCAATTTTGAGATTGACAGAGGCACTTTCAGAAAAAACGTTTCATACAAAAGTTTCTTATTTTTTCGCGTACAATTTGAATCTGTAATAAAAAGTATCATGTTTCCTAAAAAATTCAACTTCCGATCCGATGGCGTATTTCCGGTCGGAATCAAAGGTTGAAAATATCACCATTTGATAGAAGTACCCGATTTATTAAAAAATCATCTATTTTTTTGCAATAATAATATTCCTTTAATTTGATCATAATTTTTAGCTTTTTTACATCTACGATCAACATCCATGCAATTATTCGTTTCATTATGACTTCACGCTGATAAGTCAATTTAATATATTTTTGCTATTTATTTTTCAGATTCGAATTGCACGTGAAAAAATAAGAAACTTTTGTATTAAATGTTTTTTCTGAAAGTGCCTCTGTCAATTTCAAAATTGATCTTGAAAGTAACTGATGATGAAATAATGAATTTTCAATTTTAAGATTGACAGAGGCACTTTTAGAAAAAACGTTCCATACAAAAGTTTCTTATTTTTTCACGTACAATTCGAATCTGTAATAAAAAGCATCATGTTCCCCTAAAAAAATTCAACTTTCGATTCGAATGGCGTATTTCCGGTCGGAATCAAAAGTTGAAAATATCATCATTTGATAGAGCGTATTCGCTTTACTTAAAAATTATTCGCTTGATTTTATTCGTTTGATACAAAAATTTTTATTTTTGATAAAAGCCATTTTTTCATTTTGAAAGGAGTGTGCTGTTGGTCTGGGACATCCTGTATATATAATAATAATAATAATAATAATAATAATAATTCACTATTATAATAATTATAATAATAATTGTAATCTCATTATATAATAGTTATATAATAGTTCTATATAATAATTATATAATTATTACATAATTATTATTGTAATAATAATTATGTTATATTATATAATTTATATATAAATTGTTGTTTATATTTTATATAAATATGTTTTATATAAATATGTTGTTTATATTTTATATAAATTGTTATTTATATATAAATTGTTGTTTATATAATTTATATATAAATTGTTGTTTATATTTTATATATAAATTGTTATTTATAATTTATATATAAATTATAAATTGTTATTTATAATTTATAAATTATAAATTATATTATAAATTATAAATAATTTCGTTTACATAGATAGATAATAATAGATCTAAGTTCGTATAAATAATAATTATGACAGATGAAAGATCGTTGTCACGTGTTGCGAACGTAAAGATTTGAAAATTATGACAATTGTCGCCTTATTCGAAAGGCTCGCGTGAACAAGATTCCAGCGTTTGCACTCGAAAGCCTCGAGATCTAGATGAAGAAAAGGCAGAATTACGTCGAGGGACGATTCATCATGAGTCACGATGGCTACATCGCACGGAACCGACGGAAGAAGTCGCCTAACCATGACCCTGAGCACTAGTCGTATGTACAAGAAATTCAAGGGAAGGAAACGCGGAGTCTAATTCTTCAGCCGGTTGTTCTTAAACCTGGCTGGGTATCGTCGGGAAAAAAAATAAATAAGTTAATAAAACTAAAATTTTCAGGACGAGTACATGATAAATATAAGCGATAATTGTCTGTCAAGAAGCAATTTAGAAATTTTATGCATAAGATGAGGAATCTGAAATATCGCGAGAATAAATACGTGTCAATTCGTCATCCCACTTTTTACGAACAGCGTTTTGTGTTTGCTAGTAAACTGCGCGATAAATAACCCCTTCTTCTTGCTTAATCGTTTGCTGCACCCAGGCTAAAGCACGTCGGTTATTTTGTATTTCTCTTATATTTTTACGATAGGATGCGTCTTGAACAAAATCAACAATTTTCAACAGCTCGTCGTTGACAAACTTGATAATTGAGCAAATAAAAAAAAAAGAATTCTCTATGATTTTATAACAAAATGCACGCAAGTTATAATAATATCGAGATTATTTTTTTAAATATTCGAAAAAAATATTATAATAATATTTTATTATAATAATATTATAAATAAATATTCGAAGAAAAGAAATTTGCACGATAAAGATGCGAGAGATGGGAATGTTTATGCATAATTAGAAAAAACGCATTTGCGTTAACCAGTCAGGAATAATAAAGTATTCGCTTGTTCGGTGATTGTATTTAGTAAGTCACAATGTTCATCGGACCTGAAAGTTGGAACGTCCATCATGCAATAGCCGTAAATTAATATGCCAGCCAAGCATCTCCCTCGTGAAATTATTCCTCCATCCAGCGAGATACTTGACGTGGTTATTCACGACGACGCGACGCTCATACGTCCGGCAAAGAAGCTGGAAGAATGAATATGATAATGGAAGAGAAAGAAAGTTACGTCGCGCCTCCAGGTAATATTCGAATGTGTTTTTTTTTAATTTAATAATTATAGTTAATTATAAAATATTAATGAGATAAGAAAGAAAGAGAGAGACAGAGAGAAAGAGAGGGAGGAAGATTCTCATATATACAGGAAAAAATAAGTGTCAAATCAAAATTTATATACTTAAACTAACGCGTTCATTGTTTTGTATAAACGCAATAATTTATAATCTTCTTAGAAGAATTTAATAATTTGAAATTTCAACAATGTTATAGTCTTATTTTAATTTTAATTATTGTAATTTTGTCACCTCAAGAATATTTAATTATTTAATTCTACTTTAAGAAAATTTTAATCTTTGATTTAAAAATGTTATTTTTCTATCCAACATTGTTTCTTTTCCATTCGAGAAAATTAAATGTTAAATTACAAGAATATATTTTTCTTGATTGAACTATATAAAATGGCTTCATTCAAGCAATTATATTTTTCTTTAATTAACTTAATATAATCTCATTTCAAAATTTTCACGTTAAAATTAAATATATTTTCAAAACAATAATGTCCTTTTTTCCTGTGCGGAATTTATATGTTTATACGCAGAAAAAAATAAGAGAGTGTCAAATCAAAATTTATATATTTAAACTAACGCGTTCATTGTTTTGTATAAACGCAATAATTTATAATCTTCTTAGAAGAATTTAATAATTTGAAATTTCAACAATGTTATAGTCTTATTTTAATTTTAATTATTGTAATTTTGTCACCTCAAGAATATTTAATTATTTAATTCTACTTTAAGAAAATTATAATCTTTGATTTAAAAATGTTATTTTTCTATTCAACATTGTTTTTTTTCCATTCGAGAAAATTAAATGTTAAATTACAAGAATATATTTTTCTTGATTGAACTATATAAAATGGCTTCATTCAAGCAATTATTTTTTCTTTAATTAACTTAATATAATCTCATTTCAAAATTTTCACGTTAAAATTAAATATATTTTCAAAACAATAATGTCCTTTTTTCCTGTGCGGAATTTATATGTTTATACGCAGAAAAAAATAAGAGAGTGTCAAATCAAAATTTATATACTTAAACTAACGCGTTCATTGTTTTGTATAAACGCAATAATTTATAATCTTCTTAGAAGAATTTAATAATTTGAAATTTCAACAATATTATAGTCTTATTTTAATATTGTAATTTTGTCAGCTCAAGAATATTTAATTATTTAATTCTACTTTAAGAAAATTATAATCTTTGATTTGACAATGTTATTTTTCTATCCAACATTGTTTCTTTTCCATTCGAGAAAATTAAATCTTAAATCACAAGAATATATTTTTCTTGATTGAACTATATAAAATGGCTTCATTCAAGCAATTATATTTTTCTTTAAGTAACTTAATATATAATCTCATTTCAAAATTTCCACGTTAAAAATATTTATAAAACAATAATATTCTTTTTTCCTGTGCTGAATTTATATGTTTATATGCAGAAAAAAATAAGAGAGTGTCAAATCAAAATTTATATACTTAAACTAACGCGTTCATTGTTTCATATAAACGCAACAATTTATAATCTTCTTAGAAGAATTTAATAATTTAAAATTTCAACAATATTATAGTCTTATTTTAATTTTAATTACTGTAATTTTGTCAGCTCAAGAATATTTAATTATTTAATTCTACTTTAAGAAAATTATAATCTTTGATTTAAAAATGTTATTTTCTATCCAACATTGTTTCTTTTCCATTCGAGAAAATTAAATGTTAAATCACAAGAATATATTTTTCTTGATTGAACTATATAAAATGGCTTCATTCAAGCAATTATATTTTTCTTTAAGTAACTTAATATAATCTCATTTCAAAATTTCCACGTTAAAACTAAATATATTTATAAAATAATAATATTCTTTTTTTCTGTGCTGAATTTATATGTTTACGCAGAAAAAAATAAGAGAGTGTCAAATCAAAATTTATATACTTAAACTAACGCGTTCATTGTTTCGTATAAACGCAACAATTTATAATCTTCTTAGAAGAATTTAATACAAGAATATATTTTTCTTGATTGAACTATATAAAATGGCTTCATTCAAGTAAGCAATTATTCAAACAATTATATTTTTCTTTAATTAACGCAATATAGTCTCATTTCAAAATTTCCACGTTAAAACTAAATATATTTTTAAAATAATAATATCCTTTTTTACTGAGCTGAATTTATATATTTATACGCAGAAAAAAATAAGAGAGTGTCAAATCAAAATTTATATACTTAAACTAACGCGTTCATTGTTTCGTATAAATGCAACAATTTATAATCTTCTTAGAAGAATTTAATAATTTGAAATTTCAACAATGTTATAATCTTATTTTAATATTGTAATTTTATCATCTCAAGAATATATAATTATTTCATTCTATTTTAAGAAAATTATAATCTTTGATTTAAAAATGTTATTTTCTATCTAACATTGTTTCTTTCCGTTCAAGAAAATTAAATGTTAAATTACAAGAATATATTTTTCTTTATTGAACTATATAAAATGGCTTTATTCAGGTAAGCAATTATTCAAGTAATTCTATTTTTCTTTAATTAACGCAATATAATCTCATTTCAAGATTTTCATGTTAAAACTAAATATTTTCAAAAAGACGAGAATGTTTCTTTTTTCTGTGTATATATCTTATTTTACTTAATTAACGTAATTAATTAACGTAATTAATGAATAATCGGACAATAATACAATGAATTTTTGAAATATCTTTTAAAATATACAGTGTTAATAGATGTTTATCACATTTTTGTTTCGACCTAAAAATACTGACCGAGATGTAGTGGCGTAAATAAATGCTTCAGGACAACGCCTTTTTGCTCATTAAGATTCTAATCGACGCACAGTTGTACGTCGAATTTAAGATCGTTATGCGTGCGACTATTTTTAGAATTATGTTGCCAGTAACAAGTTTTTAGCGAAAATATTAACAATATTTTATTAGTTTTTAATTTTTTATTAGTTTTTTTATAACAAAAGATTATAAAAATATATATTTAATTTTTTTCTAGGTTTTTTATATTTAAGTTATAATTATTTTTAATAAATTAAAGAGTTATAAAATATTTGTATAATATACAATATGTATAATAACATAAAATAATTAAAAATAAAAATAATAATAATAATAATAATAATCAAAATTAAATAAAAAATGAAAAATAAAATAATTAAAAATAATGAAAGATAATTAAAAATGAAGATTAAAGATTAAAAATAAAGATAGTTAAAAATAATGAAAGACAATTAAAGATAATCACAATATAGATGGACAAGACACATGAACGAAAGAAGGAGACGAATAAAAATTTTGGTCAATAATTTCATTTGTCATTTTCTAGGTTTTTCATATTTAAGTTATAATTATTTTTAATAAATTAAAGAGTTATAAAATATTTGTATAATATGCAATATGTATAATAAAATAAAATAATTAAAAATAAAAATAATAATAATAATAATGATCAAAATTAAATAAAAAATAAAATAATTAAAAATAATATATACAAAAAATAAAATAATTAAAAATAATGAAAGATAATTAAAAATGAAGATTAAAGATTAAAAATAAAGATAATTAAAAATAATGAAAGACAATTAAAGATAATCACAATATAGATGGACAAGACACATGAACGAAAGAAGAAGAAAAATAAAAATTTTGGTCAATAATTTCATTTGTCATTTTCTAGGTTTATTTAAGTTATAATTATTTTTAATAAATTAAACTTATAAAATATTTGTGTAATATACAATATGCATAATAAAATATAATAATTAAAAATAAAAATAAAAATAATACAAAAAAAAAATTAAAAATAATGATAGATAATTAAAAATGAAGATTAAAGATTAAAAATAAAGATAGTTAAAAATAATGAAAGACAATTAAAGATAATCACAAATAAAATAATTAAAAATAAAAATAAAAATAATAATAATCAAAATTAAATAAATAATAAAAAAAATTTAAAAAAACAAAATAGAAGAAAGTAAAAACGTAAAAAAAAATAAAATAATTAAAAAATAATTAAAACGTTCAAATGTACACAAAACATGTATATTTGCGGGAAATAACAGCCAGGGCAGGGAAGTACACGCGCAGCAGCTCGAAAGAACGCGGAAGAGGATTCGAAGAGGAGAGTTCGAATTAGCTTGACGAGGGGAGAGCTCGAGAAGTGTGAAGAGGAGGAATAAAAGAGGAGCGGAAAGTAGCCGCGGAGTGCGAGCACGTGCATTCGCGCCCAGGTACAGGTAGGTATGCGTGAGAAAAGCTCACAGTTGGAAACCCGACAACGTGTATATATCGGCGGAGAGAGGACGGAAAGACGCGCACAACGTCTGGCAACTGGAATGAAGGACGGCAGGAAACATCGATCGCGATGACTGGAGATCAATCTTCATGATCGTCCGATCGAAGACGTGCGGTCGCCTCTCATCTCTAACTCGTTTAACTCTCGAGAATCCTCTCGTTATCCCCCTCTGGCTACGTTGAACCTCCCAGCTTTCGCATTTCGTCAATGTACGCGCGTCAAAGTACGTTGACCCACGGTTTGTTTGTTCGACTGCACACACGTTGAGGTGGTTCCACCGATTTATCCGTGATCCGTGGAACGTTTGAAACGCGCCTCGAAGGTGTGAAAAGCACCTTTCGAAACAGGTTGATGGAACATTCATGAAATTCACTATGTTTCCCGTATATCTTTACCGTGTAGCGCCTATAAACGTCCGGATTGCCTGCATATCCCGGCTGTCGAGGTCGTGTGAATATCATCAGGTGCATCGCGAAAGTGCTTGTGTACACGTGAACGGTTTACGACACTTTATGCGATGGAGAAAAGTTTCTAGCATCTCGAAAATATTCTCCCATTGATACAAAATATACCAAAATTCTTTGCAGATGATTGTATCTTGGATTTCTCGATTTTTATTGTAGATTAGAAGATGATATTTATACGTTTTATTTATTACAATTTTTTGTAGTTTAATTCACGAAGAAGTAAATGCATCAAATAAATTGTAATAAAAAAGTTAAATAATTAAAAAATAATAAAAAAAATTGAATAAGCAAAGTTAAATTAATTCTCATGACAAAAATTACGATATATATTATAATATTTATAATGTATATGAAATATAAAATATAATATATAAAAAAATTATATGAAAAATTAATAAAATTTGATATGAAAAATATAAAAATAAATATAAAAATTAAATATAAAATATAAAAAAATTATATATATTATAAGAAGGAAATTTTTTCTTTCCTCCGATGCTTTTTTCTTTATTTTTACAAAACGCTTTTATTTGTGCTCCATTAATCAAAAATAATAAAATTATTATTAATAATTTTATTAATAATAATAAAATTATTAATAATTTTTTATTATTATAATTATAATTTAATTTAAAATATTAATTTTATTATTATTATTATTATTATAATTATTATAATTATTTATTATTATAATATTATTATAATTATTTTTTATAATTATTAATTTTTTATTATTTTTATTATTATTAATAATTTTTTTTTACGTTATATATAATAATAATAATAAGAATTGCACTATTTTGTGTCCAAAAATAATTTCTTATGCTCTTAAGTTCGATAGAATGGAAAAAAAACAAGTCAAAAGCAATTATTAAATTAATATAAATCTTTATCTGCAGGATTTATCCGCAAAAAAAAGTCCTATTCGCGAGGACTTACGTGTGAGAAAAAAAAAGAATGCGTCCGTAAATACAACAATAATAAATAGCTACGCGTATCGAAAAATCCAGTTCATCGACATGAACGGAAGCATCTATTGATTTACTCCCATAACGCGACTATATACATAAAACCGCGAACATGCTGCATTTGCATGCTGCATTTGTTCTGATTCACACTGGACCTGAAGAGAAGCAAACGGATGTGCTGTCCATAAATCTCAGCGCGACTATAATTAAATTGCATCTTTCTGTCCACGGTAGAATCCACTGGTCTTCATGGAAGCGAAATATGTGTCTTTCGTAAAGGAAACAAATTAATGGAATTTAAAGTTTAATTTCACTAGCTTTTCAGATTTATAATATTCACGTACTTTGCATTGTTTTACAAATTATTGCGGTGTTTCTAGAAAGAATTTGATAAATTCAGCGTCCAATTATCATTTTAGAAATTGAAAAAATATAAGATACGAGTCAAAAATTTAATTAATCAATTTAATTAATTTTTTTTAATTTAATCCTTATATCGTATTATTATTTTTGGCACCTTTAAAGTGTACAAGAGGTATCATTTTTTAGTAAAAATGTTCAAGAACTTCGAAAAAATTTATACACCTTCCTTGATTCTTCTAAAAAAAGGCTAGATTAATAAATTTGCAAAATGATTTGCTTCAATATATTTTTATGGCAAATAATGAAGCAAAATGCGTTGTTTTGAAAACATTGTTGAGGTAAAAAATTCCTGTATATTGAATAAAAATCAATATGATCTTTAACGATTATTGAAGCTTTCATTCTATTCAAACTTTGATTTGCAAGGTTGATTTGCAACCTTCCGATGATCATTCAATACATTAATGTTTCCTCTCCCAACAACCTTGACAGTAACAATATTAATATGTCACGATTAAAGTTGTCAGGAGAGAAAACATTAAAATGTAAAGAGCTTTACTCAATTTAATCTAATATTGATTTCAATCTTGAAGTTGTATACTCTTGCTCTTTTAATGTTTAAATATTCTTGGAATGTAAATGGGCAAAAGTTACAACGACCTCGGAATGAAAAAAATTACTGAGAATGAAGGAAATAAATATTACGAGGTTTCAAAAACTTTATTTGATATATCCTACAATTAAATTAATTAATTGAATAAAGTGAATGTAAACAAAAATCAGCGAAAGGCAACGAATCCGCGGGGACAGTGATCGTCCAAACGACATCATCGATTCCGCACTGCACCAACCAGCTTACATATACAGGGTGTTCCAAAAATATACCTCGGAATATCTCGAAAAACATAAGTTTCATAAAAAAATGTTTAATACAAAAATTACTGAATTAAAGAGAGCTATCTGATGGATAGGTCAGATTTTAAATTATTTTAAGTTTTCAATTGAAAACTTAATCTCTTTCAGATATTTTGGAATCTTAACCTTACCATAAAAAGCTCGATAACTTCGAAACGACTGATTTAAAGCGAATAAAATTATAGTGTTTTGAAAAGGTCTCGAGAAGGGCTATAAGAAAATGTAATAAAAATTAGGGGGTTCAATTAAGAAAATTCACGATGAAATTGTTTTTATTTTGACTGCGAAACCTAAAATCAAATCGATAAAGCCAGTAAATAGATCTTCTTAAACTTTACAACTTTTGTATTAGACATTTTTCTATAAAACTTACATTTTGCGAGATATTCTAACCATTTTGGAATATCCCTTATATACAAGATGTCCAAGATCATTCTTTTTAAAATGGAAATAAATGACTTTTATCAAAAATGATAAACAATTTTTAAGTAAATCGGATACGCTCTATCAAATGGTGATATTTTCAACTTTTAATTCCGACCGGAAATACGTCATCCGGATCGGAAGTTGAATTTTTTTAGAGAAACGTGATACTTTTTATTACAGATTCGAATTATATAAAAAATGTACATAAAAAATTAAGAAATTTTTGTATCCGACGTTTTTTCTAAAAGTGCCTCTGTCAATCTTAAAATTGACCTTGAAAGTAACTGTGATGAAATAATAAACTTTCAATTTTAAGATTGACAGAGGCACTTTTAGAAAAAAACGTTTCATACAAAAGTTTCTTATTTTTTCACGTACAATTCGAATCTGTAATAAAAAGTACCATGTTCCCCTAAAAAAATTCAACTTCCGATCCGGATGGCGTATTTCCGGTCGGAATCAAAAGTTGAAAATATCACCATTTGATAGAGCGTACCCGATTTATTTAAAAATCATCTATTTTTTTGCAATAATAATATTCCTTTAATTTGATCATAATCTTTAGCTTTTTTACATCTACGATCAACATCCATGCAATTATTCGTTTCATTATGACTTCACGCTGATAAGTCAATTTAATATATTTTTGCTATTTATTTCAGATTCATTGTACGTGAAAAAATAAGAAACTTTGTATTAAATGTTTTTGTAATGCCTCTGTCAATCTTAAATTGACCTTGAAAGTAACTGATGATGAAATAATGAACTTTCACTTTTAGAAAAAACGTTTGATACAAAAGTTTCTTATTTTTTCACGTACAATTCGAATCTTTAATAAAAAGTATCATGTTTCTAAAAAATTCAACTGAAAAATTCGATCGATCCGGATGGTGTATTTCCGGTCGGAATAAAGAGTTGAAAATATCACCATTTGATAGAGCGTATCCGATTTACTTAAAAATCATCTATTTTTTTGCAATAATAATATTCCTTTAATTTGATCATAATCTTTAGCTTTTTTACATCTACGATCAACATCCATGCAATTATTCGTTTCATCATGACTTCACGTTGATAAGTCAATTTAATATATTTTTGCTATTTATTTCAGATTCGAATTGTACGTGAAAAAATAAGAAACTTTTGTATCAAATGTTTTCTCTGAAAGTGCCTCTGTCAATCTTAAAATTTACCTTGAAAGTAACTGTGATGAAATAATGAATTTTCAATTTTAAGATTGACAGAGGCACTTTCAGAAAAAATTTGATACAAAAGTTTCTTAATTTTCAACGTAAACATCGAATCTTTTTTGCAATAAAAGTATCCTTATGTTCCCTAAACCAAATCTCCAAAAGCGACCTTGAAAGTAACTGATGATGAAATAATGAACTTTCAATTTTAGAAAAAACGTTTGATACAAAAGTTTCTTATTTTTTCACGTTCAATTCGAGTCTGTAATAAAAAGTACCATATTTCCCTAAAAGAATTCAACTTCCGATCCGGATGACGTATTTCCGGTCGGAATCAAAAGTTGAAAATATCACCATTTGATAGAGCCTACCCAATTTACTTAAAAATTGTTCGCGATTTTTGATAAAACCCACTTATTTTAAAAAGGATATACGGGTGGTCTGGGACACCCTGTATAATACCAGCGCTTTCTTACGGCTCATTAAATCCACAAGCCATTGCCGAGGAAACGACATTGGTGGGCAGACGTACATGAAAGGGAGAAAGAGGCTGGAACCGCGAAAAAACTTGAACGGCTTGCATGCTCGCGCAGGCATGTTCTCAAGTTCTAAGCCGATCTTGAATGGGTAGGAAGGAGCGCGGAAGTAATGAACGACGTGCTTTTTGCCATGGTCACACCGAGAGCAGGAGGTGGACGTTCAGTGGACGTATTAGCGTTGAAACGGCTCTCGTTAGAAAGCGTCGTAATAACTCTACCTCGCGTAATCAAAGACGTAGCCTTAATCATCGCCATCAACACGCGTTACGCTTTATTATCGCGGGGTTGGTTCAACGCGACTATTAACGTTCGTATGCGTTACTAATTAATCTGTAGGTCCGATTTCCTCCGCTCTATTCCGCTCGGCAATTTGCGGCCCGCGTCTTGAGATACGATTACGCGCATAAGTTGGTGTAAAAGAATCACACAGGTAAATTATCGCGCAAACGAGCGTCCAAGTTATTCTCGTTTCGAGCGAAGCAATTAAGGAGGAGGCTGCGAAACTTTTGCGCGATAAATAAATAATATGATTCGAAGAGAAACCAATTTTTGTTTCGACAAACAAAATTTCCATGTTCGCTTTCATCCGAATTGCTGATAAGAAAATTCTCCAAAATCATTGTATTGAATAATTGTTAACAAATTTTATTATTATAATAGCTTTAATAAACTTTTATGATTATAATAAATAATAAATAAATAAATAAATAAATAATAAATATTTATATTTTATTTTTATTTATAAATAAATAATAAATATTTATATTTATTTTTATTTATATATTTATATTTATTATTTTTATTTATTTATTTATATTTATTTTTATTATTATTTATTAATAAATATTTATATTTATTTTTATTTATATATTTATATTTATTATTTTTATTTATTTATTTATATTTATTTTTATTATTATTTATTGATAAATAAAAAAAATCAAATAAATAAATTTTAATAATTATAATAGTATGGAAAACTGCAGAAGAATTAGCATAAGAAGCGTCTGTTTCTCGAGTGTCGGTAAAACGAAGGAGGAAACATGAGAAGATGGAAAAAGTCATATCCTTTGCGACGTCATTTTCGTATTTACATCGTCCATAAATTTACCAACGTGTCGTACACTCCTGCAAGATATTGCGCATATATTGCAATAGATAATCTCACGTGAAATGCCTCGGCATCAATTATCGGATTGATACTTCTTGAAAGCTTAATAAATAATTTAATTAATTAAATTAATTATTTATTTAATTATTTATTGAATTAATAAGATTAAGTAATTTATGTAACTCAATTTTTTAGTAATAAGGAAGTTTCCTCTCTTTAGAGAGTTAACAGTCTTCATTTATTTTTCATTAATAGTACTCAAACTTAAGAGTCCGAAATATAAGTTAAATAGATAATAAAAATAATTTATTTAAAATAAAATTAATTTATATAAAATAAAAATAATTTATTTAAAATAAAATATTTTACAAGGAAATAAATTGCTAATAGAATCGGAAAAAATTTCTAAGGATTCAGGCATTAAGATTAAAGAGATGCTAATAAGAATAATTTCGAAATCGTAAGCTTGCTTAAGAGAATCATAAATTATAAACACTAAAATTTAGAGAGAATCTGTCACATTTCTTAACGTCAACAATCAAGATATAGAAATTGCTCAAACTTCGTATGAATACACGTTGTGCCTCGCGTCCTTTTGCACGCAGAAAGCCTCTGAAAGCCTCTAAGGACATTCGAGTCTCGTAATTCGCAGGTTGCAAGGGTTTAAAATATCACGTCGAAAATGTTGGAGTATAGATTTATGGCTTCAAAGAGTTAATTACCAGAGGCGAAGGCAGACTATAAAGGGGTCAGGCTCTTAAATTACTCGAGGAAGTTAATTAAACTCCTGTTACGTTATCGCCATTGTTCGATTACTCGATTCAATCTGAGGCTAATTTTTTTTCTCTTCTATTGAACAGATGGCAACGAGGAATGCGAGGGACAAAAATAGATAAATAGGTAGAAAAAGGAGAGGAAAGAGGGCTCAAGCAAACACGCGAGTAACGCGACTCACACATCAGGCTCGCAGGCTTGGCCTCCCTTAGGTATTGTTTCGGTCACGTAGCCCCTCGGCCCGTGCTGCGAGAGACTCGGATACGTAATCCCGCGCATTGATCCTCTCCTCTAATGATCGACGAAACCTGTTACTTTCCCTGGGACTCGGGGACCTAAGTAAGGCTAAGGATTTCGCTGGCAATCTCCGACGACGAGCGTTTTCTACGTCGATAGGCGCGCTAATTGGCGCAGTTACGTGCTCGCGGAGATTCTACGTTAATTAACTAATTGGATTATTACGGGTCGTAGACGTTGATCTGTCGCTTTAGCAGTTAAGAAGATAAGTTTTGCTGCGATATCTCGTTGCGTGATATCTCGTTGCGTGATATCTCGGTGCAATTCGTTATCACCGGTTTAACGATAATCCGAGAGGATGGAAAAGAAATCATTTTCATCGGTGGACGAAGCCGGGTCAGGGCAAAACTAGTCTCTGAACGGACGCTCATGGCGAGTCCGAGACTAGAATCTTGTATAATCTATGTAATTGGCTTCGATGCAGACCCGAACACGACCAGATCCAGATCCCTTCTTCTGACCTAAGTAAAGCAACATTGCCAACTCGAGAATTTTACCCAGTCAAATTTACAAGGAACTTTAGCAAGAGTTCCTTCGACACTGGGAAAATAAAATAGCTGCTGAAGAATTTCATGAATTTCATAAATATTCATACATTTTTCCAAATAAATTACCTAATTGATTAATGCTCAATTTTTAATGAATGTTTAGCTATATCTGATTTTATTTATTTATAATTTTCATTTTATTTATTTATTTTATTTATTTATTTTATTTTATTTATTTATAATTATTTATTATAACGTTAAAGATAATAACAAAAATCTTTTAAATTATAATATTTTAATTAATAATAATATATTATTTATTAATATTATATATTATTTTAATTAATATTTTAATTTCATTCAGATTGAATAATATTAATTTTTCATTTCAAGTTTTTTTAAATAATTGTATAAATAGTTTTAAAAAGGTAGAAATTATTCTAATTATTACGAAATATCAATGATCAATTATATGCTACTATTTTAAACTAAAATCTTGAGTTTTTAATTCCTCTGTTTAATTCACTCTATTTGATCGAAAAAAGTAAATAACAGTTATGAAGTTTCTTCAGAAAATTACGAGTCTTGTAATATTAAATAATAGAAATATTATATGAAATATTATATTATATTGAGCATTAATCAATTAGATAATTTATTTGAAAAAATGAACATTTATCTTCATGAAATTCTTCAGCAGCCATTTTATTTTCTCATAATATTATATTAATTATTGATATGGAAATTATATTAATACAGAAAAAAATACATATACACAGAGCGAGTATAAAATGCACTCTGTACAAATGCGAAATTGTTTATTGGCATTTGTACAGAGTGCATTTTATACTCACTGTGTATGTGTATTTTTTTGTATTAATATAATTTACATATCAATAATTAATATAATATTAAGAGAAAAGTAAAATGACTGCTGAAGAATTTCATGAGGATAAATCATTTTTTCAAATAAATTATCTAATTGATTAATGCTCAATATAATGTAATATTTTATATAATATTTCTATTATTTAATATTACAAGACGTAATTTTCTGAAGAAATTCTATAACTGTTATTTACTTTTTTCGATAAAATTAGAGTGAATTAAACAGAGGAATTAAAAACTCAAGATTTTAGTTTAAAATAGTAGCATATAATTGATCATTGATATTTCGTAATAATTAGAATAATTTCTACCTTTTTAAAACTATTTATAACAATTATTTAAAAAAGAAAACTCGAGATGAAAAAAATTAATATTATTCAATCTGAATGAAATTAAAATATTAATTAAAATAATATATAATATTAATAAATAATATATTAATATTAATTAAAATATTATAATTTAAAGGACTTTTGTTATTAGCTTTAATGTTATAATAAATAATTATAAATAAATAAAATAAAATAAATAAATATAATAAATAAATCAAATGAAAATTAGAAATAAATAAAACCAGATATGGCTAATTCATTAAAAATTGAGCATTAATCAATTAAGTAATTTATTTGAAAAAAATGTATGAATATTTATCCTCATGAAATTCTTCAGCAGCCATTTTATTTTCGCAGTGTCGAAGGAACGCTTGCTAAGTTCCTGTGTTGACTGGGTAAATCTGAGTCGGCAATGTTGCTTTACTTAGGTCAGAAGAAGTTGGATCTGGTTGTGTTCGGGTCTGCATCGTAGCCAATTACATAGATTATACAAGACTCTGTACAAATGCGAAATTGTTTATTCGTATAATCTATGTAATTGGCTTTGATGCAAGACCCGAACACGACCAGATCCAGCTTTTTCTGGCCTAAGTAAAGCAACATTGCCAACTCGAGAATTTTACCCAGTCAAATTTACAAGAAACTTTAGCAAGTGTTCCTTCGACACTGGGAAAATAAAATGACTGCTGAAGAATTTCATGAGAATAAATATTCATACATTTTTTCAAATAAATTACCTAATTGATTAATGTTCAATTTTTAATGAATGCTTAGCTATATCTGGTTTTATTTATTTCTAATTTTCATTTTATTTATTTATTTTATTTATTTATTTTATTTTATTTCATTTATTTATAATTTTTTTTATTTTATTTATTTTATTTTATTTATTTTATTTCATTTATTTCATAATTTTTATTTTATTTATTTATTATATTTATTTATTTTATTTTATTTATTTATAATTATTTATTATAACATTAAAGTTAATAACAAAAGTCCTTTAAATTATAATATTTTAATTAATAATAAATTTTAATATATTATTTATTAATATTATATATTATTTTAATTAATATTTTAATTTCATTCAGATTAAATAATATTAATTTTTTTTATCTCGAGTTTTCTTTTTTAAATAATTTTTATAAGTAGTTTTAAAAAAGATAGAAATTATTCTAATTATTACGAAATATATGATGAATTATATGCTACAATTTTAAACTAAAATCTTGAGTTTTTAATTCCTCTGTTTAATTCACTCTAATTTTATCGAAAAAAAATAAATAACAGTTATAGAGTTTCTTCAGAAAATTACGAGTCTTGTAATATTAAATAATAGAAATATTACATGAAATATTATATTATATTGAGCATTAATCAATTAAGTAATTTATTTGAAAAAATGAATATTTATCTTCATGAAATTCTTCAGCAGCCTTTTTATTTTCTAATAATATTATATTAATTATTGATATGGAAATTACATTAATACAGAAAAAAATACATATACACAGAGTGAGTATAAAATGCACTCTGTACAAATGCGAATAAACAATTTCGCATTTATATCAATCGAGATACTATAATCACAACTATAGCAGTTATCTTTATAAAACGTCTGCGACACATACGATGCAACGTGCATGCAAGCAAAGGTGTGTATCGG
Organism: Camponotus fellah; assembly: GCA_030586385.1. Taxonomy (NCBI): domain Eukaryota; kingdom Metazoa; phylum Arthropoda; class Insecta; order Hymenoptera; family Formicidae; genus Camponotus; species Camponotus fellah. The sequence continues at coordinate 165,054 of JAPIVC010000292.1, read as the reverse complement.
AAACGAGATGAACACAGAGAACTGTTTTAACGGAGCTTCTTATATGTCGACGCTGATCATACGAGGAGGAAGTGCGAACGATCTCGAGAATCTCGTTCTCACGAGCGCCATTTTCCATTCTGCTCAAGCTTCCGCCTCCTCGTACACAGATGCGATCGCATTCTTTTGATCACGTCGCGCGAGAGAAACCTTGTAACAAAAAATGCTGAGCCTAAAGATTGAATATTTGCTAATCTATCGAGAAAGGAGGGTCGATTTTAGACTCGATTTTTTTTTAATCAAAGTTTTTGATCGATCAAAATTGTTCAAAGTCGTTTTTTCGAAGCACGTGTCCAATAACAAGCTGTTCTAAAGCGAGGCATGTGTATAAATAATGTATTCTTTCGATTATTATTTTTAATGGGATTGAATCCTGATGATTATTGTAGTAAATTTTTTTTACAAAACTATTTTTGAGGCTAAAAGAATTTACAGGATTTATTATTATTCCGTCTATTCTGTTCCATTTTTTTCCAACAAAGTCGACGAAAACGATATAAGAATTGATAACTTTCAATCTTTTTTATTTTTGAATTTAATCACGTCACTCAAAAAATTAAAACACGATCGATTTCCTTTGTTTTTAACATCTTTTTATTTTTATCGCAATCAATATCTGTACATTTAACATTTATTCTTTCATTACGTCACTATTTCGGCTACACTTGCGTAAAAAAATATAATAAATAGAAATATATAATAAATAATAAATAGAAATAAATAGAAGAAATTGTAAAAGGCTTCTTCAATTTTGATGTATTAAGAGAACAGGGAGTTTAATTACATTTTATATTCTCTAGATAATAATCAACAGCTCTCAGACACTGTAATTAATCACTGCTGTCAGTGTAAGAATAGTTTGCGAACGGCAACACAAGCAGCAAGTGTTGCACTTATGTGATAATAGTTTTGTACTCTTGAACAGAACAGACATTTTTAAATATTTTACTCTTATTTTTCTAAATAACTGTGAGAAACAACAATAATAATGACTGCAGTGAAAATGAATTCTATTCTTTACATAAAATATTTTCCAACTTTTAATACTTATGTTGAATATTTTTCTCACAAATCTGCAATTTTACATATTTGTCATAAATTTAAAATTAAATCTTATTTTATTAATGTAAAATTGAGTAAATTTTAATCCTTCTTTTATGTTTTCAAACAAGAAAAATACAATAAATATATTTATATATTCTGAATAATAAATAAACAAAATTTAATTTAATATGTTGACAGTTCAATGATTAACAGGAAAAATATTTCCTTTTGTTCTCAAGTTCAAAATGTTCCATGATTGTGTCTACAAATCAGTGACCGGTTTCCTAGTATTTGATAAAAAGTATTTTATAAAAGGAAAAATAGGAAGCAGAAAGGAACACTTGCACGTTCCTGGATTTCCACTTAAACTACGTATCTTGAGGCAGTTGTTTTACTTTTTAAGGCAATCGTACCCTGTTCAAGAGACAATATCATTTAAAAGTTAAGTCGACATAAGAAAAGTAATTTAAGAAAATGTCTGATGATATACTTGAATGTCAATCGCAAAATAAGAACGATCTGGATAAGAAAAATATATCTAATTGTGAAATTAAAATATGCTAGAAATACTAAATTAAATTAAATCAGTGAAAATATCATTTATTAAAACAAAATTTCAAATACAATAAATAATTTTTTTTAAAGGAATATTGTATCTCACATTATTTACGAATTATTTATATAGAAAGATATGAATATGCGTTTAAAATCTGCAAATAATACTTTTTTAAAGGATATAGTCATATAACAGATATTTTAAATACAAGTAAATACTTTAAATCGATAGATTAATATTAATATACATTAATTATACGTCACTTTGTAGATGAGAATTAAAAGAATATAAATAATGTGCGAGCAATTACTTACACAAATGACGTTGATTGCTTTAATGTATTTAATATATGTATGCCTTCAGTAAATTAACTTGAGAGAAAACGAACTCGTGATATCAATTTATATGTGAATAAATAATCTCAAACAAATTGAGACGTAAATTATTTGTACGTGATAGAAGATAGTCGGTGACAGGTAGACGCGTGAATAAATACGTCATTTTACATTCTTGGCGACACTTTAACAACTAAAAGTTGTGGAAGGAAAGTATCGATTTCTGTTTTTATACCTGTATATCGAGTCGGGAAAGTTGAATGGTGTTCGCTCGAGCGTGCTTTTTGAGGAATTAGAGGTAAGATACGTGAGAAGGATGCGAGAAGGATGAGAGAAGAAAGTCCGGAATGCAAATAATATACATATGTATAATCTAGTTCTCTTCGCATAATCTATAATTATACAAGAATTTATATTATATATACATCTTTACATACATATTATGTATACATACTTGTACATCAAAGATTTATATTAACAAAATAATTTATAAAATATAAAAAAAATATGTGTCTTATAAATTATTGATTTTTTGATAATCTTACTTTCTTTTTTCTTCTTCTCGAAATCATAAACTGTTATATAAATAATTTATGATAATATTATATAATAATTTATAATAATAATAAATTTATTGTTAATTATTATTATTAGAAAGTAAATAAATTACTTAAAATTCTAACAAATTATTATCATTATTATTATTATTATTATTATTATTATTATTATTATTATTATTATTATTATTATTATTATTATTATTATTATTATTATTATTATTAATTATATTATTATTATTATTATTATTTATTATTATTATTATTATTATTATTATTATTATTATTATTATTAATTTATATTATTATTATTATTATTATTATTATTATTATTAATTTTATTATTATTATTATTATTATTATTATTATTATTATTATTATTATTATTATTATTATTATTATTATTATTATTATTATTATTATTATTATTATTATTATTATTATTATTATTATTATTATTAATTTATATTATTATTATTATTATTAATAATTTATATTATTATTATTATTTATATTAATATTATTATTATTATTATTATTATTTATAATAATTTATAATAATTAATTATTATAAAAAGTTGTCGAATTTAACATTTTTTAAATATTTGACTTTATTGATTGCAATATTGGGCATTTTTTTCTGTATCTACATTCTCGGAATATCAAGTCTTGGAAAAAACATGGTATTGAAAAGAGTCCCTAAAGGATTGAGGCTAGAAGGAAGAAGAGTTTGCTCATGAGACTGTAGTGCACTCGGAACAAGAGAGAGAGAGAGAGAGAGAAAGAGATAAGAATATTTGCCTAGAACAGCGCAAGAGCCATCGGTTGCTCAGTCATGCACGTGTCCATTGATAGATTGGAAGAAGAAACACAAAGGAATCTTATTGTTAACCAGAAGAATGGAGGTTCCTGTTCGCATTCTTAGTACAAGAAACAGTCATCGAACGGATAACCTTGGAATCGCATGGCTAATTTGTGAAAAAGTAATGCGAAAATAAATTTATCATTATAACGTTGATTTACTTTTATTTTTTCACCGTTCAAATTAATTTGATAAAAATTTTCAGCAGAAAAATAAATAACTTTCTTTTAGAAAAGAAAAATAAATAACTTTCCTTTAGAAAAATATTTATTTTATTTTAATAAATATTTTTTTAGAAATAAATATTTTTGGAAAAATATTTCTTTTCATAAATATTTATTTGAAATATTTATTTAACATATTTTTCGACGATATCAATGTGCTTAAATAGTAGAAAGATTGCATGAAAAATGTCCGCATTTTACAATCGTTAATATCAAATAGTGGAAACGGTGGAAGAGAAGAAAGAAACGATAAAACGATACTATGTAGCCTCGAACTGAGAAGAAGCTAAGCCATAAAGAGACGAGAATATATAAGGATGGAGTCTGAACTCTCTCGAAGCAGCCAGCCACGTCTGAAACATCCGCTCGCAATATTTTTTCTCTCTTCCTTTCTCTGATACTTGATTCTTTTCTTTTACCATCTCTTCCATTTGTCCTAAAAATCTTTTTTGCCCTTTTTCCTCTTTCTTTTCTGTAGACTTCCTACCGAGGGATTTAACTTGCGCTCGAATCGAACCGCAATCGGCACGAAAAAAAAAGAGCGAAGGGACTCGAGTGGTGAATCTGGCCTGTGCGATTCTGACCCATTCTCGTTAGCTGAATTATCATCGTTTAAATTGTCAAACGAATTTGACTGAAAATGTTTCAATCAAACATTCAATGACGTCAATCGATCAATCAATGTGTTATTTTGTATGAATTTATATGTTTAAAAAATTTACAATAATAATTTAACCAACAATAAATAAATGAAAATTTATATTGTTGTTTTTGCAATATTATTTTTAATTCTTACTTACTAAAAATATATTAAATATATTATAAATATATTTAAAAATATATTAAATAATATATTAAAGCAAGTTATTTTGCAAATTTATTCTAGTTTCTTTTTGGAAGGATCAAAGATGAAATTAACTTTTTTAGATTTTTTTTGAACATTTTTAAGAACACATCGGACAAAGATAATTCTTCCTACTTTGAAGATATCAAAAATAATAATATGATATAAGGTTAACAATTAAATGAGATACGGAGAAAACAACGAATTTGACTGAAAATATTTCAATCAAACATTCAATGACGTCAATCGATCAATCAATGTGTTATTTTGTATGAATTTATATGTTTAAAAAATTACAATAATAATTTAACCAGCAATGAATAAATAAAAATTTATATTGTTGTTTTTGCAATATTATTTTTAATTCTTACTTCATCTTTTCACCCATCAATATTTCATGGTGATGCACTTTGAGCATTTCGTTTTGTGTATTTATAATAAAAATATATTAAATATATTAAAAAATATATTAAATATATTAAAAATATATTAAAAAATATATTAAATAATATATTAAAGTAAGTTATTTTGCAAATTTATTCTAGTTTTTTTTTGGAAGGATCAAAAATGATATGAGCTTTTTTTAGATTTTTTTTTTAACATTTTTAAGAACGCATCGGTCAAAAATAATCCTTCCTACTTTGAAGATGTCAAAAATAATAATATAATATAAAGTTAATAATTAAATCAAATATGGAGAAAACAACGAATTTGACTGAAAATATTTCAATCAAACATTCAATGACGTCAATCGATCAATCAATGTGTTATTTTGTATGAATTTATATGTTTAAAAAATTACAATAATAATTTAACCAGCAATGAATAAATAAAAATTTATATTGTTGTTTTTGCAATATTATTTTTAATTCTTACTTCATCTTTTCACCCATCAATATTTCATGGCGATGCACTTTGAGCATTTCGTTTTATATATTTATAATAAAAATATATTAAATATATTAAATATATTTAAAAAAAATATATTAAATATATTAAAAAGTATATTAAATATATTAAAAATATATTAAAAATATATTAAATAATATATTAAAGTAAGTTATTTTGCAAATTTATTCTAGCTTTTTTTTGGAAGGATCAAAGATGAAATGAACATTTTTAGATTTTTTTTGAACATTTTAAGAACGCATCGGACAAAAATAATCCTTCCTATTTTGAAGATGTCAAAAATAATAATACGGTATAAGGTTAATAATTAAATCGGATACGGAGAAAACAGCGTAAAATTTCGTAAAGCACTATCGAATACTTAGGTTTTATAGACATGTAATTGCGCGATCGAAAGTCCGTACAATGCCTCAAGGTTTCGGAGATTCAGACTCTTAATTTCGCTAGACCTGACCCTGTCATTACGCATCTTCGGCAGTAAACTTTGATTATACGTTTCGAACGTTGAGGAAGAAATTCGAAAAAGTGCAAAAGGAAGAAGAACGTGAGATCAGAGAGACGCCGTTATCACCGATAATTGAAGATGTAAAAGTTCGAAGAAAAGCGAGATCGTCTTTTCAGCGTTGAATTTTTCAAAATATCGGCGCAGGTGAGCTGCAGAAAATTTATGGAAATAATATTTCCCTCTCTTCTCAATTTTTCTCGCTGATAAATCATCAGTTGCATTAAATATTTATGCTTTACTTTTTTTTCTCGTAAATTTAAAGAGAGTTTAATTTAGTATTCATATAAATTGGTTGCATATATGTAAACAGGAGGTCAATATAAAGTGCATAATTAAAAGAGCATTGTGGCTTTGAAATTACTCGGCGGAAATAATTTCAGTTCCATGATTACATTAGTGAAAGATGCAAGCGTACAAAAGAAAAAAATTCATGAGTGAATTAAAATTTACGCGAGTTAATGTGAAACGAGCGCACACATACTATCGAGTAATTACATTAATGTTGCATCATTTAATTACTCCAAGCTACTATCAAACATCGGAGATTGTTTGGAAAATTATAAATATGTATACATCTTTAGTATTTCATCTGCATATATATTTAATTCATTTCATGTTATTTATAGACTGAATTTACAGGTAATCAAGAAATTGTTGTGTTTAATATTCAAATGGAATTTTAATAAAATTATGAAAATATTTGTGAGATTTTTGTTTTGTTTCATTTCTTCAAATTTTAATTTCTATTTGTCCAATAAATTATTTCAATATATTATTCATCTAAAAGTCAATATATAATCACACAAATATATATAATTATATCTAAAATAATCCACGTATGTGTTTTTTAGTACAATAATAAGAAGAATAATTGAAAGATAATTATAAAACTAATGTATTGTTTTCTTTTAAATAAAAGAAGTGAGAAAAAATTGCCCATACATATAATTACGCATAAATTTATACATGATACACTCGAGAGAAAAAAAAAACGTGGATATTTCATATAATTATATATATTTACATTTGATTATATATTTGTACTTTTTTCCCCGCGAGTGTAAATTAACCGCTATAAACTGCCGATGTGTCGGGATAAAATAGCAAGCTGGGTAGATAATTTTGAGATAGAAAAAACTATCGGAACGAATTAATTGATAGTATTACATTATGTGTTATTTCTTCCATCATTTTGCAGTCAATTAAGTTCCATTACCTGTAATTCAGGAACACGAGTTAACAGTATTTTCACGGCGGTGATTCGTCAATCATGGTTCAACAATCTCGTGAGAGGTGTACCGGAGTATCTATCAAATGGCTTTAATGGCTATAGTGCCATGCAAACGAGCGCGTGCGAGTCGAGAGTCGTGCATACGCATAATACTTGAGTGCGCGCACACGCTTGTATCGAGAATGGTCGTCCGGGAACGATCAACGTTTATTAAATCAGTGTCAACAATCAAGATTTAAATAATTTCAAATTACATTCGACGACAATGTATCCTTTCATAGCATCTTTTCGATCAAATTCTTCGTCACAATTAAATATCATATATCATATATATTTCATTATACACTTTATTTTATTTATTATATATTGTATATATTTATATATTAATATATTTTATTTTATTATTTTATTATTTTATTTATTTATTTTATTTTATATATTATATATATTTATATATTATATATTGTATATATTTTATTTTATTATATATTGTATATATTTATATATTATATATTGTATATATTTTATTTTATTATATGTTGTATATATTTATATATTATATATTGTATATATTTTATTTTATTGTATATTGCATACATTTCAATGAAAAGTGTAATATATTATAACTATATTTTTTTCATAAATTATACCAAACATGTATTTTTTCAACGATATCAGATCTTGCATTAATTCGAATATAATTTCGATATTTAATATTTTACAATGAATTTTATTTTTCGAAACAAGGGATTATTATGGAAGTAATTGAAAAAAAAATAAAAATAATTTAAATAATTTTTTAAATAATTTAAAAAAAAATACAATTTTAAAATTATATTATTTATTTTGTATAAAAATACAGTTAAAGGCTCCCAAAATTATTTATTTTGTGTACATATTAATTGTTAATTGTTTTTTAGAAACTTCAAATGGTGGGAAAAATGAAAATATACAATAGATTCAGAATCTTCTTGCAATCGAATAAACGTGCAACAAAATTGTACGAGCCTAAACAATGTAATTCCAGTTGGATCGGCCACGTTTCATCGTCGAATAAAAATTTACTCGGTCATTTACCACATTTTCGCTTCGCTTTGCGGACTGTTGAAATATTCATGAGTAGTGAATCAGCCGAACGAGCATATCCGATGCATACTCCGAACGAATCCCAGACTCCGCCGCTTCTTCCCTCCCATTTATATCGGCTCTTTGACCTCAGCACCATTCTGCATAACGGTGCATCGGCCTGGACGTTTGCCTATTATGTCACTATATTCATATAAGGATAAGTCGCTGGTATACCGTAAGTTCTCGATATGGACCAAAGTTTCTTGAATCTCTTAGAAACGACGTAAGATCGATCTTTGCGATTCAGAAAAAAATCGACTCGTCTCTGGCCTGCGATGAGATCTCAACCGTCTCATGAAGAACACAGCCAACGAATAAGAGACACTGAATTACACAAATTTCGCTCTTTCTTCGAAATAAAGATCTCAAGGATCAGATACAGTAAAATAAAATAATAAAATCAAATAAAATAAAATAGAATAAAATAAAATAAAATAAAATAAAATAAAATAAAATAGAATAAAATAAAATAAAATAAAATAAAATAGAGTAAAATAAAATAAAATAAAATAAAATAAAATAAAATAGAATAAAATAGAATAAAATTAAAAAAATAAAATAAAATAGAATAGAATAAAATAAAATAAAATAAAATAAAATAGAATAGAATAAAATAAAATAAAATAGAATAAAATAAAATAAAATAGAATAAAATAAAATAAAATAGAATAAAATAAAACAGAATAAAATAAAATAAAATAAAATAGAATAAAATAAAATAAAATAGAATGAAATAAAATAAAATAAAATAGAATGAAATAAAATAAAATTGTAATAACAATCTGAGCGAGGGAGTTAGAATGTTTCTCGCTACAAGGTACATTTATGCAGCATCACAATCTCGCAGACACCGAGCATTGTCATTTCAAGATTTCAATACGTGCATCGGCAAAATACCTACATATCAATGTATGTTCACGGGCATTCGCAGGCACAAACCTGCAATTATTTCTAAATACGTAGGAGTGTCATTTTTTCCCAAGTCCCACAGAATGTACGATAATCCTACGCCAGGCTGTTATTTGCGATTCGTTCTGTACGAGAAGAATTTTTGTATTTGAATCATCATGACCTTGCTGCCTGCGAAAAGCTCCAAGACAGTAACAAGCCGTGCGAAACACGACAAAACATTCTCCAATTTAATTTCAACACGATGACAGGAATTTTAAGATGCATTAATTAACAAGGAAAACACCTCAGTTCGGAAACTCAAAAATTTATGCGAATATGTATTTAACAATTCGTTATTTCTGCTATCCATTTTAAAGAAATAAATTTTAGGAAATTGAATTTAATTTTTAGAAACACTATTAATCTTAATAAAAGGATAATTTTCCCCTATAAAAATTTTCTCGTATCTCCTCCTTCATCGCCAATAATAAAACGGAAGCAAAAGATTTTTTGGAAATTTATATCTTATTTTTATCTTATTTTATCTTATTTTATATCTTATTTTTATTTTATATTATTTTATATCTTATTTTTATTTTATAGCCCGCATCTTTAAATTCAAGTAAAAGATATAATATAAAAACTGCAATTTTTTCGAATTGACAATCTACAGATTATCGATCGAATATATCGATATTATATAATTTTTATGCATCGAAAAATATATAAAAAGGGATATAATAAAGAAGAGGGAAATGACATCGATGACAAATATGACGAAGAAGCGGTGGAAGAATAAGAAACACAGGAAATCCTTAAAATGTGCATGTTCGCCATTGCTCACGTGCCAATCGGTGCTCTCATGCTGTTAGACATGCATTTACGATCCTATTTATGTGCCTACTTGTGTACATCGTAGCCAGCACGTATATACGTGCCGAGCACGTAATATATCGCGTGTCCTAATCGAAGTGCTACCCCACGTTCCGTTCACTCCTCTTTTACTCGAGGGTCTCCTAACCCAACAAATAGACCTGCCGTCTGGAAATGGTCTCAGTCTCTGTTTTCTTTCTCTCTCCTTCCCTTCTTCTCCCTTTTTCATGTATATATACATATATATTCTGCATCATGCGCTTGCATATAAGAGCTGCGATCGCGTTACTTTCATCGCATTGTGTGATGCACATTTCTGATACATTGTTCGTTGTTAACGATTCTGGTTAAAGATTCTAATATGATAAAAATATTTGTTTAAAATTTCTATATTTCTATACATTCTAAATAAAATAATATAATACACTTAAAATAAAATAATACACTTCAATAATTCGTAAATAAATAATTGATATTGGACAATTTTTCAAATTAAGGTTAGGGAATATAAAGAAGGTAATCTCTGAGTGTGTGTCTCATAACCTATACAACACAGAATAATATTGCTGTAATATTATAACAATGTTCCGTGCTGTATGGGAATAAAAATAAAGACTTTATGGTTTTTCAATATTTAAGGTATACAAGATGTCCCAGATCACCCTTTTGAAATAAAAATAAATGCCTTTTATCAAAAATCCTAAATAAGTTTGAAGTAAATCGGGTACGTTCTATCAAATGGTGATATTTTCAACTTTCGATTCCGACCGGAAATACGCCATCCGGATCGGAAGTTGAATTTTTTAGGGAAATATGGTACTTTTTATTACAGATTCGAATTGTACGTGAAAAAATAAGAAACTTTTGTATCAAACGTTTTTTCTGAAAGTGCCTCTGTCAATCTTAAAATTGAAAGTTTTTCTCATATTTCAGTTGTACAAAATTAAAAAAATAGTGTCCAAAAAAAACTTGATCAAACGAAGTGCCTCTGTCAATCTTAAAATTGAAAGTTCATTATTTCATCACAGTTACTTTCAAGGTCAATTTTAAGATTGACAGAGGCACTTTTAGAAAAAACGTTTGATACAAAAGTTCCTTATTTTTTCACGTATAATTTAAATCTGTAATAAAAAGTATGTTCCCCTAAAAAAATTCAACTTCCGATCTACTTAAAAATTCAACCCGATTTACTTAAAAATTGTTCGCGATTTTTGATAAAAGCCATTTATTTTCATTTTAAAAGAGATGAGACACCCTGTATATACACGAGGGATGCTTGTCAGATTTCACTTTTACGCGGGGAATCTTAGATAACGCTGAAGAAATCTGACACTTCGCAATCTAAAGAAGATCTAAAAATTCATTTCAAGGTCATATGATATGATTTAACTTGCCTTGAAAATACCATCTTATGGAGTACCATTTCAAAATATCATCCGCCCAAAAAAATATTATGGAAAAATATTAATTGCAAAAATAAGATATATGGATAATTATTCTATTAAATAAATGCTAAAATATAATAATAATAATAATAATAACAATGACCGATGACATATTCGTTTCTCATAAAATAAAGTTTTTCAATAAAATTAATTATATATTAATTATATATTAATTATATATTAATTATATATTAATTATATATTAATTATATATAATTATATATTAATTATATATTAATTATATATTAATTATATATTAATTATATATTAATTATATATTAATTATATATTAATTATATATTAATTATATATTAATTATATATTAATTATATATTAATTATATATTAATTATACATTAATTATATATTCTTATGGACAACACACTTGGCCTCTTAGGCGGAGAATTTAAACGTGCAATTTCAAATTTCATTTTCATGTAAACGCCCTGATATACGCGCATACTTTTATTCTCGTGTTGCGATTAATCGAGATACTTGCTCCTTTAACGAAAGAGAAGATAATTGAAAGGGCGCAAATGCAAATTATAGGGCATCGTGTGAAGTTTCCATCCGCGTAATGACCCGCGACGGGGATGATTATGCTCTTGACATGCAGCGCGCGTGGAGGGAAAAAAAATGGAGATAAATAAACGCACTTTGCAGGCTTAGAGCGTGTTCACGGGGGTAGGGGCTCTCTTATACGCGCTCGTGTACCACCTTTCTTCTTTCGCTCATTTTCCCCCCCTTCGTGTAACGAAGGGTCCAGTCTTTTTTCCACCCTCGGTAGTAGTCTCGATGACTAACGCAGAGCCGAGGTGGCTGGTGGTGCCTTCGACGGCGATTGCCCCGAGAATTCAAGAGAAAAACGACGAGCGGAGCGGTGCGTGGGCGACCCTTGACGAAAAAACAAGGAGGAAAAATATGCACTTGCGCCAAATTACATGGCCTGGATGGAAATAGGTTGCGTCGATCTCCCCTTTATATCTTTCACTCCTCGATAATAATATTTTTCTCTCGGATTCTCGTGTTATATTCAAGATTGAAAAATCTCCTTGTAAAACATGTCGATGCGTTAAGGGGTTATATCTTGTCAGCAAGTCGGAAAAAACGTATTTTTGGGAATTTAAAGAAAAAACTGTTAGGTATTTTTATTTCATCGATTCTTTATCATAATGTATATCTATCAAAGAAGTTTTCATAATTTTTTCAGTTGAAAATATCGAGAAATGTAGACACACTAGCTATTTTTCAGAGACATTTTTTTTCGGAGGCGTTTGGCGGTGAGCAAGATTACTCGGAGTTGCATCATCTGAAATAAAAAATTCGAAAAGATTTAGCTTTCGTATGAATTGATCTAGTTCGTGAACGAAGGATTTTACAAAAAATTGATGTTTGATAATGGGACAGACGTTTAACGAAAAAATATGAATTTTTTGCGTTAAAACTTTTCGTTCTTTTGTTAATAAAAACAAAGGTTTCGTCAAAATTAAAATTCTTTCGTTCACGAATTAAATCAATTCATACGAAAGCTAAATCCTTTTGAATTTTTTATTTCAGATGATCTAGCTCTGAATAATCTTGTTCACCGCCAAGCGCCTCCGAAAAAAGACGTTTCTGGAAAATAGTTACTGTGCCTACATTTCTCGATATTTTCAACTAAAAAAATTATGAAAACTTCTTTGATAGATATATATTATGATAAGGAATCGATGAAATAAAAATACCTAACAGTTTTTTTTTAAATTCCCCAAAAATAAATAAATATATTTTTTTCGACTTGCTGACTAAGTATAACCGCTTAAAGAACTCTTGAAAAATCTCCTTGTAAAGCATGTCGATGTATTAAGGAGTTATACCTACTCAGCAAGTTGAAAAAATATATTTTTGGGAAATTAAAAAGAAACTGTTAGGTATTTTTATTTCATCGATTCTTTATCATAATATGTATCTAATATCAAAGAAGTTTTCATAATTTTTTCAGTTGAAAATATCGAGAAATGTAGACACAGTAGCTATTTTCCAGAGACATTTTTTTTTTGGAGGCGTTTGGCGGTGAGCAAGATTACTCGGAGCTGGATCATCTGAAATAAAAAATTCGAAAGGATTTAGCTTTCGTATGAATTGATCTATTCGTGAACGAAGGATTTTACAAAAAATTAATTTTTGATAATGTGACAGATGTTTGACGCAAAAATACGAATTTTTTGCGTTAAAACTTTTCGTTCTTTTGTTAATTAAGAAAAAAAGATTTCATCAAAATTAAAATCCCTTCGTTCACGAATTAAATTAATTCATACGAAAGCTAAATCCTTTCAAATTTTTTATTTCAAATGATCCAGCTCCGAGTAATCTTGTTCACCGCCAAGCGCCTCCGAAAAAAGACGTCTCTGGAAAATAGCTACTGTGCCTACATTTCTCGATATTTTCAACTGAAAAAATTATGAAAACTTCTTTGACAGATATATATTATGATAAGGAATCGATAAAATAAAAATACCTAACAGTTTTCTTTTTTAATTTCCCAAAAATACATTTTTTTCGACTTGCTGACTAGATATAACCCCTTAAAACGTACAAATCATCTCCTTGTGATTCGCCTTGTTGAATTCTAGCCCATCCGGTATACACGTAGAATAAGCAGATTAAGAAGAGGCGAGAGACTCGCGCATGACTCGTGTAACATGTCTGAAATGAGAATGTCGAAGAAGTCGTTGCGAGCGTTGCACAATCCATAGAATTCACGTAGATTACGCGTAGAACGTCTACTGGCGGCGCCAGAGTCTACGGGAGTCTATGGTCAATATTAACCTGGAATGGAGTCCACGGAGATGAGGATACACACGAGGGTATCGGCTGTTTGCCGCGAGGCCTTGGGATTATACGACGCATAAATCATCATTAGACGATCCCTTTCGCGTTACTTTGAAACGAGCCCGAAGATATAGCGATCACCGCACTTCCAATTCCATCATTGATTGCATCATCGATCAGCTGTCGTGGCCCGATACGATCTCTGTCTTGGCTGAAGTACGACGTTTAACGTGTACGGGGTGTTTGGCAGCTCGTGAGTGAAAATTGAACGCGTTACACGTGTCTTTTAAGGATTATACCTAGTCAGCAAGTCGAAAAAAACGATTTTCAACTGAAAAAATTATGAAAACTTCTTTGATATATATTATGATAAAGAATCGATGAAATAAAAATACCTAACAGTTTTTTTTAAATTTCCAAAAATATGTTTTTTTTGACTTGATGACTAGATATAACCCCTTAACCTGCTTTACAAGGAGATTTTTCAAGAGTTCTTTAAGGGATTATATCTAGTCAGCAAGTCGAAAAAAACGTATTTTTGAGGAATTTAAAAAAAAACTGTTAGGTATTTTTATTTCATCGATTCCTTATCATAATATATATCTATCAAAGAAATTTTCATAATTTTTTTCGATTAAAAATATCGAGAAATGTAGACATAGTAGCTATTTTCCAGAGACATCTTTTTTCGGAGGCGCTTGGCGGTGAACAAGATTATTCAGAGCTAGATCATCTGAAATAAAAAATTCAAAAGGATTTAGCTTTCGTATGAATTGATCTAGTTCGTGAACGAAGGGATTTTAATTTTGATGAAACCTTTTTTTTTATTAACAAAAGAACGAAAAGTTTTAACGCAAAAAATTCGTATTTTTGCGTCAAACGTCTGTCCCATTATCAAAAATCAATTTTTTGTAAAATCCTTCGTTCCCGAACTAGATCAATTCATACGGAAAAGTTAAAATCCTTTTTCGAATTTTTTTCAGATGATCCACCGAGTAATCTTGCTCACAGCCAAGCGCCTCCGAAAAAAGAAAAGTCTCTGGAAAATAGCTACTGTGTCTACATTTCTCGATATTTTCAACTGAAAAAATTATGAAAACTTCTTTGATATATATTATGATAAAGAATCGATGAAATAAAAATACCTAACAGTTTTTTTTAAATTTCCAAAAATATGTTTTTTTCGACTTGATGACTAGATATAACCCCTTAACCTGCTTTACAAGGAGATTTTTCAAGAGTTCTTTAAGGGATTATATCTAGTCAGCAAGTCGAAAAAAACGTATTTTTGAGGAATTTAAAAAAAAACTGTTAGGTATTTTTATTTCATCGATTCCTTATCATAATATATATCTATCGAAGAAGTTTTCATAATTTTTTTCGATTAAAAATATCGAGAAATGTAGACATAGTAGCTATTTTCCAGAGACATCTTTTTTCGGAGGCGCTTGGCGGTGAACAAGATTATTCGGAGCTGGATCATCTGAAATAAAAAATTCAAAAGGATTTAGCTTTCGTATGAATTGATCTAGTTCGTGAACGAAGGGATTTTAATTTTGATGAAACCTTTTTTTTATTAACAAAAGAACGAAAAGTTTTAACGCAAAAAATTCGTATTTTTGCGTCAAACGTCTGTCCCATTATCAAAAATCAATTTTTTGTAAAATCCTTCGTTCACGAACTAGATCAATTCATACGGAAAGCTAAATCCTTTCGAATTTTTTTATTTCAGATGATCTAGCCCGAGTAATCTTGCTCACTGCCAAGCGCCTAAAAAGAAAATTTCTGGAAAATAACTACTGTGTCTACATTCTTCTCGATATTTTCAACTGAAAAAATTATGAAAACTTCTTTTGATATATATTATGATAAAGAATCGATGAAATAAAAATACCTAACAGTTTTTTAAATTTCCCAAAAATATGTTTTTTTCGACTTGATGACTAGATATAACCCCTTAACCTGCTTTACAAGGAGATTTTTCAAGAGTTCTTTAAGGGATTACTTAGTATTTTTATTTCATCGATTCCTTATCATAATATATATCTATCAAAGAAATTTTCATAATTTTTTCGATTAAAAATATCGAGAAATGTAGACATAGTAGCTATTTTCCAGAGACATATTTTCGGAGGCGCTTGGCGGTGAACAAGATTATTCAGAGCTGGATCATCTGAAATAAAAATTCAAAAGGATTTAGCTTTCGTATGAATTAATCTAGTTCGTGAACGAAGGGATTTTAATTTTGACGAAACCTTTGTTTTTATTAACAAAAGAACGAAAGTTTTAACGCAAAAAGTTCGTATTTTTGCGTCAAACGTCTGTCCCATTATCAAAGATCAATTTTTTGTAAAATCCTTCGTTCACGAACTAGATCAATTCATACAAGCTAAATTCCTTCGAATTTTTTATTTCAGATGATCCAACTCCGAGTAATCTTGCTCACTGCCAAGCGCCTCCGAAAAAGAAAAGTCTCTGGAAAATAGCTACTGTGTCTACATTTCTCGATATTTTCAACTGAAAAATTATGAAAACTTCTTTGATATTATATTATGATAAAGAATCGATGAAATAAAAATACCTAACAAGTTTTTTTTAATTTCCCAAAAATATGTTTTTTTCGACTTGATGACTAGGTATAACCCCTTAACCTGCTTTACAAGAAGATTTTTCAAGAATTCTTTAAGGGGTTACATCTAGTCAGCAAGTCAAAAAACGTATTTTTGGGAAAATTTAAAAAAAACTGTTAGGTATTTTTATTTCTTCGATTCCTTATCATAATATATATCTATCAAAGAAATTTTCATAATTTTTCGATTAAAAATATCGAGAAATGTAGACACAGTAGCTATTTTCCAGAGACTTTTTTTCAGAGGCGCTTGGCGATGAACAAGATTATTCGAGCTGGATCATCTGAAATAAAAAATTCAAAAGGATTTAGCTTTCGTATGAATTGATCTAGTTCGTGAACGAAGGGATTTTAATTTTGATGAAACCTTTTTTTTATTAACAAAAGAACGAAAAGTTTTAACGCAAAAAATTCGTCAAATTTTTGCGTCAAACGTCTGTCCCATTATCAAAAATCAATTTTTTGTAAAATCCTTCGTTCACGAACTAGATCAATTCATACGAAAGCTAAATCCTTTCGAATTTTTTATTTCAGATGATCCAGCTCCGAGTAATCTTGCTCACAGCCAAGCGCCTCCGAAAAAAGAAAAGTCTCTGGAAAATAGCTACTGTGTCTACATTTCCTGATATTTTCACCTGAAAAAATTATGAAAACTTCTTTGATAGATACATATTATGATAAGGAATCGATGAAATAAAAATACCTAACAGCTTTTTTTAAATTCCCCAAAAATACGTTTCTTTTTTTTTTCGACTTGCTGACTAGGTATAAACTCCTTAAAACGCCAAGTGATTTATCTCGAGAATCAACTCCACGAATCTGGCACACCCTGTATACACACACATAAAATTCCACGTAAATACATATATATATATATATAAAGTAATATATCTTATGCGATAAAAGCACCTAAAGGTAAGATCGTGTAGCTGTTTCGGTGGAGCCTGGAGCTCTTAAGAAAAGGGAAAACGAGGAAGGGGCCAAGCGCAATAAAGTCAAAAGAGAGAGAGAGAGAGAGAGGAGAAAAGAGAAAAATGAGATGAGAAGTGTATGAGAACGAGCGAGACCGGGGCGGGGGAGGAGGAGGAGGAGGAGGAGGGGGGAGAAGGGGGCAGGGGAGGGAGGGGGCGAACGAACAGGCGGAGCGAGAGACCGGAAAGTCAATATTGTGCGCGATGAGATACGTCAAAATTATTGCCGTTATTAAAATTTATCGGATGCCGAAAGTGCGTCTGGGTAAACTTACCTCATCGCATGCGCATGTCGTGTGCGCGTTTATGGCTTTTCGATATCCCATACGCGTTCGCGAGGTGAGCCGCGAGAGGCCGAGTTCGCGAAAGGGGGAAAATAATAATTCACGCAGGCGATGCGAGATTCGAATTCGAATTCACGATTATTTCGAAATTTAAATTCAAATTCACGCGCGTCTCAAAAAAATAGGCGGAAATTTCGCTCGAGGTTTGATCGAGATACGATTTCTTGATTTTTCCGAAGAAGAAAACGAGCGAAATTTTCGTCGCGTAAATTATTATTTTTTACATAAATTCGATTTATGTAAAATATAAATTAAAAATAAAAAAAATACAATATAAATAAAGAGATAAAAATAAAATATAAATACAAATTTATACGAATTATTTGATTTTGAAAATTCGAAAATAAGTCATGAGGCACAAGTGATAAATATTACGGGGAAAATGTTCGTAATCGCGTTGTTTGCATCGACAATGTATCTTGACAGTCGAAGGGGAACTTCGCTCGAATTATTAACATTCGTAAGGAATTTTTAAAAATGTTACTATCAAGTGCAAAATAATAATGCCTGAAAAATATATAAATTCGGAGGAGGTTTCGCACATATTTCTAGCGCGCTTATTTCATGGGCAGCAGCCATTGTTAAATCGATAGATTTTCTTTCGCCGAAACTCTTATTAAAATTCCCATCTAATGCTTGCGAAGGGAGGACATTTTTCCGAAGGAAACGAAATTTCTCCTCATTTCTCCAAAATTTTTTGACAGAACGAAAATAACGAAAAAAACGAAAAAAAGGCTAATCTTACCTAAGTTCACTGCACATATTTTTCCCCTCAGCGATGAGCAGACAACTTCAAGGTTAACCCGGTCGATTGGATTTCGGTGTCGCTGATTCTAATGTTTGCGCGAAAGTCGGAGGAGGTTTCACTCGGATCGACGTAAATTCAACGCGAACCAAACGAGCGCACGACGACGACTGGACTCCCCCTGGCTCCGGGTAAACCGGGCGCGAGTCAGACCGGCACGAAGTGCGCCGAAGATGGCCGAGGTTACGTTTGAAAAGCCGATTGTAACGCGGTCTCTCGTCTCGATCTTTTATTTCTAAACTTTGCTCGAATATATGAGAATATGCGACAGTGTTTCTCACTTTTTTTTATAATATTTATGTACGTTAAGACCCCTCTTTCTGCCTTTTTTCAATATTATTGCTTTCAAATATTTGCGACGCACACGAGTCAAGAATTTCTAAAATTTCATTCATTTTATACAATTACTATAATTCTTATTTTGTAAACAAACTATACATTAATTATATAAAATATATAGCATATATATAATAATTATATAGAATAATATAATAATAATAATGATAATAATAAAATTAAATAATAAAATTAAATAATAAAATTTAATAATAAAATTTAATAATAAAATTTAATAATAAATAAAAAGGCTTGCCGCAAATCTAAAATTTCATTCATTTTATACAATTACTATAATTTATTTTGTAAACAAACTATATATTAATTATATAAAATATATAGCATATATATAATAATTATATAGAATAATATAATAATAATAATAATAATAAAATTAAATAATAAAATTAAATAATAAAATTTAATAATAAAATTTAATAATAAAATTTAATAATAAAATTATTAAATAAGATGATGGTGATAATTGATTAAAAGATATAGTTGATAAACAATATAATAACGATTATTTTAGGGAAGAATTATTTCAATAAAAATTTGCAACTTATGTTTATCACAATTTTAAATAGAAGATTTAAATAATTTTTATTTTATCATGAATAAATTATTCGGACACTAAGTTTTGTCAAAATGTTGACTTTTTTTTATTTATATACGTTAAGACCCCTCTCTTTCTGCCTTTTTTCAATATTATTGCTTTCAAATATTTGCGACGCACACGAGTCAAGAATCACTAAAATTTCATTTTATACAATTACTATAATTCTTATTTTGTAAACAAACTATACATTAATTATATAAAATATAATATAGCATATATATAATAATTATATAGAATAATATAATAATAATAATGATAATAATAAAATTAAATAATAAAATTTAATAATAAATTTAATAATAAAATTTAATAATAAAATTATTAAATAAGATGATGGTGATAATTGATTAAAAGATGTAGTTGATAAACAAAATAATAACGATTATTTTAGGGAGGAATTATTTCAATAAAAATTTGCAACTTATGTTTATCACAATTTTAAATAGGAGATTTAAATAATTTTTATTTTATTATGAATTATTATAAATTATTCGGAGACTGAGTCAAAATGTTTAAGCAAAATAAAACTAGATCCCACGCAAAAATACGTAAAAATTCTCATAGTCAAAAATCCATAAAATCGGATAACCTATCGACTTCAAATGCTAAGAGCAATGAGTGAGTAATTTTATTGACTAAATTTAAAAAATCATACAATACATATTATTCTTGATTTTCCAGTTAATAACTGAAATTATTGTATAATAAAACTTTTTGTAAATATTATAATTATACAAAATAAGCACGTTGATCGTAAAGATTTCACACATAAATTCAAATTAAAGTTTTTATAATATACTTTAATTGTGTAAGATAACATGCATGTATCCAGTGAAAATTATAATTTCCATTTTCAGTTTCTATCATCATTATTTTATTTAATTTTATAATTATTTTCATTTAATTATTATTTCCCTTAATTTCTTTATTTTAGGAAATCAAAATGCTTGTTTCCAACAATTTCATTAGCAACGCCGAACGAAAATTATGAATCAAAACATCCGCAATTTATGACAAGAGCGCTCGAAAATGCAGCCGTGCATTTTGGAGATTTTTATGGCTTTCAAAATAATAATGAAAAAGCATGTCACGATAATCTTGCAGAAGAAGAATCAATAACGATTAAGAAAAAACGCAGGACGAATTTCACGAGGCAGATGGTACACAAGTAAAGAAACCTTCTTCTCTAGAGAGTGAGAATTTCTCGCAAACTTGTCCTGATTGAAATTTTCGAGCGAATTATTCACCTTCATCCCAGATTAGAACGAGCAATTGATACGGAAGATTACGCGCGACAAATATCGGCCTTTTTGAAAGAGACTGTAGAACCGCCCAACTTTAGATTGAATCCATTTCTATCCGAGAATTCTGTTCCTGATGGAAGTCGAAGATTCTCGCGTTATCCATCCTGGTACAAGGAACCTCCCAAGAAGTTTATCATTGATATTCTCAAAACCAATCGTTCAAATTAATGACTTATAAATTTGGCATTAATTAATTGAGAATAAAATAATATATTGCAATAAAAATATTTTAAAAATTTGGCTCATATAAAAAAAAAAATTAAATAGAAATTTAAAAAAAATGTCGAAT
Organism: Camponotus fellah; assembly: GCA_030586385.1. Classification (NCBI taxonomy): domain Eukaryota; kingdom Metazoa; phylum Arthropoda; class Insecta; order Hymenoptera; family Formicidae; genus Camponotus; species Camponotus fellah. Next base: position 143,504 of record JAPIVC010000292.1, on the reverse strand, counting down.
ACATATTTCTGAGATGGAGTCTATTAAAATGCAATTATTGTATCAAGACAAAAATAATTAAATTATCACGCGAGGTTATTAAAGATTGCATATAATTGTACAATAAAAAAATTAATTTTTCGTAATTTATTTCTTCTTCGGGAAATGTCTCGGATCGATCTTGACATTCTTATGTGATCATTAGTAAAGATTAATTGGAAATTAGTAGCAACATTAAAACCGTACAATGATCTATTGCATTCTTCTTGTAAGAAACATGGCAATTAAAGATATAGCGGTAAACAGATTGAGTATTGTTCAAGTTGTATGCATATGGCCGCGAGATAGGATACACTTCAGTATTCATTCCGGAACACTAATTAGCAGCCGCTAATCATTAGTTCATACGATGTTATACCGTAATTAACTAGTATACTATTACGAGTACCGCTGCTGGAATAATTAAGTTCAAAAACAGGTAAAAAGAAATTACGTGATTAGTTAATCTCAAATCGTAAAAAAAAATCTCTGTTATATTAATATAATAATATATTAATTAGTATTAATAAAAATTTTTATTAAGATATTAATTATTATTAATATATTAATTATTATTAATATATTAATATATTAATTATTATTAATATAAATTTATTTAAATTAAATAATTTATTTAAATTTTAATATATATTAATTATTATTAATATAAATTTATTGCCTAAATTTTTCCAATTCTTTATTAGATTGTTATCTCTCAAACCACTTTGATTAATACTTTTGTTTTTGTATTAATATATTAATATATTAATTATTATTAATATATTAATATATTAATTATTATTAATAAAATAATTATTAATAAAATTATTATTAAATAAAATTATTATTAATAAAAATTATTATTAAATAAAATTATTATTATAATAATAAAAATTATATATAATTATATATAATTATTATATAATAAAAATGATTATTAATATATTAATATAATAATAACACAAAAGCGAGAGAATTTGCAGCTTAAAATCAATAAATAAAAAAATAGCACGAGAAAAATATATGCGGTTTAAGATTGAATAACAAAGATTGTGTAATGTGTTTTCAAAAAGCCGATATACGTATTGTTTTCGCTTCGGTGGAAATCTAAGGGGACATACAATAGGGTGGCATTTATCGATTATTCCATCCACCGGGGTAAAGACGAATTCCATGTATCTTTAACGACGGCGGAAACACAAAACTTCCAAGCAGGGGAATGCCAACGTCGTGTAAAGAGACATTTGTCTTATCAAAAGTGAGTTTTCACATCAGTACGTTAAAAAGTTTGTTCCGGCCAATTAATTCCTAGTTTGCAATTGTAATATATAAAATGTAACAGTTCCGAACAATACGAATCCTTTAATATCTATTTTCAATATTTATGTATTAATATCGGTCAATTTTTTATTATTTTTTATTATTTCGATATGTTTGCACACTCGCATATGTATAATAAAATATGTGATATTTTATATTTTATACTACTTTTCAATTTACTTTGTCTTGCATTTTTTGTTATATGTATGTGTATGAAATATAATAAGTATAAAATATAATAAATATAAATATAATAAATATAAATATATAAAATATATACAAATTATCAATCAAAAATATTTATCAATTAAAAAAAAGTGAAAAATTTGAGATTTTCCTAATTTGTTTTCTAATTTTGATGTAAAAAAATCTCTATTATATTAATATAATAATATATTAATATATTAATTATTATTAATAAAAATTATTATTAATATATTAATTATTATTAATATATTAATTATTATTAATATATTAATATATTAATTATTATTAATAAAATAATTATTAATAAAATTATTATTAAATAAAATTATTATTAAATAAAATTATTATTAATAAAAAATGATTATTAATATATTAATATAATAATAACATAAAAGTGAGAGAAAATATTAATTTTATATATATATATATATATAATTGTAATAAAATATATGTACAATAATATTTTTTGTAAAGTTACTTACCACTTACTTAGGTACTATTTACTTTTCGATTTTTTAAATCTATTTTTGAATTTACTTTAATATTTTTATAGAAAATAATACAAAATAATAAAATAAATAATTTGTATAAAAGAATATATTATTGTAATTAAAAAAAGGTATGCACATTACAGTTTGTACAAGAGCAACGCTTGCATAAAAATAAGAATAAAAATAATCAACTCTGTTGATTATTCTGTAAAAAAATTCAGCAAATATTATGATAAAAAAGAATGAGTATTTTATTAGAGATATTGAATATTTGATAAATATTACATTTACTGATGCCATTCTAATGAGCTTAACTTGAAGTAATTTTTAAAATCTTTAAGGTTTTTTTAAGAAATTATTAAAACTCATTTTCTTTATTGACATCATACTAAATATGACGTTAAATGAAAAAGATTATATGAATTTTCTTTCTTTACAAAGTCAAAATAAGTAAATTTTTTAAATATTATTACTCATATTCAATAAAATTAATAAAAAATACGTTGAAAACTTCTATTTTAGTTCCTATTAATAAATGCGTATATAATTTCTATTACAATTAATATGCATATATAATTAATTATGTATGCATATTAATTATAACGTAAATTATATATGCATTTATTAATATTTTATATTATCAGCGAGAATATATTTTACTATTATTAACAGCTATAATTATTAATTCACAAATCAAAAAGAGAGTCTTCAATTTTACTAATCTATATACGAGTAATCATATTAAAAGGAAAAAAACTTATTTATTTTGACGTATTACATAGATGGCTGGCTTTGATAATACTTACCCCTTTTTTTAATAAAAATCATATTCAATAAAATTAATAAAAAATACGTTGAAAACTTCTATTTTAGTTCCTATTAATAAATGCGTATATAATTTATATTACAATTAATATGCATATACAATTAATTATGTATGTATATTAATTATAACGTAAATTATATATGCATTTATTTTAAGATTTATAAAGCATAGTAATTTTTAATGACTCACTCTATTATTCGTACATCAAATCTTGAAAGACAATTTAAATCTGAGAACAAATTGAGATGTGATATACGTTGAACATAACATTTTCTAGCTTCTACTCGTATTTAAATTCCAAATAATTGTCTCAAGATTTGGTGCCATAGTGTTTTTTTAAGATAAACTATTAAATATCCATATTTACATAGATTTATTCTTTTTCTGTAAACTATACAGAATGGTCCACAATATGATTGTTTAAAATAAGTTAATGACTATTGTGAGACTATTGAACGATGGAATAACACAACACGTATGAATACGTGCAAATATATAATGCATATTAGTAATAAATGTATATTCAGTATGATGTGACATGATCATTGCAACTCTGGTATAAGCTTCATTCGTGTACATATTTATCTGCTTTAATTCAAATTTAAGCGACGTTTGTACATCCTGGAAGCTATACATATGTATATTATATATATATGTCCATTTGCAAATATAAATTATCCGGGTTAATTTACAACACTGACTCAAACTCATGTTTCCTCTCTCTCAATATTGATCAATATAAATATATTTATTTCTTTTTAAAATTGAAATAATTTCTTTAATATCGAAATCATAAGATTATTAATGATAATTCTGTAATTTATGTACAAAACAAAGTTTTCTAAAATTCAATTTCATAAGATTATGTGCATGTGTGTAGAGAGCATGTAATATCAAAGTATAATTTTAATTGTCTATAACATCTTGTAATTAGTAGTATTAAAAGAACCATTTAATTATTTAGAAATGTTTTATAAATTTCAATTATTTATTTTTGATATCAATGATATAAACTGCTATTTTTCTTAATGGCCCCTTATTATGTACATAGTTAATATACAGAATATTGCAAAGCTCTATCGCATTTCCTCTTAAAAACAAAATTTTTCGAATTTTAAAATTATACCATTCTAAAAAAAACATAATCATGTTGAAATTATACAACATTATAAATGAATAAACAATTATAATATACTAAATATTAGAAAGCAAACTATAATACATTAAAATATAGTTATATAATATATTAAGTGTATCTAATATATTTAATAAAAAATACTAATAGTGACTTTCATACAAAATACCTTGTGTAACTGCATTCAGTTCACATTTCAAACATCAGGATGTATGTAATGCCGCTTAAATCAGTTTTACATTTATTTCAGTTGTCTTATCCAACTTTTATTAACACAAATAGATTACTGGCAACCAATTTTGAAGATGTAATCATTGCACCATTGTCGATGATTATGAAGAATATAATTCCTTACACTCTGAATCTGATTGAAATAGGAAAGTACAGCGGAATACATCAATGATATGTATTTTTCACACTTAATGCATTCCACTGTACTTTGTCTAATGAAGATAATTCGTTCTTATCTTTGGAACAAAGCGCAACTAGTTCCCGTCAGATTGATATTTTCGAGGCCTTCCCTAGGTTTTTTTCCATGAATAAAACATCTCCAAGGGTCGATTGACACGCCAAAATTTATCGTTCACCTGCCGTAACGTTTGTGAACCATTTAGTACCACGAGTTGTCCCGATGAAGGGGCGATGTAGATACAGAAATTTAGCAACCTATCCGATTCTGACAATTCAGTATCCAGATCCAGTGTCAGACGCATCGCTAAATATTTACTCAGGTGATCCACTGCAAGAACAAAATGCCTTCATTACAAAAAAAAATTTATCTTCCTTGTTTTTTCATATTTGACATATTTATTTGCAACAAAACTTTTTCCTTTTTCATTATACTTATATTTAAAATTTTTATCTTTTTCATTATACTTTTTCATTATAATTTATGCAAAATACTTCACCTGTTGCATTCGCTGTGGTTTTTATGTACCGAATACTATTTTCTTTCAACGCTTTTATTAGGGAATTATCACCGGCCATTTCTGTAGGATGCGGCTTGAAGACAAGTTCGATTTCATTGAGCATTAAAGGTTCACTAGGACCTTCACCTTCCGTGTCAACCATAGAGTCACCACCGCCAGTTTCAGCCTCGGCGCTTGAAGAGTCATTTTCAGAATTTTGAAAGCTCTTCTGTCGTTTCGGTGCTTTTGGAATTTGATTCGCAGGATTTGGTGACGGTGTGGTGGAATTTCTCGACGTTGTCCCTGACACAAAAATAACAAAGATATAATAAAAGTTTAGAAATTGTAAAAGAAACTGTTGGATTGATTATAAATTGAAAAATGTTGATATTTCCAAGACTAACCATACCTCCGCTATTCAAAGGTCCTGTCGCGCTCTGAGAAGAATCACTTTGATTCGCCACATTTGTGGATGGATTTGGTGTTGTGGGTGCGCTGACATTTGGCGTATTGTTGTAAGATGTTGCGTTACTCGCATTTTCGGACTCGTTGGCATTCTTCCTCGAACGTTGGGGACGATTCTGACTTTGTAACTTAATACCTTCTGTAATAGAATTAACAAGCGCTGCTTGCGAATGTGATTTATTTAATTTAGCCAAAACACGTTCCTGATGGGCCTCATATTCATCTCTGCTTGGGTAGATTTTCGAAATTAGCAAATCGAAGTTTGGATCCGGTCTGAGGGATCGTTTGGAAACCAATTTCTTCCTACATGTGGGACATTCCTGCAAATATCATAAAAATTGTTATAGAAACAGATATAATAGAAATATAAAAAAAAATATAGAAAATAAGATTCATTCCAAGATTTTTTTATATAACTTGAGGTAAACTTTATTTTTCACTCCCGACCACTGCCAACCTACAGTTGGCCAAAAGACAGAGGGAATATGCGTTTCACCAAGCTCGAATTAATTATAACGGATATTCTTGATAACTATAATGTATTTCGATATCATGTTTATGAATTTCTTATTAATCAAGAAAAGTTTCAAGCATATAATTATCACTTTATAGCATCCTTGTAATTAGTTTGAATGGAAGTATATAACGCATTATACAATAATTAATAAATAAATAAAAATATATAATAAAAATATATAATAAAATAATTTAAATATATAATAAATAAATAAAATATATAATAATTAATAAATAAAATAAATAAATAAAAATGATAAATATAATAATTAATAAATAAGAAAAATAAGTATAATAATTAAGAAATAAAAAAAATAATAAAATAAAAAAATAATTAATAAATAAATATTTTCATAAATATGACGTTGTTGACATTCTGTGAAATTAATAATAGACCTTTAAGGGAGCCGTACGACGCATTCTCGGGTTTAGTCCTGCTCGCAGAATCCTAAATACACAAGCTTATACCTTGTTACCGCTCCGTAAAGCCGTGATAATACAGTCGGAGCAGAAGCGATGCAGGCACTCCTTGGTGGTCATAGTTTTCTTTAACATGTCCAGGCAGATGGGACACATGAGCTCGCTGTGCAGGCTCCGCGGACTGACCGCGATTTCCGTGTTGTCGGTGATCGCGTCCTGGGGCGTGCGGTGCAGCTCGTACAGTGACAGCTCCCATGTTTTGTTGAGGCCGACCTGTTCCGCGGATGCCATCTTGATCGGAGTCGATCGGATCGTTCCAGGATGTTCGACTGTTCGCGCACAAATGCCACCTGGAAGAGCGAGGACGAGGACGGGCCGGCTTCGGCGCCGCTTCAGTGCTGCCAGCTGTCAAACGTCAAGCGGATCCGCTCGCGTTACCTGCACTTTCTGCACTCGCGGGAAATTCTGATTTTCCGATAGAACTTAATTTATACGTATGTGTAGAAGAGAGAGTAAATGGATGTTAAATAAATTTTATTAAATAAATATTATATATTATAAATATTGAATAAATTTTATTTAAATTTCTATTATGATAAATTTTAATTTATTTAATCTTAATATTATGTTTAATTTTAGTACTAAATAAATTTTATCTAAATTTTTGTTATAATAAATTTTAATTTATTTAATTTTAATATTATATTTAATTTTAAATATTTAATTTTAAATATTTAATTTTTATATTTAATTTTTATTTTAATAAATTTTAATTTGTTTAATTTTAATATTATATTTAATTTTAAATATTTAATTTTTATATTTAATTTTTATATTTAATTTTTATTATAATAAATTTTGATTTATTTAATTTTAATATTATATGTAATTTTAATGTCAAATAAATTTCATTTAAATTTTTATTATAAATATTAAATAAATTTCTACTACAAATAATATAAGTTTTGTGTTGTCTCTTTCTCTGTTTCTCTGTATTAATAATAGTATACAATTAATCATTAATATATAATGTATAATATATAATAAAATTAAAATTTGATTAAATTTGGTTAAATTTGATTAAAATTTGATTTTCATGCGCGATAATTTTCGATCTTTTGGACTAATTTTTTCGGCTCTATTATTATTATTTGCGCGACGATACTCAAAGAGTAAAATAGTGGGAGGAGGCGTCCCGTTAAATTCTTTTTCGAGACACGATCGCGATCAATATCGAACAATTATTTGCTGTATTAAAATACGTAAAATATATTTCCATATAATGAGCGGAGACAGTAACACACGGTGTTCGGCCTTGACGATGTAAACAATAGCACGCTAATGTTATACGTCATACGGCCTTGGTATCATTCACACGACGATACTCGAGCAATAAAGATGGTACGAAATACGTCGTATATTTTGTTAAATTAATTATTAACTAAACGATTATTATATTATTTCAATTATATTAAATTCTCGAACTTATAATTCGTATTAATCTGTTTATTATTTATATATATTATTTTTAAAATAGATATATTGCTTATTATTTTTCATTCTGTTTTTTTTCAATCTGTTTATTATTTATATATATTATTTTTAAAATAGATATATTGCTTACTATTTTTCATTTTCTCGATAATACATATAATTCGCTCTAAAAATCACATAATTTAATGTATGTATGAAATATTCCAGGTTTTATTTTAATACATTTAAAGTATCTGTAATAAAGCATTTATAACATTTTTGTTATTAATACTTTTATATAGAAATATTTTAATATTTTATAAAATATTTTAAAATAATATAATTATTTAAATATTTCATATATAAATCTACTCTCTCTATTAATTATGTTTTTCAAAAATTTATAATAAAAGCAAACATTTTTTTCGCTAGTTTTACGTTTAAAATATTAATATCAGAGATAAATCTCCTTTTACCAACAATAATAATTTTTATAGATCAATGCAACAATCCTAGTAGCCTGAAAAGAGGAGGAGGCCTAGGAGAGGCATTTTGCATCGATGGAGCAACCTAATGATGAGTATTGTTGTTTATATTAATTAATACGTATAAATAATCGCATACATATATTAATTTGATTTATTTATTTGAATGATTTAAACAAGAAAAAAATTAGAATATTTAAAAATTAACTGTAATAATTTTATAAAATATTAAGAATATTATTTCGAAAGGAACACTTCGAATTTATGGCAGCCCTTTTGCGTATTGAAAATAGATAACAAAATAATGTAACACATACAATTTAAGAAAATTAATTATGTTATAATTTTTCGATCATCGATTTATTATATTTCTTTAACAATATTAGAATTAAATATATTTAATATATTTCGACCAATGCTTTTAATTTTCTCAATCCTTGTTAATTAAACAATATACAATTTAAGAGAATCGATTAAATGATAGGAATTCAAAATATTAAATAATCACTTTGAGCTTTACGGATAATAATTATTATTTTAATACTTAGAATCACAAATATATCTCATTTGTGTTACTTTATCGTTCGATTTTACAATAATCTAAATGTAATTTAGATTATGAGGGAACACGAAATAAAACAATCGAATTAAAAATGCAAATAATTAGCGAAATTAACGAAAAAATTAACTTCTTAATTTAATATTTAATTTAATAGTTTAATTTTAATTAATATAATATAATAGTTTAATAAATAATCAATTAATCTGAATCAATAAATTAAAATACTTCCATAATTTAATATTCCTCGCGCAAATATTTCATATTACAAAAAATATTTCAGCAACGAGAGACTTCAATAACACCGAGTTTAATCTTGATAAACAGTGTCGCGCTATTGTTAAGGATTACACGGCTTTATTATCATTCACACAGTGACCTCAAGTAGTGACGTGTAAGACGTTTCACATCTTATCAAATTCTTTCTTCACATAGTCAACCTTGACGATGTAAACAGTACCGCAGTAATATTTCTGACTTACGATCATTTGCTCAGTGGCTCTTGAGCAGTAAAGTAGGGATGCGAAACGTTTCATATATTATTAAATTCTTTCTCTGAATACAATTGCAAGTGCAACGAGAAACTTTTCGTGAATAAGTGTAAGTGCAACGAGAAATTTAAATAAGTGCAAGAAAGATTGAAGTGCTACGAGAAAAAGGCGAAGAAAGTAAAAGAACGAAGGAGGTTTTGGAAATGGATGGACCGATAAGATATGAGGTAAGTCATTAATATAAATTATTTATCACATTTATTATTTATTATTTATTGTTGCGTCCCGCTGAATGTATTCGTCACTCGTTGAATTCCTTCGAAAAAGATCGTTTCCGCGTTGTATATACATATTTCGTTTCTAGTGATTCAATAGTGATTTTAAATTGTAATATATATAATACATATACTTATAAAAAATATTCCATTTCATTTTAAAATAATTGAAACATTTATAAAATTTTTTATTAATATTTTTAGATACTTTTTGTTTTATAAAAATATTTTATATTAATATAATATATAATTATTTAAATTTTACATATAAAAAAATAGAAATTTTTTTTATTTATCGTATTTCTAAAAGTTGATATCTAAGAAATATAAATTATTTTGTAATTACGCAAAAATAGAAATTTTTTTATTTATCGTATTTCTAAAAATTGATATCTAAGAAATATAAATTATTTCGTAATTACGCAATTCATAATAAAATATAATAAATTGAAAAATATAATAAAATATAATATATTAAAATATATCTATTTAAAAGTAAGAATGTAAAAATTAATTGCGCGCAATAATTAGTTTTAAAATCAATTATTTTGAACATGCTTTATGTCATATATTATCTTTTATATTTTTATTTATCGTTTATATTTGCGAATTTAAATTTATATATTACAAAATAAATTCCAAAACAAAATATATTATATATAAAATTATATATAATATAACCCTTCCATTGGGTACACCTTGTCGAGGTGGGAGGGCTTAGTACTCGGATGGCGCCTTGAGATTTATCCTAAATTTTTCTATTTAGGATAAATCTTAAGGAACCTGAAGAAGAAGCTAAGTACCCTTTCGCGTCATCGCTGCCATCAAAAACGTGTCGCGGATGGTGGCATTTCGCGTTTTCGCGTTGTGTTCGAAACCGGGAGTGTCGTTCAAAATATATATATATGTATTAAATATATATCGCGCGACCAAATAGAAAATTTTTTATCGTTTATATATTTTATATTTTACCGAAATAGTGCGGGAACCGCTCAGTATCGCGCGTAAAAGTGCGAAAATAGCGATAAAAATATCGCTCGTGAGTGTGGAAGTTAAGTATCGTGCGTTTAAGATTGAGAGGAGAAGGAGAGGCACCGATGGAGCATCCTGATGGTGAGTATTATTGTTTTATATTAATTATTATATAAATAATCGCATACATATATTAATTTGATTCGTTTATTTGAATGATTTAAACAAGAAAAAATGAGAGTACTTAAAAATTACGAATTATTTGTAATAATAATTTCTTAAAATATTAATTATATATAAAATATATAATAATATAATTATTATATATTTATCATTATTTATAATATAATTATTAATAATTATAATATATTTATATTATATATTTATAATATAATTATATCGATAATTTCTTAAAATATTAATTATTTTAAGCGCTGTTATAATTTGGATTTTATGTTTGTATGTTACAGACAACATAGCTTCAATATCAACAACTCCTGTTGCGCATCAATGTCGGTGAGTGATGGACTTTTATTTTGAAGCAGTAGGATTTATATAAATGTGTATAGATAATAAATTCGCTGCTTATTCCAACTCTTGATTGACGGGACAATCACGTGTACAAATTCTGATGAATTTTAAATCGTACAAAAATTTTTTTTATATGTATTTATATTCCAAAATAAAATTTTATACTAAATGTTACATGTTAGCTTTTTATATTTTTAAAATTTTTGCTAAAGAAGAAACTAATTATTGAATTAAATATTAAGGACAAGGGAAAAAGGTATAGAAATATTGATATTTTTATTTTTATTTTATGCAAAATGTAAATTAAATTAAATATCAATTAAATATTTATTTCGATTATATATATATATTTATATAATACGAGTTTTTTTATAAAAATTTTAAAGATATGAATTTTTAACCCGCCAAGAGAGTTGAAATGCATGTTAATTATATCATACATATGTATGATAATTTTTGTATTTTGTATTTTTGACGAATGAATTCAGATATGAACGTCTGAAAAGCGATTTATTTACGATCATAATATCTTATCTGTCGATAATAATTAGCTAGCTGTCCAAATTAAATCTCGTGGTTAGGACCCCTAAATTCCGTAATCATGAATTTCTGGTTAGGGTTTTTCAAATCTCACATTCTCGATTAGGGTTCCCAAAATTTAGAGTTTTTATTAGCGTAACTCAAGTAGAGCGACTTAGGTAGAGCATTTAAGTCTGTTAGAATTATTCGGGCGATTAGATAGGGCAACTTTGTTTTAGGGCTATTAGAAAAGAAAATTCAAAATTAGAAATTAGAATAAAATTTACAATTAAATAATAAAATTAAATTTGTTTTTAAGGAAATAAAAAAATATATTTTCAGGAAAAACATAAAATAAATAATTAAATAAATTATGTATAAAAATTATGTGTAAAGTCGATTATAAGACGATTATAAATAAAAATTAAAAATTATAATAAATTTAAAATTATAATATAAAATTTAAAATTAAAAATTTAATTTGTAGAAATTATAGAAATGTAAATTAAATGTAATATTAAATGTGTATGTATAATGAAGTAAAATACATTTAAAATACATTTTTGTATTATATATTATAGGAATTAAATATATATTGATGTTTGATAATAATACAGATATACTCTGAGCTTTTAAAATTAATAATTTCGTACTAATCAAATTATTATTAACATTAACGTAATAAAATGTCATTAAATTTTACCCTTAAAAGTTAATAAATAATTATAAGATATTGCTTTTTTAATCAACTGATTAATTATGTAAAATTAAAGATTAAGAATTTTATTTTAAAAATTAGCATTATTCAAAATTCCAAAACTTGTTTTTTTCATGACATATTTATGTTTACGGATTCAAATAATTATTTGATATGTATATAACTCAATATATATTTTAACGACTATTAAATATATAATAACCGTGAGATATTCGTGACATCTCGATGCATAGAATATGAATAGCATACATGCTGTTTACGGAATTCTCCCATATAATTCTCGTATAAGAAAAATGATGAGAGAATCTCTTGAAGTTTGTACAAATCCTAAAGCGAATATTATTATAAATAAACATGAATCAAGCATATCTTTCTCTATAGAATGCAAGATGAATTATCTAATTGGACTGTACTGAAAAAGACAATGAAATGTAACGTCACTATTTCCCTCGGACTGCATTTGGTGCTAAAAATTCCCGCAATACAAAGTTCAGTAGAGTAGAGCTCCATGATAGAGTTCCTGTTCATGTTTTTAGTAATCGATGAATTCTAATTCGATTCTCGACTTAGTTACCCTGTATTTGTGATTAAGTCATTAATTAAGGATTATTCAATTGAGAATAAATAATTAGACTTACTGTTGTGAATAAAAAAAATATTGCATTCTAATTAAAAGTCAAAGACTAATAATATATAATAAAAAGAATCTTAAATAATCTAACAAAAATCTTAAATAAAAATAGAAAATGGAAAAAGAAAACGCATTACAATGGTTGAAAATTTAACAAAAAAAAAAAATAAAAGGAACAAGAATAACAATAATTGTTTCCGTCCTTAAATTATGTTTTCGCAAAATAATCACGTATGTAATTAAAGGTATTTAAAAAAATTTAAATAAAGTTAAATAAATAAAAGTAGAGTAGAGCTTCATGATAGAGTTCCTGTTCATGTTTTTAGTAATCGATGAATTCTAATTCGATTCTCGACTTAGTTACCCTGTATTTTTGATTAAGTCATTAATTAAGGATTATTCAATTGAGAATAAATAATTAGACTTACTGTTGTGAATAAAAAAAAAATATTGCATTCTAATTAAAAGTCAAAGACTAATAATATATAATAAAAAGAATCTTAAATAATCTAACAAAAATCTTAAATAAAAATAGAAAATGGAAAAAGAAAACGCATTACAATGATTGAAAATTTAACAAAAAAAAATAAATAAATAAAAGGAACAAGAATAACAATAATTATTTCCTTTCTTAAATTATGTTTTCGCAAAATCACATGTGTAATTAAAGGTATTTAAAAAAATTTAAATAAAGTTAAATTTAAATAAAAATTTAAATTAAAATATCTAAAGTTAAATTTTTTAAAGCTAATATAATATTTAAATTATATATATTGTTTAATATATATGTGTGTAATAATATTTACAATACAAAATTCAGTAGAGCTCCATGATAGAGTTCCTGTTCATGTTTTTAGTAATCGATGAATTCTAATTCGATTCTCGACTTAGTTGTCCTGTATTTTTGATTAAGTCATTAATTAAGGATTATTCAATTGAGAATAAATAATTAGACTTACTGTTGTGAATAAAAAGAAAATATTGCATTCTAAATAAAAGTCAAAGACTAATAATATATAATAAAAAGAATCTTAAATAATCTAACAAAAATCTTAAATAAAAATAGAAAATGGAAAAAGAAAACGCCATTACAATGGGTGAAAATTTAACAAAAAAAAAAAAATAAAAGGAATACAAGAATAACAATAATTGTTTCCTTCCTTAAATTATGTTTTCGCAAAATAATCACATGTGTAATTAAAAAAGTCACATGTGTAATTTAAAAAAAATTTAAATAAAGTTAAATTTAAATAAAAATTTAAATTAAAATATTTAAAGTTAAATTTTTTAAAGCTAACATAATATTTAAATTATATATATTGTTTAATATATATGTGTGTTACTAATAATATTTAAAAAAAATATATAATTATATACTTTAAAACTGTATAGCACGCATGTTTTATTTATTCTTCTCTCTATTTATAGAGATTGTTATTCTCTATCTAGCTTACGGCAATCAAGCTTTAGATCTTTATGCGTTTTCTCATATTTTATATAGTGGTAATTATCCGTGCAATGATTAAAAAGCTTATAAATAATTGCAAAAAGGCTTAATACCGATTATTAAGTAGTAATATCGATGACACAGTGGTTTATTCGTAAGCAAAATGTAAGTATAAATAATATAACGGTATATAATTCCATGTAAGATGGGCGTAGGCTTGGCCATTACCATGCACTATAGATGCATTTTCTCTCCGAGAGCGACTGGAGTAGATCTATTCGCGAGAAGATCTAACGTGGCAAACTGGACCGACAAGACCCTCGTCTTTTTCTGTTGACCCTAACTGTAACAGACTGTAATTGCAGCTGTCCATGCATGCGAGGGAAGTAACTTTCATCGCTTACTTCTAATATCCTTTTTTTAGCTCCTGTATATTTTTTTATCGCGAAAGCTATTTATTTTAAAGATAGTTATAAAGTTCTTATAGTAATTTCTTTGATATATAATGAGAAAAAAGAAAGAATAAATTTTATTTTCAAATAAATAAGATAATTTAATATTCAAATAAGAATTTTTCTTTTTATAATATAATATTATAATGAATATTAGGCTAATAATACTTCTGATAAAATCTGCTTTATTTTTATAATAACATTACAATTGTTAATTATAATATTTGACACAATTAATTAATTAGGAAATCAAGATTAATTAGGAAATCAAATTCAAAAGAGGAATATATATCAAAAATAAAAACGCTGGATTTTAATATTTTCGAACATATATGTAATTCATTTTCTTTATAATCTTTCTTTTTCTTTATTCTTTGATTAATGTAGAAACAAGTTTTTTTTTTGTATAAATGAAAACTTTCACCGCTAAAGCTATCAAAGTTTATCAGATAATTATGTTAGTCATCGGAAAGCAGGAAGAAATATCTATTAGATATCGATTCGTTGTACATTTTTATTTATAAAATAAATCATTTTTAAATATTATAATATTAATATTAATAATATAATATATTAATATTTATAATATTAATATTAATAATACTAATAATATTTTAAATATCATTTATATTAATTATTTAAATTATTTATATCAATTAATTATTTATAATAATTAATTATTTAAATTTTTATATCAATTATTTATAATAATTAATTATTTAAATTTTTATATCAATTAATTATTATAAATAATTAATTGATATAAATAATTTAAATAATTAATATAAATAAATTAAATAATTAATATAATGAAAAACCATGTTAAAAGAATCATGTTTTCAGATCGATCCTCTTATCAAAGATTTATCAGAAGTAATTAATTATTACTTGTCATGACAGTTAAACTCTAATTTTCGCTGTGTTGTACTTAAAAAAAAAAAGAAAAATGTTATAAAGAGAGTTAGCTATCTGGATTTTTTACTCGAGCAGAAAACATAGTCTGTATCTGTAGGTCACGCTGTAACCGACGCCAGAGTGACACCTTGTTCCACTTAATGACGATACCGCTCCGACGACTTTTTAAGTCCGTTTAATTAATTCCCAACGGCAAAGTATGACAGGTCGGTCGTTCTTCTTCCGGATTCCATGCGGTCGCTCAATAACATTTGTATTTTATCGTATGCAGGATTCGTGCATTTGTGTGTGTGTGTGATGTGAGTGACCTCTTTATTTCTTCTATCATCAAAATATTCGGCAGATTTTAATTTGGCTATATTTAAACATATATTGCAAACATTTCATGATATTAATCTTCTTCTAAAAAGACTTACGTTAGTGTTTTTATAAAATGCATTCTTCATATTTCGATTTTTTTTTATAAAAAAAATTGAATAACAAAGAATATATGATATACATAATCCTCGCAAAATAACGCAATAACAATTAATATAAGTATAAATCGAAGACGAATATATATCTATACGTGTATAAAACTTGATACGCACTTGGATTATAGGGGGGATATAACTTTCGCTTGATAATATAGTGTAACACATATTACACTTATTACATTGCTCCGACAAGATCAAGATTTATATAATATATTTATAATTAATATCCAAGTATTCAGCTTCCTTTATTAATTGTGTCAAATATTATTTAAGGGATTATTAATATATTTAATCAATATTAATATATTTATAATCATTATTAATATATTTAATCATATTAAAAAATATTATAATAAATTTATTATATAAAATTTATTATAAAATTAATTAATATAAAATTTATAAAAAATTTATTATAAAATTAATTTATAAATATATTAAATATATAATAATAAAATTAATATTATATTTATTTAATATTAATATTAAATAAATATAATAACAAATATATATTAATATAATAAATATATATTTATTATATTAATAATAAATATATATTTAATTATTAATAATAATAATATATTTATTATATTATATTTATAAATTAATTTAATACGTTTATTTAATATATTAATATATTTAATATATTATTTAATATATTTATAAATTAATTTTAGAATAAATTTTTATAAATTTTATTAATTAATTTTATAGTAAATTTTAATATGTATATAAATTATTCGTGCATCTTAATCACGATTCAAGAAGCTTGCGATCGAGAAATTCTTCTTGTCTTTTCGTTTTTCACGCGTTAAGTTTGTTGATGAATTTTTAAATTTACGAATTCATATATTCAAAACTTTGCATAGGAATCTTTGTAATTCAATATCACACGTTTACACTTACTATTATCATGATTAACCTAGTTTCTTAAAAGTATGCGCATATTAAACACAAAAAGAGATAGATTATCGCCATGACACATCTTTTTTTATCGATACATATTTTTCCTGCGGAAGAAAGAATCTTTTACGTAATAATAAACGCAACCGCAATCCCGTCTTACGTTATCCAGAAGGCTATCGTGATACAAAACCGCGTTCGCACGGATATTATAAGCATTATACGCGTTTTACGTTCCCTTTTGATCATCCGTTTTTCTCAGAAATAAACAGGTTCTATTTTACGTAAGATCATAGAGACGGCGCAAGATGATAGGTATCACGTGCATAAATTAATCCTTTGTTACACACAGTGTAGTTTGAAGGCAAAATGCTTCACATCTCTGTGCTTTTCATACCGTGAGAAGTGGCTCGAAGGAAATGCCGCGGATACATAAATCGTAGACACATTTTATATATTTTGTTAATTTTTATTCTTTGTATAATTACCACTTGCTATTGTTTGCAAAATAAGTTCCTTAAGTAACAGATACAGTTATGATATCTTCGTTACTTTCTCCGATATGTACAATCAATGGGAATTATAATAGCACCTTTAATATCTTCTCGAAGTTACAAGAGGTAAAGGAAAATTTTTTGTACATTTTGTACATGTATTGTTATAAAAATAAAACAACAGGAATGAATTTCGAAGTGAAAAAATTGTTATCATCATAGATGATTCTTTCTTTATCATGCAATCCTTCGAAAAATGTTTCTCTAAATCCTACGGTTTCAAAGATGTCAAGGGGATTTCTCATTAAAGGGCAAATTCTTACACGATTATAGCGTCCTCATCTAATTCTCATCATAATTTAA
The DNA here is from genome assembly GCA_030586385.1 of Camponotus fellah. Taxonomy (NCBI): domain Eukaryota; kingdom Metazoa; phylum Arthropoda; class Insecta; order Hymenoptera; family Formicidae; genus Camponotus; species Camponotus fellah. The sequence continues at coordinate 125,494 of JAPIVC010000292.1, read as the reverse complement.
AGAATTAAATATAAAATTATATTTAATTTTTTAAATTATTATATTTAATTTTTTAAATTATTATAATTAACTTTTAAATTATTATATTTAATTTTTTAAATTATTATATTTAACTTTTAAATTATTATATTTAATTCTTTAAATTATTATATTTAATTTTTTTAATTATTATATTTAATTTTTTAAATTATTATATTTAATTTTTTAAATTATTATATTTAATAATTAAATATTTAATAATTAAATTATTATATTTAATAATTAAAAAAATTAAATATAATCATTTAAAAAATAAATAATATTAAATAAATATTAAATATAATAATTAAAAAAATTAAATATAATAATTTAAAGAATTAAATATAATAATTTAAAAAATTAAGTATAATAATTTAAAAAATTAAATACAATAATTTAAAAAGTTAAATATAATTTTTTTAGATTATAAGATAAAGATATAAAAAGATAAATCTATTCTTCAACAAATGTAAATTATTCGTAATAATTTACTTGAGTGATTTCACTTCTTTGGCACGATTGCTTTTGACAGACATATGTAATTATCATTTCTTTCGTTTTACTTCCCTGTTCCTGACGTTGCACAAGCATCCGGAAGCAGCGGCGTTCTGCCTCTTGATACATGGCTTGATACACGTGTATCCGTTCAACACGTGTATCAGGTCAAGCGTGAATTTGACCCACTAGTACTACCGTCGTGCCTATCCTCACTATGAATTTTATTTTTCAGGATAGACAATGTTGTTTTGAAATGTAATAAAATTAAAACTTGTACTTTTATAGCAGCAATTTTACATTAAGCATCTCATACATTATTCTCGTGTTCCAAAAGGAGCTGAATAGCGATTCAATATTAAATATTCATCAGATCACTCTTTCTAGAATGCAAGCGTAATATATCCGAAATGTCATAGATTCAAACCATTTTTCGCACAAGTCTGTGAATTAAAAAAAATATTTTGATTACCAAAACCTATAAATTGGACTCAAAGTTTGCGCAGAATTTCGTTGATTGAATATAAACTAGGTGTAAATGGACGAAGTGCTATTTAAAAATGATCGTGATGATAAATTTAATTGACTTTGAAATAGTAAATTAAATTAAAACTTTGCGCGCGATATGAAAATTATTGAATCATTGAAGCCACATCTTATACTTTTTTTGCTTTATTCTTTGCGGCATTTTTTTATTTTCAATGCTATTAGATTCAAACTATTTTTCGCTCAAGCTCTGTGAATTAAAAAAAATATTTCGATTACTAAAACCTATAAATTAGATTCAAAGTTTGCGCAGAATTTCGTTGATTGAATATAAACTAGGTATGGACGAAGTGCTATTTAAAAATGATCGTGATGATAAATTTAATTGGCATTGAAATGGTAAATTAAATTAAAATTTTGCGCGCGATATGAAAATTATTGAATCATTTCAGCCACATCTTATACTTTTTTGCTTTATTCTTTACGGTATTTTCTTATTTTCAATACTGTTAGATTCAAACCATTTTTCGCTCAAGCTCTGTGAATTTAAAAAAATATTTCGATTACTAAAACCTATAAATTAGACTCAAAGTTTGCGCAGAATTTCGTTGATTGAATATAAACTAGATATAAATGGACGAAGTGCTATTTAAAAATAATCGTGATGATAAATTTAATTGACATTGAAATGTTAAATTAAATTAAAATTTTGCGCGCGATATGAAAATTATTGAATCATTGAAGCCACATCTTATACTTTCTTTGCTTTATTCTTTGCGGTATTTTCTCATTTTCAATACTGTTAGATTCAAACCATTTTTCGCTCAAGCTCTGTGAATTAAAAAAAATATTTTGATTACTAAAACCTATAAATTAAACTCAAAGTTTGCGCAGAATTTCGTTGATTGAATATAAATTAGATATAAATGGACGAAGTGCTATTTAAAAATAATCGTGATGATAAATTTAATTGACATTGAAATGTTAAATTAAATTAAAATTTTGCGCGCGATATGAAAATTATTGAATCATTTCAGCCACATCTTATACTTTCTTTGCTTTATTCTTTGCGGTATTTTCTCATTTTCAATGCTGTTAGATTCAAATCATTTTTCGCTCAAGCTCTGTGAATTAAAAAAAAATTTTGATTACTAAAACCTATAAATTAAACTCAAAGTTTGCGCAGAATTTCGTTGATTGAATATAAATTAGATATAAATGGACGAAGTGCTATTTAAAAATAATTGTGATGATAAATTTAATTGACTTTGAAAATGTTAAATTAAATTAAAACTTTGCGCGCGATATGAAAATTATTGAAATCATTTCAGCCACATCTTATACTTTTTTGCTTTATTCTTTGCGGTATTTTCTTTTTCAATGCTGTTAGATTCAAATCATTTTTCGCTCAAGCTGTGTGAATTTAAAAAAATATTTCAATTACTAAAACCTATAAATTAGACTCAAAGTTTGCGCAGAATTTCGTTGATTGAATATAAACTAGATATAAATGGACGAAGTGCTATTTAAAAAAATTGATAAATTTAATTGACTTTGAAATGTAAATTAAATTAAAACGAAAAGAACAGCCAATTAAAAGAAAAAAATCGCGAAAAAAATCAAGCCACACTAGTTTTGGATTCCATTTAATACGTTAGATTCAAACCAAAAAAAAAAAACTGCGGATTTTCTTTAATGCTGTTAGATTCAAACCATTTTCGCTCAAGCTCTGTGAATTAAAAAAAAATATTTTGATTACTAAAACTATAAATTAAATTCAAAGTTTGCGCAGAATTTCGTTGATTGAATATAAATTAGATATAAATGGACGAAGTGCTATTTAAAAATGATTGTGATGATAAATTTAATTGACATTGAAATGGTAAATTAAATTAAAACTTTGCGCGCGATATGAAAATTATTAAATCATTTCAGCCACATCTTATACTTTTTTTGCTTTATTCTTTACGGCATTTTTTTATTTTCAATGCTGTTAGATTCAAACCATTTTTCGCTCAAGCTCTGTGAATTAAAAAAAATATTTCGATTACTAAAACCTATAAATTAGATTCAAAGTTTGCGCAGAATTTCGTTGATTGAATATAAACTAGATATAAATGGACGAAGTGTTGTTTAAAAATGATCGTGATGATAAATTTAATTGGCATTGAAATGGTAAATTAAATTAAAACTTTGCGCGCGATATGAAAATTATTAAATCATTTCAGCCACATCTTATACTTTTTTTGCTTTATTCTTTACGGCATTTTCTTATTTTCAATGCTGTTAGACACCCGTTAGCCTTCGTCTCTTTAGAATACGGAGAATACGCGAACGCGAAGATTTACCTCGAGTCAGTCGTGGATTTAATCCATTCAAATACTCGAGACTTATCTTTTTTTCACGTAACCGAGACTAAAGCGGAGACTAAATTTCTGACACGATCTTTGACCGCAGAATTCATCAACGTTCTATCTTCAATTTTGCATCGAGGTAAAGCGAGGTCTGTTCATTTAAGTCTGTTCATTGAAAGATATATGTTGCCTATTAGTACCCGTTTATGTTTCCTCTTCTCTCAGAGAGTCAATTACAAGACGCGACTTGTTGGCATTAATTCTCGCAACTCGTAGATTAAGTTCTAACTAAATTTATTGTCAATAAGAGTACAAAGTCGCTATATTTTTACATTTGTATTTATAAATCACTTGGCTACAGCAATTTATTCTCGTGCTTTTTTTATTCCTTTTTTGCCTTTAGATGAACTTTGACTTTTGACAATATGTTTGAGAGAGACGTACGTTTTTCTTTTTTCAACTCCCGCTGGCATGTAGCATTTAGAAGTCAAGTGACTGGCGTGCCATCCTGAGAGCTCTGGGATAATATTCTCTATTTTATTTATTCTTCGCGAAGACATTCCTCACTCGTGGATCTCGTGATGTTTTTCATTGACGGTCGCGCGATTACAGACTATGAAAATCACATTTCTTGTGGACTCTGTCTGCAGCGGTACTTGATTGCCTTTCGTTAAGAAGCCTCACTGGAGCGAACTGACCTAGTAAGATTGGTAACGTGCAGAAAATAAAACGATTTACGTATCCATGAAAAATTCATACAATAATTGCCATTAAATTGTATATTTATTTTAATATCATGTAATCGAAATCAATTGATAGTTGACTTTAATTGTATCCAATATTTTATCTACTGCCAACATATTATCTTCTCGAATTCACCTTCGTTATGCATCATTGAATCAGTTATAGAAATTTATCACAATGATGAATTATTATTAATCGTAGATTTCTGTTAATTTCGTAATTCATTAATTTCCATTAAAAATTAAAGCGTATAATTTATTAAAAGAAACAACATTATATACATTATTTTCCGAAAAATGTGCCGTGTTTCCTGAATATAATATTTTGTAAACAAATTTGATTTTAATTTCAATTTTATCTCGATTGTTTCGAGATTGCCTCGCACATAAGTCAAGCGAATTATTTATTTAAATGAGGCCATTTTTCCTTTTTACAATAAAAAGTTGCTTCTTAGATTCGAAAATGAAATCTTCAAAAATTCTCTCTCGTCATCTTAAAATTATTTACAATTTTTAATGGTTAATTTTATATAATTGAATATTATTGATTGTTAAATATTTTATTATAAATTAAAATTCACGTTTTAAATTTCAAATAAAACATTAAATTTTATCCTTATTATTGTCATCTAATATCTTTGTGAAAGGATAATAGTAGAAATACATTTCGAATCTATTATAAAATATTCGTTGTTGCCATTAAATTGTATATTTATTTTAATATCATGTAATCGAAATCAATTGATAGTTGACTTTAATTGTATCCAATATTTTATCTACTGTCAACATATTATCTTCTCGAATTCACCTTTGTTATGCATCATTCAATCAGTTATAGAAATTTATCAAAATGGCGAATTATTATTAATCGTTTAGATTTCTGTTAATTTCGTAATTCATTAATTTCCATTAAAAATTAAAGCGTATAATTTATTAAAAGAAACAACATTATTTTTCAAAAAAATGTGCCGTGTTTCCTGAATATAATATTTTGTAAACAAATTTGATTTTAATTTCAATTTTATCTCGATTGTTTCGAGATTGCCTCGCACATAAGTCAAGCGAATTATTTATTTAAATGAGGCCATTTTTCCTTTTTACAATAAAAAGTTGCTTCTTAGATTCGAAAATGAAATCTTCAAAAATTCTCTTTCGTCATTTTAAAATTATTTACAATTTTTAATGGTTAATTTTATATAATTGAATATTATTGATTGTTAAATATATTTTATTATAAATTAAAATTCACGTTTTAAATTTCAAATAAAACATTAAATTTTATCCTTATTATTGTCATCTAATATCTTTGTGAAAGGATAATAGTAGAAATACATTTCGAATCTATTATAAAATATTCGTTGTTGCCATTAAATTGTATATTTATTTTAATATCATGTAATCGAAATCAATTGATAGTTGACTTTAATTGTATCCAATATTTTATCTACTGTCAACATATTATCTTCTCGAATTCACCTTTGTTATGCATCATTCAATCAGTTATAGAAATTTATCAAAATGGCGAATTATTATTTATCGTTTAGATTTCTGTTAATTTCGTAATTCATTAATTTCCATTAAAAATTAAAGCGTATAATTTATTAGAAGAAACAACATTATATACATTATTTTCCGAAAAATGTGCTGTGTTTTCTGAATTTTGTAAACAAATTTGATTTTAATTTCAATTTTATCTCGATTGTTTCGAGATTGCCTCGCACATAAGTCAAGCGAATTATTTATTTAAATGAGGCCATTTTTCCTTTTTACAATAAAAAGTTGCTTCTTAGATTCGAAAATGAAATCTTCAAAAATTCTCTTGCGTCATCTTAAAATTATTTACAATTTTTAATATATTTTATATAATTGAATATTATTGATTGTTAAATTTTTTATTATAAATTAAAATTCACGTTTTAAATTTCAAATAAAAACATTAAATTTTATCCTTATTATTGTCATCTAATATCTTTATGAAAGGATAATAGTAGAGGTACATTTCGAATCTATTATAAAATATTCGTTGTTGCCATAAGACACAGGGCCCCGCACTCCGCCTGCTCCCTCCGGGCGTCTCTTCCTATAGCGGCCCCGAGCTGACACCTCGCCCCGGGATGGGCCCCTCACCGCGAAGACCGCCCAAAGTGGAAACCTCAAAAACCCCCCCGGGGCCGAGAGAACCGTTTATTTCCGTTCCACATAAGAACGAATTATGATACGTTGCGTGTTACGTTACGCCCAACGTCGGCTCGTTAATTCTTAATCCCATTGAAATCGAACCCTTCGATCTCTCGTCAATCCTCGATGTCATTATGTATTCATCCAAATTACTCCAATTAACCGTTGCTGGAACAAATTCTGTTTTTTGCGATGAAGAAAACAGTCGTCGTATCCCGTAGTTGTCCCTTATTACGTGAGATCAGCCGCTCGGATTTGAAAACCGGCATTTAAATGTGTCCGCAAAACATAACATTTCTTTCACGGCTTTGATTTGTGGTCTGTATTCTCATTATTATTAGTGGTAAACGCGGGCAAACAATAATTCTATGAAGTCAGAGACGAACAACAAAGTATAAAAGCGTAAGATAGCGTGCCCTAAATTATATCTTTACAAAGAATAAATAAAATAAAAAGTGTGTTTGTGAAGAATAAATTTAAAACTGAAAACCTCTGCTGTAAAATATTAACAAATAACAATTTATGACTGTAAAAAATTATTATATGTATAAAATAATATTAAAAACACATTGTTGCAAAATAATTATTATGCAAAATAGTTATTTTAATTTCCGTGTTTGTAAAGAATAAATTTAAAACGAACTACAAATTATAAAAGCGTAAGATAGCGTGTCCTAAATTATATTTTTACAAAGAATAAATAAAATAAAAAGTATGTTTGTGAAGAATAAATTTGAAACTGAAAACCCTTGCTGTAAAATATTAACAAATAATAATTTATTACTATAAAAAATTATTATATGTATAAAATAATATTACGTTAAACTATAAAGAATATTTTAATTTAAAACACATTGTTGCAAAATAGTTATTATTCAAAATAGTTATTTTATGCAAAATAGTTATTTTAATTTCCGTGTGAAGAATAAATTTAAAACGAACTACAAATTATAAAAGCGTAAGATAGCGTGTCCTAAATTATATTTTTACAAAGAATAAATAAAATAAAAAGTGTGTTTGTGAAGAATAAATTTAAAAGTGAAAACCCCTGCTGTAAAATATTAACAAATAACAATTTATTACTATAAAAAATTATTATATGTATAAAATAATATTATGTTAAACTGTAAAGAATATTTTAATTTAAAACACATTGTTGCAAAATAGTTATTATGCAAAATAGTTATTTTATGCAAAATAGTTATTTTAATTTCCGTGTTTGTGAAGAATAAATTTAAAAACGAACTACAAATTATAAAAGCGTAAGATAGCGTGTCCTAAATTATATTTTTACAAAGAATAAATAAAATAAAAAGTGTGTTTGTGAAAAATAAATTTGAAAGTGAAAACCTCTGCTGTAAAATATTAACAAATAACAATTAATAATTTATTACTGTAAACAATTATTATATGTATAAAATAATATTATGTTAAACTGTAAAGAATATTTTAATTTAAAACATATTGTTGCAAAATAGTTATTATATGCAAAATAGTTATTTTAATTTCCGTGTTTGTGAAGAATAAATTTAAAAACGAACTACAAATTATAAAAGCGTAAGATAGCGTGTCCTAAATTATATTTTTACAAAGAATAAATAAAATAAAAAGTGTGTTTGTGAAGAATAAATTTAAAACTGAAAACCTCTGCTGTAAAATATTAACAAATAACAATTAATAATTTATTACTGTAAACAATTATTATATGTATAAAATAATATTATGTTAAACTGTAAAGAATATTTTAATTTAAAACATATTGTTGCAAAATAGTTATTATTCAAAATAGTTATTTCATGCAAAATTATTTTAATTTCCGTATTTGTAAAGAATAAATTTAAAACTGAGCCCCTGTTGTAAAATATTATGTAACAATTTATTACTGTGAAAAATTATTATGTGTATAAAATAATAATATTATATTAAAATTTATTATATTAAATTTTATTATATTAAATTATTATATTAAGATTAATTGTTAAAATTAAATTATTATATTAAAAAATAGTTATTTTATGCAAAATAATTATTTTAATTTCCGAAAATAATAATATATAGGGTGTTCCACTTAATGAATCAACCATTATTATATTAAAATTAATTGTTAAAATTAAATTATTATATTAAAAAATAGTTATTTTATGCAAAATAATTATTTTAATTTCCGAAAATAATAATATATAGGGTGTCTCATACTTAATGAATCAGCTGTTAATAGCAGATTTCTGAGATCATTTGGAGAAAAAAATTCTAATATCAAAATGTTGAGGAAGACTTCATAAGAATGTTCAAACTATTGTTTACTGCCGCATCGAAGACATAATCGCGCACACTGTAGAATCCCATTTTTCATTTCATATTGATCGCTCTATCAATATCGATATTATCGCGTTGTACGCGGACTTTGATGCGCTATATTCCCGAGCGCAGGAGAACGTAACGTGCCGATTGGTGATCTTTAATCTCATGTAGCGCCGAAACTACATCCTCCTCAACATTTCGGTATTAAGATTTTCGTTTCCAAATGATCTCAGGAATCTACCATTAACGGCTGATCCATTAAGTCCAGGACACCCTGTATAATAATATATAATAAATCATAAAAATAACCATATTAAAAATTAAGAACTTATAAACGCTGAAAATTGAAAATCGAAAATAATAAAAAACTGAAGAAAATAAAAAATATGCTGAGAAAAAAATAGAAAATATTATTACGCAAATAAATTAAATTCGTGTCTTAAATCGAGGGCGATCGTCAGTTCTGACCCAGTGAGGCCAAGCCCCTCTTCTATCCTCCTCCCCCCTCCTCCTCTCTGGATCCTCTGTTTTCCTGTGAGTGCTCGAGAAGCCGAGGATGAAGAAAGAGGCTCACGGTGCATCAGCGCGCCGTAGGTCGCGACTTGACCCACAGTCTGAAATCTCTGCGAGTACAAGTCTCCTCTCCTCGGGCCGAGTCGTGGACGCGCCATTATTGCGCTGCACCGGCCGAGAACGAAGGACGGGGTCTCGTTGGAGAGGCAACCGAGAGAGGCGATGTGCACACGTGCACCTCGGGGCATTCGCGGGTTGGCAGTCGGCTCTTGAGAGCCGCTCGGTGAATGCCTCTTCGCGGTCTCTCGCACGACGCGTTTTTCGCTTCTCCTGGTATCTCCCGAGGAGGTGCGCGTCCAAGGGAGGTGCTCCATCGAATGGGGGTCTTATGCGAGGGGGTGTGTGTGTGTGCAAATTTTTAACCGATTATTTTCACAGCCGTGATGCCATTAGTGTTGAACGCGAAACTGTGCAGGGAGGGGGAGAGAGAGAGAGGGAGAGAAGTGCCAAGTGCGATTTTTTAGCAAATGCTAATCGCTCCGATGAGGATAGAGGAACTCGCTTTGTTTGCGGCGAGACGCCGGTCGGTGATAAGATTGATGGCGCAAACGGGATAAATGAATCCTACTAATTGTCGGAGAGAAAAAAAAAAAAAGAGGAATGATGTCGATTAAATTTGAAATGATTTTTTGCTCCAATCTTCTCAGGCGAGAGCATTGAATATTTAGTGTAGTTATTGTTGCATGTGTCTATAACGTGTCCTACGTGTTGATGTGAGTAGAAAAATCTCTCTAATTATTAAAATAAAAATTCACTGGAAAAGATTAAGATATTGCAATGTCAAAATATTAATCAGATATATTAATTTATTGGTGTATCTTATAATTATTTATCATATATTCAATCAATTGTATATTATATAAATTTTGTTTAATGGTGGAATATATTTTACATTTGTAAATAGGATATAAAATATAAAAAGTATGTACGTTTATTATGATAATAATTATATAAAAAGTATGTACAAATATATTATAATACATATATATTATAATTATAATTATACATATATACATTATGATTATAATTATGCACATTATAAATGTGTACATACTTGTTATTATTCATGTAATATTGTGTAATCGGAAAAAAAATCAAAAGTATACATGAAGAAGTGTAATAAAAATGTAATAACAATTGTACAAAAAATACCATCAATTGTTTTTACGTTAGTTTTTTGTGTTAGTGGGTCACTAAAATTTCCAACAACGATTTAAAAACCAGTAGCATGTTTTCTTGATGATGTCAATTCGATTCATCGATACTGTGGATGAAAGGTACAAAAATGATACCAAATTATTTTATTTTAGCCCTTAACTTTTATCTAAAGGTTTAAAATAAAAATGTACATCCACTAGAAAATGTTCTCACAGAACACAGTGTTGATAACATTATTTGAGTAAACAATCTTTCAAAAAATCTTTTAAAGAATTAAAAATCTGAGAAATTGGTTTTTTCAAAAATATACTCACTAAAAGTTATAGAAACATGATAAAAATAATACATAAAGGCACTGCAACAATTAATTATTATTACTATTTATACAAGTTTGTCGAATTTTAATAAGGTTATTTTCTTTTATTTATTAAAATTATTATTTATTAAAATTACACATTTTTAAAATTTTTTTTATTATTCTTTTTTATCTCTCAAAATTGAAATTTTTAATGTGAGGCATTTTTGTATAAAATAGCTATAAAAAAACACAAATAGGCTAAATTACAGTCGATACAACTTTTATTTTTTGAAAAACTTAAAATCAAATATTACTTTTTATATACATTTTTATATACGAAATAGTTCATAATTAGTAATTGTTCATCATTAGTTTAATATTTCAAGAAATGCAATTGAATTTTTCATATAAATAAGTTGTAAATGTATAAATTTTTTTTCATACAAGCTTTCATTCTCGAGAAAATCAATTAAGAACATTTAAATCTATGTCAAGTTTGTCTTCTTAGTTTGTCTCCTTTTACAGGAGAATCAATCTTGACATAGATGTAAAGACTCCTGAAATTTATAAAATTTTTTAGGAAATAATTAAAATTAATCGTGAAAAATTTTTAAGTAATTTTTTACTATTTTTAATTAAATTATTACAGTTATGTGGAGATATATGCGCCCATATACATACACATAGTGTATTATAAATCGTGATATAAGCGAAATAAAAATGATTCTTCATGAAATACAAGTAAAAAATATGGAATAATTTTTTTTTTATATATGACTTCGTTTTAGAGAAAATTGATTTTAAAAAATTCGCCATATATATATATGTGCATTTGATTAAAATTCATTTAAATTTGTTACAGATTCCTACAAAACTATTTTTGTTTGTACTATAAATAATAATTAAACAATATAATAATTAAATAATTGTAAAATCAACTTACGTTTTTTTAATTTTTCAAGTCTTTTTTTGCATGACAAGGAAAGAAACTTTTTTAATAATTTGTAATTTAATAAAATAAATACATTGTATTATTAATTTATAATTTAATGAAATAAATACATTGTATTATTAATTTATAATTTAATGAAATAAATACATTATATTATTAATTTATAATTTAATGACATAAATACATTATATTATTTACTGCCTAACTTAAATCTAACATCAAATAATATTCAAATGCGAATATAAATAATTATGTATAATAAAATTCAACTCTTATTAATTAAATGAACGCGCATTTGACAGATATTCAAAGTCGATTTTCTCAAAAATAAAGATTTAAATGAAAAAATTTCCTTATATATTTATTTATAACTTATATTTATGGAGAATCATCTTCATTTTTTTCTACTACGATTTACAATATACCCTATAAAATTTTATAGGTAATAATATAAACATTATTACGGGATATTTTTATATCGAAATCAATCTTCAGGAGAAAATTTAAATACAAATATATAAATATAGGCAAATATTTTCTACAAGAAATACAGTGATAGAATCAAAACATTTTTTTTTAGAAAAATTCACTTGTAAATTAAATAAAAGTTGTAAGAAAAAAAAGATAAGCAGAATTATTGAAAAAACAAGAAATATAAAAATAGAAGAGAAAGTAGTAAATTGAAACACCTTTTTAATGCCTTGTAAATAGATTTTTATTAGAACGGAAAATATAACATTCTCACGTAAACGTCGTGAGTATAATTTATGGGCATTTTCCGGTAAGAGATCTTGATAAAAGTCGCGTCATAAAAGCGCATTTTAATTTCCCTTGCCATTCGAGGAAGTGCAGCGTGCGTCCATTCTGTAAATGTTACTTTCGAGTCGTTGCCTCGTAATTACGAGTGTAAACACAATTGCACAGGCAATGTTAGTGATGCATCTGCAACGCGTATTTACTGTTTAATGCAATAGTCGTTCATAATGAGTAAACAATCGGAACAGGAAGTGCAACCAGGGTAGAAATATATTAAAAAAAAAAAAATACATTAAAAATTTCGCAACTGAAATCTGAATAAATATTCATGTTTAAAATGAATATTTATTCTGTCGTTTCGAGTGAGAAAAAAAAAAATAATGGAATATACGATGTATCTAAAAAAAATTAAATTGCGAATAATAAATCAAAGGCAAATCGTAAAAATCTGCTTCCAGATTTCTCCATTTGTAAGAGGATGTAAGCTATTACTTAAGTTGTTACACGAGGCCCAAAGACCAGGGTCATGGCACACAAGAATCCCACGGCTTTCACGGCCGGTTATGCGATCAAATCGTAATTCCTGCAACGAGAAAAAAGTTCCTTCTGAAAGAACTCGTGCAAATTTTCACTTGCAATGAACAATCAATTAAAGTAAAAAAAAAAAAAAAAATCTCGTGTGATAAAGAAGATCTGTGCGGAAAACGCATGCGATACAATTAACTTTACGTTTAGAAATTTATAATATCGTGCGTATAAAAAGTGTGGGGAAGACTGTATAAAATTGTTCTCCTGAAAATTTAATGTCGTGCATGTGTGCTACGTAAAATAAGACTCGACGACGAAATAATAATAATGGGAAACACGAGGTCGCAATCCTGTCGACGAAGCAAACCGCTGTATCTCCTCTACCTTATCAACCGAACGTGGAGCATCGTCGTAGATCATCGGAAGGATCAAGATCGATGCGACGACACCGACAGAGAGACGGATCTCTCGTCGAAATGCAGCACCTGCAACGTTTGCGATTACCAGCAGAACAGTCTGACGTTCGACAGGTAACATGAACACCATCCATATCCAATCAGTATACAAATAATATGGTATGTAAACAGTGTTTGCTGGTATCTAGATAAAATTATCTAGATAATTATCTAGATAAACAAATGGATCATCTTTATCTTTAATTAGATGAAGAAATATAAAGTACCTTTATCTTTATCTTAGATAAAAAAATATATGTCATCTTATCTTAAAATTGTCCAAGATGACGTTTTTATTATGGGAAAGAGTTTTCCAGGCAAGCTTCTAAAAATCTATCGAAAATATCTAAAATATATTTTTTATTTGGAAAATAATATATTACAAGTATACTTTATCTTGTACTTGTTTTACTTAAATTTGTGCAATGCATTAATGTATATTTTATAAAAATGATATATGCATTGTTACACATTAATTATTATATTATTAATATATTATAAATATATTATAAATATAAATTAATAAATAAATATTTATCATATCATTTATATACCTTTTTGTTATTATTTAAATATTTATTTTATTATTATATTTTTTTATTATTTATTATATATTTTTTATTATATATTTTTTTATTATTATATTTTTTAGGAAAAGGGAAAGAATATGTGTTTATGATTTTAATATCCCATTTATAATCTGCGTCACATTTTTTACAAATATTTTTATAAATAGTCTTATAAAATAAACAAAAATATCTAGATAATTATCCAGATTATCGCAATAATCATCTCATCTTTCATCTAGATTAAGTAAAAGCAAAATCATCTTTATCTCATCTAAAATAAATTTACAGATTTTTATCTTTATCTTTATTTTTATCTAGATAATTTTGAAATTATCTACAGCAAACACTGTATGTAAATAATAAAAGACGCATCTGTCATGAAAATTCTAGTAATGAAATAGTATCTTAGTAATAAATGCACCAACGAAATTATTATTGAAAATGTCAATCGTGATAAATTTTCACCTGGACTGAAGATCAGGTGAGACTGAAGATAACTAAAGAATGATGACAGTTCCTATCATTTCGACTGAAGATAACAACATGAATATTTTACTTTATCCAGTCACTGTTTTATCATCGAAGTGTAGTGATCTTTTATAGCTGTTTCAAAGGGTAACACAAATATTCGAATGTTTTACCTTATAAATTACTATTTTCACATATCGATGAAGTTACTATTAAAACAACTATCAATGAATTTTTGTAATTGTCAAATGAGTCCGCGGAGATAATAAGAGAACAAATGATGTACTATTTTGATTATTTCTGCAAAGATAATTACACAAATTATTTAAAAAATATATATATTTTAAAATATATATTAAAATATATATGTTTTAAAATATATATTAAAATATATATATTTTAATTTATCCAATTTTATTATTATAATAACGGATCTTTTATATATATATTGTTTCAATAATAATACACTTTCTTGATGATAAATATAAAAATATATAAAAATATATAAAAATAATCACATTTTATTGAAATACTACGTAGTAAAAAAATGTTAATTATAACATTTTTCACCTGCTCCAGAAAGTCCACTCTAAATTTTAAAATAACTCATTCATCGTATGTTACTTATTGACAAACTAAAAATGTTAAATAATTGACACAATACTTTACATTTATTTTTGTTATTGTGACTTTAAATGTAATGTAAAAATAACATACAAATTAATTAAAAATTACATGAAAAAATAGTTACAATAAGTTACTCATAAGAAATGTTGGGAACATTAACATATAATAGTAATTATTTTAATTTAAATTATTTGTAATAGAAACATTTGATTTTAGTAAATTTGATATTCTTGTATGTCAAAATTCAAGATTATTTGAAAATTCACTTTTCTTAGAATGTTAAACTGACTTTGAGATATTGATTGTTTAATCTTGAGATGTTGATTGTTTAAAATGATTATATTAAAAATATTCAAAAATATATTCAAAATATATTCAAAATAATATTCCATTTCTAAGAGACATATACAAAGTGTTAAGTTATAAAATTGATATATATAATTAATAAATATAACACATGAAAACGTTATAAAAATAATAACATATAGGTTGTATGTATTTTACTTTAAAGTACTAATAAAAACAGAAGAAAATTTTAACATATGGACGCACAATTTTTTATTGTGTATAACTCTTATATTCTAATTATAAGATTAGTAATATAAAATTCTATTATTATTAA
The DNA here is from genome assembly GCA_030586385.1 of Camponotus fellah. NCBI lineage: Eukaryota > Metazoa > Arthropoda > Insecta > Hymenoptera > Formicidae > Camponotus > Camponotus fellah. Next base: position 109,913 of record JAPIVC010000292.1, on the reverse strand, counting down.
TTCGATAATAATCAGTATTTTATTTTTAAGATTTATATATTAAATTATTAGGAAATTTTGTAGCGTTTTTTAACAAATGATGTAAAAATGAACGATAATTTTAATTTGACTACTGCATCTGATAGTATATTTTATAAAGTAACATTTTTTGACATATATTTTTTATAACAAGAATGATTTGCATTTGTTAAATTTTGGTAAGCTATTAATTGTTTAAAACAAAAATAAATAAAATACATTTTTATTTGATAAATGTAATATTATATTAGCACTTTGTGTGTACTGGAAAATGATTTTATAATCTTGATGACATTATACACTTTTGAAAGAGCATATTAATAATGATCAGATGAAAATATTAATTATAATTAATATATTTTGAAAATTTAATTTCCTAAAAATGAGAAAAAATGCTCACATTGCATTAAATAAACAAACATTCAGGATATAATATACAGCTTTCGATTTTCACAAGAAAACTGCAACAAACTTTCCAAACAATTCAATATCATATCTATTAAAAAAAGATATCTTTCTATTTATATTTTTCTTAGTATTTACTTTTAAATCATCGATATCTGATAACGGTAGTATTTCTGCATGGATGTTTGGTGTGTGTAACGAGTATAAACTGAACTTATTTTAACAAAATTATATCTATTTTGAAAAGCTAAATAACATGTATAAAATACATGTAAAAGTCTTCATAAATTATAAAGGTATATAATTTCTCAACGCGTTTTCAGTGAAGTAAAACGTACTAGATAAATTTTATTCTATGGAAACCGACTACTAATTTTTGTCGCGCCTGTATCCGATAGGAAACTATCCGTAGAAACCGTTTCATCTTATGCCAAGCATTTCACCTACATCAATAATTCTAGTTTCAGTAATATGCGATATATATAGCAATACATCTTATGAAATAATACCATTTGCAATCGCGCTTGTCATATAATTTTTAAATGAGACTATTATTTATATTTTAATTTTCTAATATATTTAATATCTAACATATAATTATATTTTAATCTTCAAATTTAATATTTAAATTTAAAGTTTAATAGATATTATTTCTTATAATCTTTGTTAACATAAAAAGTATAATATATAATATCGTATAAAATGTAAATTTAGTATTTTTATTAAAAAAAAAAACCTAGATTTTTTTTAAATAAAAAGTTTCTAAAGATTTGATTTTGTGAAAAGATTTATTTGAAAATTTGCAATATATGCATACAGATAAAAGAATGAATTGGAAGTAGTGCCTAAAATTTCTTATTAAAAGTAACTATTGTAATATGGACTTAAATCAATTTTTTAATTTTGTTTTCTTTGATTCAACATATTCTTAATTTATTATAAATATTATTAACACTTTGTGTGTGTACACAATTCGATTATAAATTAATAATAATCAATTCGATAGTTAATTATTTCAATCTTACACACATGATGCGTTTGATTAGATAACGGGTTTCTAATAATATTGATATCTAGATAATTAATTGATTAAATATTGATTATATTAATAAAAATATTTTAATTATATTGAATATATTGAGAATTATTAATTAATGTTGATTATCATAAATGCAAATATTACATATCAATTATAACACTAAAAAGTTCATTAAAAAATAAAATATTATTTTCTGTCATCCCGCATATTATGATAAAATCATCAGTGTTTGCCACATGCCCGGTTGATAAATTGATGTGATGAATGAAATTCTATGTTAAGAAAATGTGAATATATTTGTGATTTTATTTTAAAATTTTTCAAAAATAATTAATTGCCAATTATAACAATTTTTAGTGAAACTTTTGGTGTCATTTATCTTCTTCATACTTTTTTCAAACTCAACAAGATCTTGCATTCTTTTTCAGAAAAGAGGTTTTTTATTGTTAAAACACAATAAAAAATTAATTTTAGCAAATGTGTTTGAAGAAGAAATCAATATATTGGCTTAATAATAAAAATACTGACATTTTATAAATGAAAAGTCTATTTTGAAATCATAGTTCAATGGCAAAGATTAATCTGTTGATTTTTTGATTCAATATCAAAATCAAATATTATTAATCAATATTGTAATCTGATACAATTGTACGATGTCAAGATATGTGAAATATTGATTTCAAAATTCTCTCTCTCATTAATGAAGTATGTTACATTTTGTCACAAAGTTTAAATAAAATTTCAGTATTCTCTCGATCAGTAGGAATCAATGAAAACGGATCAAAATAAAAAATTAAAAAATTTCTTGAGTGAATCTCTGTCAGAGTTACATATCTCGATTCACTTGATCGCGACCGTGCGATTGGTTTATACAAACCAGCAGCCGTCTCGAGCTCGTAATATTTAATATTTTTCAAATAATGAATATTTTAATAAAAATATTATTAGAGATATTTATTGTTAGAAAAATCTGATTAAAAAATGATTTTATTAAAAAAGAATCCTAATACTCGAAAAATATTTGTTATTAGATATTTAATGAAATATACTTTATTACTTTAATTCAATGAAAATACTATTAGAAATATTTATCATTAGAAGAATCTTATTAAAAATAATTTTATTGAAAAAGAATCCTATTAGAAAAATATTCGAAAAATATTAATTATTAGATATTTAATGAAAATATTTATTATTTTAATTCAATAAAAATATTGATTATTTTTCAAATAATGAATATTTTAATAAAAATATTATTAGAGATATTTATTGTTAGAAAAATCTGATTAAAAATGATTTTATTAAAAAAGAATCCTAATATTCGAAAAATATTTGTTATTAGATATTTAATGAAATATTCATTACTTTAATTCAATAAAAATACTATTAGAAATATTTATCATTAGAAGAATCTTATTAAAAATGATTTTATTGAAAAGGAATCTTAGAAAAATATTCGAAAAATATTTATTATTAGATATTTAATGAAAATATTTATTATTTTAATTCAATAAAAATATTGATTATTCTGCGTACATACATGCGAGAAAACGGCCGATTATCGCATACGCACTGCGTACACACACCTGTCCTTCGCGTGTGCGACGTACCTTACGGGGGGATAAACTCGGATAAACTCTACTTACGTTACGAGCAGGTGAAGGCGCCTCATTACGCCGCTCAGCGCCTCGTCGCGCCGGTTGTGCCTCGCCGAAGTCAGTAAGCCTCGGGTCGTTCGGAGGAACGGAGTTCCTCCGAGTAAGCTCACGTGTGTGTCACTCGATAATCGCACCATGTCGATCGATATTTCGACAGGTCGCGCGATTAAGACCGTGGACCGTGATTAAAATCGACTGCCTGCCTCTTTCGTGCGTTTTTCCATGCATTCTGAAGAGACGTCCAATCGAAGATATCCAGTTTATTGATTAAGAGGTAAATCGCATTACAATTAGATTCATCTAACGCAATTTTTTAACAAAGATTAGTAAGAAACTCGATGGAAAATTATTCACAAAATCCTATTGAATAAAATTGTATTAAAAATAATTTTTAAAAAAATCGGAAAATATTTATTATTAGATATTTAATGAAGATATTTATTATTTTAATTTAATACAAATATTTAGTATTTTTCAAATAATGAATATTTTAATAAAAATATTATTAGAGATATTTATTGTTGGAAGAATCTTATTAAAAATGATTTTATTAAAAAGGAATCCTAATATTCGAAAAATATTTGTTATTAGATATTTAATGAAATATTTATTACTTTAATTCAATAAAAATACTATTAGAAATATTTATCATTAGAAGAATCTGATTAAAAATGATTTTATTGAAAAAGAATTTTATTAGAAAATATTATTAGAGATATTTATTGTTAGAAAAATCTGATTAAAAATGATTTTATTAAAAAAGAATCCTAATATTCGAAAAATATTTGTTATTAGATATTTAATGAAATATTTATTACTTTAATTCAATAAAAATACTATTAGAAATATTTATCATTAGAAGAGTCTGATTAAAAATGATTTTATTGAAAAAGAATCCTATTAGAAAATATTATTAGAGATATTTATTGTTAGAAAAATCTGACTAAAAATGATTTTATTAAAAAAGAATCCTAATATTCGAAAAATATTTCTTATTAGATATTTAATGAAATATTTATTACTTTAATTCAATAAAAATACTATTAGAAACTAATACTATTTATCATTAGAATACTATTTATCATTAGAAGAATCTAATTAAAAATGATTTTATTGAAAAAGAATCCTATTAGAAAAATATTCGAAAAATATTGATTATTAGATATTTAATGAAAATATTTATTATTTTAATTCAATAAAAATATTGATTATTTTTCAACTAATAAATATTTTAATAAGAATATTATTAGAAATATTTAGTGTTAGAAAAATCTTATTAAAAGTGATTTTATTAAAAAAGAATCCTATTAAAAAATATTCGAAAAAAATTTATTTAATATGACAGATCATGATCAAGATTCTCTTCCTTGTAACTCTCTTTAATCCTATCTATAATTCATTGATACCGTATCGCACATACACACACACACACACACACACACACACACACGCATATATTGGAGTAGAATTGATAACGACGAATGAGGGGATATTAAGGATTTGATATTAATTACTTCCACGATTATATTGATGAATCTAAATACACTAGAATCATTTAATTTATCGCTGCTGCCTTTCATCAGGGATACGCGAGTGTAATTGGTAAGGTGCGGGTAATCAGCACGCCACTTGGTGCACGCACGCTGACAATTTTATTTAAATTTTTTGCTGACTAGAAGAAGCCCCTATCTCGTTTGAACTTCCTCGGCGATTACGGACGAAACGATCGCACGTACTTTTTTTCCTCCCTTTTTTTTTGGATTCGCGCGTGAACGCGCGTTCCTAACGAGACGAGTAATTTAATTTCCATATATATATATATATGGATCGTGCGTAGTAAAATGTAAGAGAAGATGGCGATGAATGAAACGAAATCGCGTTCGCGTAAAAACCGCCGGTCGTTACTTTCGTGCCAATTACGGCAATTACAGAAATATACTCGGTTCTTTAATGCGAAATCATCCGGTGCGTTTTCCCATCCGTAAAATTGCGTGCTCTGGATAAACGTAAATACATCAGACATCATTGTTCTCGCGAAATCGCGGGACGAGAAGTGCCTCGTTTTTCTTTCAGATCTCGAAAAAGGACAATGAATAAGGATTATCGCGATCGTACGCTTTCGATGTAAAATATTCCTACGTGCAATATAATCATGTGTTTCAAAAATAAATTTAAAAAGAGACAGATCACGTTTAGTTTTATTAATTTATTAATTTATTAATTTTAAACTGCATTTATTTAATGAAATATTTAATGAAAAGCGTGCTCGATGGAATAAAAATCAATTATATTTTATATAATGATGTTGTGTGAATGTACATGGGTTTAAAAAAATATAGTTTAAAAAAATATAATATAATATATATATATTCTTTTGCGAAGTAATCTTATCATTGATATGAACGTAATTTGATTTCTTTTAATATCGTGCTATCAATCTTGTTTTTCTAGGTTACAAAAATATAATGAAATAGATGGTGATCATCATCGTACGATTTATTGCGCTCTAAATTGTGATGTATTACTCGCAGATATTAACCGAAACGAATCATACAAATTTACCATTTCGATTGCCATTAAAATTTAACGGTATATAATAAAAAACTAAATGATTACGTGGGATATAAATAAGTAGTGGAATATATAAATAAAAATAAAATACAAAAATAATTAATTAAAAATAATTAAATAAAAATAAAAGACAAAAATAATTAATTAAAAATAAATTAAAAAAATAAAAGTAAGGTTAAAAAATTTAAATCGATTAATAAAATTGAAAATCAAGAGTCTGACAAAAATTCTGAATTCTTAAATTTCTTGTTTCCAAGATGTAATCGATTTAAGTTTCCAAATATTTATATATTTGATATAGAAACATATTTCGTGTATCGAATAATAAAAGGATGTAAATAAGAGGAGAATTCGCAATTATATTGAAGCGCTATCAACATTTGTGCAAACATTCTAAGGCCAGGTTGCATCAACATTTAAATACGTATCTATCTTTATCTTTCTTTCTAAATAAAAAAAGACACATATTTAAGTCTCGTTTGAAGCTAAAATAATATTGATGCAATTGGGCCTAAGAGATGTATTATATCCATACGTAAAAAATGTATAACATTATATAATATATATATTTTTCTATAAATGGAGGCATTTCGAAAATATAAATTATATGTGCGTAATTTTTTATATCGAAATATTTTTTATAAATAAAAGATACTTATTTTAATATAAGTAAAAGATACTTATTTTAATAAAACCTGAATAGAACAAAGGTAGGACGAAAATAAAAGATTTGAAAAGGACACCAATCGATGCCATGGTCGCTTCCATATTAGACTAATCGAGTCGTGGCTCGAAGGACATTTACGTCAACCTACGTAATTTTTGTTCTCGTATTTTTGCTCTCTCATTATCTTATTTCTTTAATGTTGTGTTTGTTTCAAGTCTAATATACACCTACGTACACTACGCAAACAGCTTTGTTAATCTCCCTTTACAAATATTTTGCGAATAGGAATTTATCTCTTTTTCGTCTGAAATGGAAAATTAATTCGCAGACAAATTCTCACATGGTTTTTTTCTTTCAATCTCTCTTTCATTTACACAAGAAAGGATTTACAAGATATATAAAATTAATAAAATTAACGAGTCACATTGTAATTAAATAAACTCTAATCCGATTGAGGCAGGAATGATAGGATAATACTTTGTGTTTGGTCCGTGAATTTTGAAATCGATTTAAAATAAAATTACTGAATTAAATTTTTTTGCCGTTCTGGGATAATTTCTGAGTCTAACCGTCAAGATTAAATTCACAGAGAAGGTTACTTTCAAGTGTTTTTATTTTTAAATAATTTATGCGCTTGAAAAGATTTTATCTCATTTCTTTTTTTTCAATTATAAAAAGCACGTAACAAATTTCAGCAGCGAAACTTCATTCTACGACGTAGTTTCTATGACTGAATGCGTCAAAAAGTGAATTAGATACATAATTAAATACACAAATTAAATACATAATATATACAGAACATTAGAAATTGGACGGTACGTTTATAAAACCAGTTTATTATACTTTTGAATTTGTTTTGTGCAAAATTTGCAAAATACATTTGATTAAAAACTTAAATAATTACATTTGAAGTAACATTTATTAATAAAAAAATTAATATTTATTAATAATGACATTTGTAGTATCATTTATTAATAAAAGAATTAATATTTATCAATAATTATGAATATTTACATATTATAATAATTATGAATAATTATTTGAAGTAATATTTATTAATAAAATTATTTGAAATAATATTTAATAAAATTATTTGAAGCAATATTTATTAATAAAATTTATTTATTAATGAAAAGAATCATATAAATCTTACAGATATTTCAACGTTTGCGGAATTTAAGACGTATCCATTCATAATATACAGGTACACATAATCAAATAAGTCTCTTCATACAGTTTTCGTTCAATATAAATTTAGTTTCAAAATAATAATAATAACAATAACATTATTTTCGCCGTAATTTCCTTGAATAATCTCACGTCACGTTCTCATGTATACCGGTTTACCGATAGGTCTTACACTATTTCATCGATACGCCGCAGAAACAAGTTTACTAGTGCGTGCAATCGCACATTTGCTATATCAATTGATATAATCCGGTGCTCCGAATGCCACGATGAGGCCCTCTCTTCAAGAGTGATTCTTGAGATGCAATATGCAAGCCGGTACCAATAAACATCGTGTACACACGATGTTCCGCGCAATTTAATCCCATTTGATGCTAATAAACCATGCCCGCTATAATCGAAGCGCACACGGATGCCAATCGTACATTTGTCAAGTAACGATCGATTAAAAGTTAAATCGATGCTGGATTGAACTAGGAACAATAAATGTCATGAACACATAAGATAATTTTCCCCGGGAATTTTATTTTTTTTCGTGCATTACTTAAAATAAAAAAAATATATATAAAATTGCAAAATATATGTATCAAAATTAATCGATTAATTAATTGCAAAGTATACGTATCTATCAAAATTAATTAATTGCAAAATATATATCCAAATTAATTAATTAATTAATTGCAAAATATCAAAATTAATTAATTAATTAATTGCAAAATATATATCCAAATTAATTAATTAATTAATTGCAAAATATATATCCAAATTAATTAATTAATTAATTAATTAATTGCAATATATATATATATATATATAAATTAATTAATTAATAACATAAATTAATTAATAACATATTTATTAATGATAACATGTAGGACACGACAATAAAAAAATTACTAACAAAATATATATATCCAAATTAATTAATTAATTGCAAAAAAAATATATATATATATATATATATATCAAAATTAATTAATAACATATTTATTAATGATAACATGTAGGACACGAATAAAAAAATTACTAACAATAAAAAAATTTTGGAATAATTTAATCTACAATATTGCAATTAAAAATCAATCAATAAGAATAAATGAACGAAAATGCATAGACTTAATTGCATAAAATCGACATAAATTAATTCAGATAAACCGAATTATATGAAAATAACGTGTTTGATTATTTCGTCAAGTTTTTGTTCGTACAAATGTTACCAAATTCCTTTTTTTTGTTTTAAAGATAGCTTTATTCCCGCAACAAATACTGTGCGTGATACCTTGCAATTAAGTACGATCCATCTATCTCTCGTGGTTGTAATTCGCTAACTTGTCACTTGTCACTCGTAACGAGCCAGATATAAGACAATGCGTGTGCTCAGAGTAAAAGCATTTGTTTCATGCGGATTAAATAGCGCGGTTTGTTATTATTCCTTGCTCTTGCTTTCGACACCTCATTTATAATGCATCGTCACGAAACAAACCGAGATCGAGAATTAGCCAATTAGACTGTACCGAAACCCAGTTTTCTTTAATCTAGCTGATCTTGTATCTTAATTACAAAGTGATAGTTATATATTATAAATTTAATGATTTCTTTTTTAAATTTTAAAATACTCAAAAAGAAATGCAATCTCGAAGGAGAATTTTACTTATGTAATCGAAATAATATTATTACACGTGCGAGTTGCGAATTTTGAAAGGCTCTGATATAATTGAATTTTTTATATATAAATTTAACGATTTCTTTTTGAATTTTAAAATTCAAAAAAGAAATGCAATCTCGAAGGAGAATTTTACTTATGTAATCGAAATAATATTATTACACGTGCGAGTTGCGAATTTTGAAAGGCTCTGATATAATTGAATTTTTTATATATAAATTTAACGATTTCTTTTTTGAATTTTAAAATACTCAAAAAGAAATGCAATCTCGAAGGAGAATTTTACTTATGTAATCGAAATAATATTATTACACATGCGAGTTGCGAATTTTGAAAGACTCTGATATAATTGAATTTTTTATATATAAATTTAACGATTTCTTTTTTAAATTTCAAAATACTCAAAAAGAAATGCAATCTCGAAGGAGAATTTTACTTATGTAATCGAAATAATATTATTACACATGCGAGTTGCGAATTTTGAAAGGCTCTGATATAATTGAATTTTTTATATATAAATTTAACGATTTCTTTTTGAATTTTAAAATACTCAAAAAGAAATGCAATCTCGAAGGGAGAATTTTACTTATGTAATCGAAATAATATTATTACAATGCGAGTTGCGAATTTTGAAAGGCTCTGATATAATTGAATTTTTTATATATAAATTTAACGATTTCTTTTTGAATTTTAAAATACTCAAAAAAAAATGCAATCTCGAAGAAGAATTTTACTTATGTAATCGAAATAATATTATTACACGTGCGAGTTGCGAATTTTGAAAGGTTCTGATATAATTGAATTTTTTATATATAAATTTAACGATTTCTTTTTTGAATTTTAAAATACTCAAAAAGAAATGCAATCTCGAAGGAGAATTTTACTTATGTAATCGAAATAATATTATTACACGTGCGAGTTGCGAATTTTGAAAGGCTCTGATATAATTGAATTTTTATATATAAATTTAACGATTTCTTTTTTGAATTTTAAAATACTCAAAAAAAAATGCAATCTCGAAGGAGAATTTTACTTATGTAATCAAAATAATATTATTACACGTGCGAGTTGCGAATTTTGAAAGGCTCTGATATAATTGAATTTTTTATATATAAATTTAACGATTTCTTTTTGAATTTTAAAATACTCAAAAAAAATGCAATCTCGAAGGAGAATTTTACTTATGTAATCGAAATAATATTATTACACGTGCGAGTTGCGAATTTTGAAAGGCTCTGATATAATTGAATTTTTTATATATAAATTTAACGATTTCTTTTTTGAATTTTAAAATACTCAAAAAAAATGCAATCTCGAAGGAGAATTTTACTTATGTAATCGAAATAATATTATTACACGTGCGAGTTGCGAATTTTGAAAGGCTCTGATATAATTGAATTTTTTATATATAAATTTAACGATTTCTTTTTGAATTTTAAAATACTCAAAAGAAATGCAATCTCGAAGGAGAATTTTACTTATGTAATCGAAATAATATTATTACACGTGCGAGTTGTGAATTTTGAAAGGCTCTGATATAATTGAATTTTTTATATATAAATTTAACGATTTCTTTTTTGAATTTTAAAATACTCAAAAAAATGCAATCTCGAAGGAGAATTTTACTTATGTAATCGAAATAATATTATTACACGTGCGAGTTGCGAATTTTGAAAGGCTCTGATATAATTGAATTTTTTATATATAAATTTAACGATTTCTTTTTGAATTTTAAAATACTCAAAAAGAAATGCAATCTCGAAGGAGAATTTTACTTATGTAATCGAAATAATATTATTACACGTGCGAGTTGCGAATTTTGAAAGGCTCTGATATAATTGAATTTTTTACACTTAATTTAGCGCTAAATTAATTAACATCCTCAGGAGAGTTTTATTCCACCAAGTGTCCAATTTTCCACTTATCGCGTTAGAAATTGCCGTGTGCGAGATACATAACTGTACTTTCTATTACAACTAGATTAAACGAAAAAAAATACGCCTCGCGAATCGGTCGTTAACGCAGCGATACGTAATGATGATTACGAGGACGAAGATTAGAAATTGTCGCGCGATTTCTTATGCAGAGCGTAACGGATTAAAATTCTAAATCTCGCATGCCTAGCGGTATTTCGTTCCGTGCGTGCGACAATTTCGTAGGATGATTTTCGAGCCCGTGCATCGGATGCAAATTTCTCTGTGCGTCTCTCCCTCGCGAAAGTTGACAGGAAGATTGTCGCTTTTAAAGACGAAGAAGTAGGTCGCTCTAAACTTCGAGTGCGATTTAGCAATATTGGATGTTGAAAGACGTCGCACATTTTTGTATGAAAAAAATGGTCTCTCGGTGAAATTGGTTCAGGTTGTGAGAATTGTCAGTTTACGATCTCGTGGTTATAAAATTTCTACAGATCATGAAAGAGTATAAAGCTACTAGAGCGCATCGTTGAGAAAATACTCTACTCCATTTTGAATTTTATTAGGTATATAAGCAGTGTTTGCTGGTATCTAGATAAAATTATCTAGATAATTATTTAGATAAAAAAATGGATCATCTTTATCTTTAACTAAATGAAGAAATACAAAGTATTTTTATCTTTATCTTACATGAAAAATATATGTCATCTTATTTAAAAATTGTCTAAGATGACATATATTTTCATTATGCAAAAAAGTTTTCCAGGCAAGTTTCTAAAAGTGAAATATCTAAAATATCTGAAATATCTAAAATATATTTTTTATATTATTATTATTAATATATTAAATATATATTATAAATATATTATTATTATATTATTAATATATTATAAATATATTATAAATATAAATTAATAAATATTTATCATATCATTTATATACCTTTTTGCTATTATTTAAATATTCTTTAGGAAAAGAAAAATAATATGTGTTTATGATTTTAATATCCCATTTATAATCTGCGTCACATTTTTTACAAATATTTATAGTCTTCTAAAATAAACAAACATATCTAGATAATTATCTAGATTATCGCAATAATTATCTCATCTTTCATCTAGATAGAAAGCAAAATCATCTTTATCTCTATCTAAGATAAATTTACGGATTTTTATCTTTATCTTTATCTAGATAATTTTGAAATTATCTACAGCAAACACTGTATATAAGCAAATTTTAGGTAAAACAAATTATAGGTAAAACAAAAAAAGTAGCAAAATGGTAGCAAATTTTATGATTTATTAAAAAATAATGAAGCAAGTTATCCTCTTATTTTTAAAAATTCAAAGAATATATTTTTTGAAGTACAAATGAAAGAAGAGGCAATATAAATAGGTAGAAATATAATTCTCTATTAAAAAAATAATATTAAGACAAAATAGCTGATTATTTGTTAATCATTACTTCTATATTTTTTTTTATTCTTGGGGTAAAATGAAACAAGAAGTACTCAGACAAGAAAAAATATAAAAATAAAAATAAATAAAAATAAGTAAAAATAGATAAAAATAAAAATAAAATAAATAAAAATAAATAGAAATAAAAATTAAAAATAGAAATATGTTAATTTTTAATTTTTATAAAATAGATTCACGTTGATAAATGCAAAATATTCCATAATAATTATCATTAATATGCTCTAATAACTATAATATAATTTTCTATTTTGTCACTTTAAAAACGTTGGAATTAAAAAATTTAACAAATTATTGAGAAATCAATAAAAATAAATAATTAATTGTTAATTTTCACAATTTAACGCAATATCACCAAGAAATATTTTTCCCATAAATTATATAAAACTTTTTTTAAAGATTGGACTGCAATTCTAGTGAAATAGGCATTTGATACTCATTATCATCACTTTATCTTTATTAATATGTATTACATAACTGCGTGTTTTGTAGATATCGGCTTATATCTTGTGCAATGCAATTGTTTATAAATTAATATGATCGTAAAAAAATAAACCGCGTATTGTTGTAACGTCGGCAACAATAAGTCAATTGCCTCGCTTTAAGAAATGTGAGAACAGGGATCGTCCCCTGAAACGAACGAGCATAATATTGCGATGCTATCGCGCTCATCGTCGTCATTACCTCCGGTTAATTGCAAACATCCAATTACGCTGGATCTCTGCATTTTTCTCGAATGCGGAACGCTCTTCTACGTTTCTTTTCGATTCCGTTCACTGTTACCATTTCGTTTCAGCTCGATTCATCTTGCGCATCCGCGACAACGACGATTATTAAGCTTCCCATCGTCGCGATTTTTCTATAGAGTTCATGCGGTATCGAGCAAAATCCCGTCACCGCCCGATCGTAGATCATTCTGATGACTATGAGGAAGCTCCGGACTCGTTGACAGCGATTTATGAACGATGCTGATCCAATTACTCACAGAAACGCATAAATCAAATGTTGTGAAATTAATTTGCTGATAAGTAGGAAAGCTGTGAGGTCGCAGATGATCTATATAATTTTTACAAGTGTTATTATCAATTGGTTCTAGCCGTATGATACAAAACTGTCCTTTCTATCGTTTATATAATTAATATAATTTTTATTATTAATTAATATTAATATATAACTAATATTAATATTATTAATTATGTTATAAATTTTGTATGCATCGTGATATTTCGAATATTGACTAGAAATCTTGTATTATTCTTGAATTTATAAGATACACCTGGACGATATTTTGAAATATATTTTAATCGAATTTTTATGACATTCTGATATTTTCTAATTTTTTGCTAATTTAAAATTCTTCATTTATTAAATATGTTAATGATTTCAAATGACAATTTATTTTATGATTTTATTATTGATATTAAGTTAGATATATTAGATAAATATTGAAAAATTAGTGAATAAATGTTGAAAAATATTTCATTGACATAAAACACACATTTACGTACAATATCATAAAAATATAATTTTCTACAAAGTAATTATTCCTAATTGAAAAAATCAACTACAGTAAAAAAACTTTAAATACATGCATAATTAATTTCTGTGAAATGATATATAAAACAAGATCAGATATATAAAATCAAAATCTCAAAAAATTTTATTGGAAAAGAAAGATATATATAAGATCGAATTTTTTTATGATTAAAGTTCTCTCTCTCTTTCTCTGTTAAATCAATGAAAATTATAATAAACAATATCTCACAGTTTATAAAGAATGGATATGATTCTCTAATCACAATATATAAATTCTTCTGGCAAATAGGATACATTTCATTTTCTCAGTCAAATAAAAAATATGGAAATTTGACTATTATTTTAGACAGCATCTTCTTCTATTTCTCAGAACATTAGGAGAACTCATTCGAAATGTTCATATTAAAAATTTGATTTTCTAATTTAAAATTCTTTATTTATTAAATATGTTAATGATTTCAGATGACAATTTATTTTATGATTTTATTATTTATATTAAGTTAAAGACATTAGATAAAAATTGAAAAATATTAGTAAATAAATATTGAAAAATATTTTATTGACATAAAACACACATTTACGTACAATATCATAAAAATATAATTTTCTACAAAGTAATTATTCCTAATTGAAAAAATCAATTACAGTAAAAAAACTTTAAATACATGCATAATTAATTTCTATAAAACAAGATCAGGTATATAAAATCAAAATCTCAAAAAATTTTATTGAAAAAAAAAGATATATGTAAGATCGAATCTTTTATGATTAAAGTTTTCTCTCTCTTTTTCTGTTAAATCAATGAAAATTATAATAAAAAATATCTCACAGTTTATAAAGAATGGATATGATTCTCTAATCACAATATATAAATTCTTCTGGCAAAAAAGGATACATTTCATTTTCTCAGTCAAAATAAAAAATAAAATAATAAAAAATATGGAAATTTGACTATTATTTTAGACAGCATCTTCTTCTATCTCTCAGAACTCATTCGAAATGTTCATATTAAAAATTTGATTTTCAGTCAAATTCTTCGCAGAATTTCTCATACGAGAATCACATCGGTGCAATTTCTCGCAGCAACGGAGAAAGAGAAGATTTTATAGCGAGTGCGTGTAAATTGTCTGTGAATAGCCTATTAAATCGACTCGTGAACGATCGTCCAACATGCGATAAAGAGTATCGACAAAGAGATAATAATTCATTTACAGTGTCTCGACACGCTATTAATCTACTCATTGTTCAAGATATCGCAACTCACAAATCGTCACAAATCTTTTTATCGATTGTAGCATTATTTTATCTATTAGGATTGGCTTTCGGTTTAAAGTACATAATTCTTTATTTGATTCCAATGTTTCATGAACATTTCAGTTCAGGAAGCTTCTGATATTCTATCAACTGTATCAAATGGATACAATTTGTAATGTTGGATAGATAAATTTTAGATAAATTTTCGATGTTAAACAAAATATTTATCCCCAAAAAGGAAAAATATATATTTTTTTCACATATGATTTTATCCGTCTTTTAAATTGTATGGAAAGCTATTTTCTTATCCGTTTATGAACTAGTTTCCAAGAAAGGGAAAAAAGAAGTCCATACTGTGATAAAATTAGAATTCTAAAACACGCGTGAAGTTTTTCTGAAATTATATTGTCATTATTAATATAAATATTTTCCTCGAGGAAGACCTGAATTATTCAACGCAAAGTTTTATTCTCGCAGGATCTCCACTGAAATTGCGTTCGTGTAATGGCATTATGTGTATACCGTGGTACACGCATATATGTCATGGGATTTCTTGATAGTCGTGCAGCATTAATGTTGGGAAATGATTTCTCACGTAACTAAATATATGTTGTAATCTGGATTTATATCGACTTGTAACCGGCACATCGCGTATAAATTTGCGATATCAACGTGCACCATCCGAGTAAACGCGTTAATACGATGCGACATTTTTCTTTTTAATCTAACTAGAAGATTATCTCATACGTCGATTCTCGCGTATGTGCGTGCATTTATATTCTTAGATTGTGAGAAAATAAACGAATATATAACTAAAAAAAGGAAAGAACGCAATAAATAATCGTAATAAAATCGAATTACAATTTCGCATAAATTTTGTATAGTTAATATAATTACGATGGGGCAGCGTTATTTACGTAAAATTATACGAACAATTTTTCATTATTTAATAAAGTTATTTAATAAAGTTATAATAAAGTTATATTTTTCATTATTTAATATAAGTATATTTAATTAAGTTGCAAGTAATGTGTATCTTTCCAAAGCAATATTTTATTTTATTCCTACTTTATTTTATTTTATGTTACTTTCTATTTTATTTTTTATTTTATTATATTATATTTATTATTATATTTATTATTATATATTTATTATTTATATTATTATATTATATTATATTTACATTATTTATATTATTTATATTATTATATTATATTATATTTTATTTTACTTTATCTTACTTTATTTTATTTTATTTTTTTAATTTTATTTTATTTATCATATATATTTATTATTTATATTATTATATTATATTATATTTTATTTTACTTTATCTTACTTTATTTTATTTTACTTTTTATTTTATTTTATTTTACTTTATTTTATTTTATTTTATTTTATCGCTCTTTACCTGAGAGGAATAAAATAAAAAAAAAAAAGAAAACGCGAAGAAGGAAAAGAGGAGGATTCAAATAGTTCATAGTTTCACAGGCAGATCCTCGCCAGGATCTTACTCGTATATCGCGATGCTTTACTTGGAGAATATCCATAAATCATACAGGTCACGTTTCCCCATGCGTTGTCATCCGATGGATGTAAACGCGTCACGTGGGCGTAGACACGTGTCACGTAGAGACGTAGAGAATACGATAGTTATACCGGTTGGAGATCTACGCCTAAATTTCCGGCGATTGCATATAACTCTTTCATCTCTCCTCTCTCGCATTCCATAAATTCCCTCGGAATTCCCCCGTGAAAGCAACGGAGCGCTTAAAATCCGGCTCGCAATGCGTGGACGAAGGCGACTCTCTCGCCTCCGCTCTTTGTTTCTCAGCGAGGGGCAAAAGTGTGGTGGTATACCCGTATATATGGCGACTGAAATGCAGCGGAAGCGATGCTTTGTAACGCGAAATCGTTTCCTTCGACACGCAAGCGAATTCTCACGAGAGAGCGTGTGCGATTTATTTTTTTTTTTTTTTCAACAAACCAGTGAACGATCGGTAACGTTCGACGGATTTTACGAATTCAGTCAATTAATTATATTTTTCATTAACGAGATACAATTCCCTTATCGAAGATCCACACACCTCAATCATCGGACAGTTATTCGACGGAGAAAAGAAAGAGAGCACGTGAGTACCGGAAGCTTGTTCGCAAAAACGTCTTGTCCTTTGTCTCGAGGATCGAGATTCTCACGTAGACTACATAAATTGTACAATAAAAGATTTATGAGATCCTAGAAGCGTACCATTGTAATGATACAATTGAGTTTATATATATAAAATAAAATTATATTATTATAATTTTATATATTAAATAAGAAAGAATATATTAGTATATATATATTATTTATATATTAAATGTATTATTTTTATATGTTTAAAAAATTATAAATATATGTTGATATATTTATAATTTTTTAAATATATAAAAATAATTAAATAATAAAATAATAAATAATAAAATAATAAATATATATAAATAATAAAATTATAAATATATGTAAATTTAATATATATTTATAATAAAATTATAAATATATATAAATAATAAATAATATAATAAATATAAATATAAATAATATATATAAATAATAAAATTATAAATATATATAAATTTAATATATATTTATAATAAAATTATAAATATATATAAATATATTATAATTAAATAATATATAAAAAATAATAATATATATATATATATAATTAAAATTTTTTTCTATCAAGTAAGTATCACTTGAAATTAATCGAGGAAAGTAATTTTATTAATCTTTAACTCAACAAAAATTTATTTTGAGAAAAAACTTTTTTAAATTACTTAATTCAAAAATGATTAACGAATCGATATTTTTGATAAAGAAAATTTATTTCCAAACCAGAGAACCTCTTATTAAAAGGATATTTGATTTTAGAATATATATATGCATAATAAATTATAAATAAATGATATAATTTATATAATAAATATAAATAAATATAAAATAAATATAAAATAAATATAATATAAATACAATAAATATAAATAATTTATAACATATATTATAATTATAAGTATAAATAAATATAAATATAAATTAATTATAACGCACACACATACATATAATAAATTAATACATAATAAATTTAATATCTCGTGCATAATAATATCACTCGTAATTTTGTAGTAACGTAGTATCTTTGTCCAAGACTCCGTATCTTAGTTATTAATCTCGTCGTAACTTCGTTTATGATTAATCGCAAGTGCCGTGTAACTCGCGCAAATAGTTTCGCAGGTTCTAGAAAGCGTTTTTCTCGCGAGAAAATCAGTCCCGGTTGCGGATTCTATTGCCCTTACCTCTGTAAATGTAAATGTATATTCTCTCACATGTATTTTCTCATTCAGAGGAGCATTCGCCGATTTTATTACCGGCGCTCTTTAGCCAATAATTCCCTACCGGTGTTAATTATTGCGTCCCGTTATCCCGCTGGATGAATAATGTTGCTACCGCACGTGGTTATATATCCTCGATGTAAATTTCGCAATTAACCGCCGTTCAAAACGATTCTCTTTCCGTAATTATTCCCTCCGATTATTTCCCTCTACCTAACTATTATATCAATGAATGAATGCGCGAGCTCCATGTAAGCAGTGTTTACTGGTATCTAGATAAAATTATCTAGATAATCATCTAGATAAAGAATCATCTTTATCTAGATGATAAATGGATCATCTTTATCTTTAACTAAATGAAGAAGTAATAAAGTATCTTTATCTTTATAATAATAATAAAGTGTAGCAAATAATAAAGTTTATCTTTATAATAATAATAAAGTATCTTTATCTTTATCTTAGATGAAAAATATATGTCATCTTATCTAAAAATTGTCTAACATGACGTTTTCATTATGCAAAAAAGTTTCCCGGGCAAGCATTTTCTAAAAATCTATCTAAAATATCTAAAATATCTAAAATATATTTTTATATTATTAATATATTATAAATATATTATTATTATATTATTTATAAATATATTATTATAAATATATTATTATTATATTATTATATTATATTATATTATTATTATATTATTATTATATTATTAATATATTGTAAATATATTATAAATATAAATAAATATTTATCATATCATTTATATATGTTTTTGTTATTATTTAAATATTTTTTAGGAAAAGAGAAGGAATATATGTTTATGATTTTAATATCCCATTTATAATCTGCATCACATTTTTTACAAATATTTATAGTCCTCTAATCTATAGTTTTCATAAACACATATTCTTTCTTTTTTTCTAAAGAATATTTAAATAATAGCAAAAACGTATATAAATGATATGATAAATATTTATTTATTAATTTTTATTTATAATATATTTATAATATATTAATAAACAAAAATATCTAGATAATTATCTAGATATTTTTGTTTATTAATATATTATAAATATATTATAAATAAAAATTAATAAATAAATATTTATCATATCATTTATATACGTTTTTGCTATTATTTAAATATTATTTTACAAAAATATCTAGATAATTATCTAGATATTTTTGTTTATTAATATATTATAAATATATTATAAATAAAAATTAATAAATAAATATTTATCATATCATTTATATACGTTTTTGCTATTATTTAAATATTCTTAATAAATGTATAATATTTCTTAAAATCTTATAAAAATATCTAGATAATTATCTAGATATTTTTGTTATTATTATTTTCGCAATAATTATCTCATCTTTCATCTGGATTAAGTAAAAGCAAAATCATCTCATCTAAGATAAATTTTTATCTCGGATTTTTATCTTTATCTTTATCTAGATAATTTTGAAATTATCTACAGCAAACACTACATGTAATAAAAAGTGTAACATTATTGCCAATCGACGTGTTTCTCTGTCGTCGAAAATCTTACGGACCTCGACATTGTCGGCGCTGAATTAAATGTCATCTCGCTAAACGAAGTGCATCGAAGTGCGCCTAACGGTCCGGAGAAATTGTTGCAGTCGGGAGGCTGTAAATTAGAGATTTCACCCGTGCGATAAACATTCCGTCGAGCATCATGCTGCACTGAAAATTCTTCTCTTTCCACTTATATATATTTATTTATTTATTTTATTATTTTTTCCTCTCTCTCTCTCTTTCTCTCTCGAAAAGAGATCTCCCTTCGTTCTCTTTCTCTCCACCTCTCACACCTGCACACTCGACGGACACTCGCGTACATATCCGTGGAAAAGATACAGTTATACACTTTACTCGAGAGAAAGAGAAAGAGAGCAGGAGAGGAGAGGAGAGAGAGAGAGAGAGAAAGATGGATATCTCGGCAGACGGAGAGGACCCGTTTTATAACTAGAGATTCATAACGGAATACGCACGCGATCTCACAATGGACATTCGGCTGACAAGCAGCAGGCAGGATCCGAAACGGGACCCGAATCCGGAAGATTTCACGCAACGTTAGCATGTCTCGCACGTGTTGGATTTTTAATAAATTTTTATCCGCAGAAACAAGGACGAGATTTCACGCGCGAATCTCGATCTCGAATTAATCGATGGTTTTTTTTTTTTTTTTTTTTTAGAGAGAACTGACAGAGATTCAACGGGAAGCCTTTTGGTCCCGAAAGGTAGAAAGTACATCCAAGTGATTCGATTCTACGCATCTCGATCAATGGGCGTTACTCGCGTCTCTCGAGCATTAATGACTTCAATTTCCTGCGAGTATCATCGTACGAATTCTCTTCTCCTCCCCTATCAAACTGTTCTCGATCTGATTCCGGTTTCGAGAAAGCGCCAGTCATTTTCACCATCACTGGAAGCCCTTTGGCTTTGTAGACTAGCCTCGAACTTAAATTGATACACGCAGAAAAAATGCCTGTTTAATATTCATGTAATTTCTAATATTTAAATAATATTTAATTAATTAATAAATATATTTAATGAAATAATATTTCATTAAAAACAATGGAAAATACTCTAAATTTACAATGTTTACTTTTTTGTCATCTACCATCACCCAAATTTAAATTGACACACGCAGAACAAATGTTTAATATTCATTTATAATTTCTAATATTTAAATAATATTTAATTAATTAATAAATATATTTAATGAAATAATATTTAATTAAAAACAATGGAAAATATTCCAAATTTACAGTTTTTACTTTTTTGTCATCTACCATCACCCAAATTTAAATTGGCACACGCAGAAAAAATGCCTGTTTAATATTCATTTAATTTCTAATATTTAAATATTTAATTAAATCTACTACACCACGCTTCGCTCCAATAAATTTCTGCTTATGATTCATAATTTGTAAAATGTAAAGTGTATTTAAGGATTTTTTTGCATTTATTTTCAAAATATTGAGAATTTAAAATTCTACAGAAT
The DNA here is from genome assembly GCA_030586385.1 of Camponotus fellah. Lineage (NCBI taxonomy): Eukaryota > Metazoa > Arthropoda > Insecta > Hymenoptera > Formicidae > Camponotus > Camponotus fellah. The sequence goes on along the minus strand of JAPIVC010000292.1, from coordinate 88,122 downwards.
GTCCTTACATATGTTTAGAATCTTCAGTACAATTTTTAAATCGATTCACAAATTATAAGGATTTTACACCGAATTAATGTGTTCTTATGGGAAATGTATAATGACGTCGATTCAAATGACACAAACATATGGAAATAATATTCAGAATTTGTTTAAAATTTGCAAAAGTTTAGATACAGAGGAAATATTTGGTCAAATAATATTATACAAGTACTAACTGGTTAAAAAGATATTAAATATAATTCAATAAAGTTAGCCATGTATCTGTCACAAGGCGAAATTCTCTGCCAAAAGTTAATCATTTCGATTCCGATCATTTTGAAACCGTCTCAAAAGTTAACCAACAAATTAAAGTTGGGCAGAATACGAATTCTAATTGATGAAAAATTTTTTAAAAATCATGAAATATTATAATCATACTTCAAAGTATTCTTTAATATAAATAGGTCTTAATTTCCAAGAAAATGTTGCCACGTTTTATCATCAATATTGCGTCAAACCGATAATCACAGTTATTTCTTAATAATAATTTCAAAACGAGCAAGTAAATCGTTTTAAAACTTTGTGGGAACATTTTTACATGTATGAAGAATATAATATCACAAAATGAAATTTTTATCATTGTTTTTTTATAGTTTGTTTTTTTATAGATATGTATCTGTCACAAGACAAAATTCTCTGCCAAAAGTTAATCATTTCGATTCCGATCATTTCGAAACCGTCTCAAAAGTTAACCAAAAAATTAAAGTTGGGCAGAATACGAATTCTAATTGATGAAATTTTTTTTAAAAATCACGAAATCATACTTCAAAGTATTCTTTAATATAAATAGGTTCTAATTTCCAAGAAAATGTTGCCACGTTTTATCATCAATATTGCGTCAAACCGATAATCACAGTTATTTCTTAATAATAATTTCAAAATGAGTAAGTAAATCGTTTTAAAACTTTGTGGGAACATTTTTACATGTATGAAGAATATAATATCACAAAATGAAATTTTTATCATTGTTTTTTTATAGTTTGTTTTTTTATAGCTATGTATCTGTCACAAGACAAAATTCTCTGCCAAAAGTTAATCATTTCGATTCCGATCATTTCGAAACCGTCTCAAAAGTTAACCAAAAATTAAAGTTGGGCAGAATACGAATTCTAATTGATGAAAATTTTTTTAAAAATCACGAAATCATACTTCAAAGTATTCTTTAATATAAATAGGTTCTAATTTCCAAGAAAATGTTGCCACGTTTTATCATCAATATTGCGTCAAACCGATAATCACAGTTATTTCTTAATAATAATTTCAAAACGAGCAAGTAAATCGTTTTAAAACTTTGTGGGAACATTTTTACATGTATGAAGAATATAATATCACAAAATGAAATTTTTATCATTGTTTTTTATAGTTTGTTTTTTTATAGCTATGTATCTGTCACAAGACAAAATTCTCTGCCAAAAGTTAATCATTTCGATTCCGATCATTTCGAAACCGTCTCAAAAGTTAACCAAAAAATTAAAGTTGGGTAGAATACGAATTTTAATTGATGAAAAATTTTTTAAAAATCACGAAATCATACTTCAAAGTATTCTTTAACATAAATAGGTCTTAATTTCCAAGAAAATGATGCCACGTTTTATCATCAATATTGCGTTAAACTGATAATCACAGTTATTTCTTAATAATAATTTCAAAACGAGCAAGTAAATCGTTTTAAAACTTTGTGGGAACATTTTTACATGTATGAAGAATATAATATCACAAAATGAAATTTTTATCATTGTTTTTTTATAGTTTGTTTTTTTATAGCTATGTATCTGTCACAAGACAAAATTCTCTGCCAAAAGTTAATCATTTCGATTCCGATCATTTCGAAACCGTCTCAAAAGTTAACCAAAAAATTAAAGTTGGGCAGAATACGAATTCTAATTGATGAAAATTTTTTTAAAAATCACGAAATCATACTTCAAAGTATTCTTTAATATAAATAGGTTCTAATTTCCAAGAAAATGTTGCCACGTTTTATCATCAATATTGCGTTAAACTGATAATCACAGTTATTTCTTAATAATAATTTCAAAACGAGCAAGTAAATCGTTTTAAAACTTTGTGGGAACATTTTTACATGTATGAAGAATATTACAAAATGTAATTTTTATCATTGTTTTTTTATAATTTGTGAATAATTTATTACCTGTCTCTTGAACATTTATATAAGATTCTATGTTAAAATCGCAAAATTCAAAAATTAATAACTTTTAAAGGAGCAAGTAAAAAAATAATTTGAAATAATTCATGACGATTTAGAATGTTATTAAGAATATTAAATTAAAAATTCACAGCGATCTCATTGATTGTAATATATTTCCAATACATCCTTAACAAAATTCAGAATATTTCAGTGAAAACAAATAAATATTAAAAATAAATATTAAAAATAAATATTAAAAATAAATATTAAAAAATAAATATTAAATATTAAATATACATCTCAATAAATATTAAAAAATACATCTCTACGCTGTAGCTAAGATCAAATTGTAATATTCCACATTTTGTAATATTCCAATTTCTTACTCAAAATACACCAAAAGTGGATATATTCGTTAATATTAATTTTCAGCTATTTTTTGTTGGGATTGTACATGCAAAGCATTTTTAATTACTTTTCCATTTATCATTTTTGTCCTTATCTCAAGGATTCGAAAAATCCTTGTAATTATGGACGATCGATCTCGTACGATTATTCTTGATAGAAGTCCTTAAATATTAACTTTCGAACACATGAATTAAATAAATAAAATTGAAATATTTATTTCGTGATATAAGATATAGTAATCTCTGGTGTCAATATATTCACAAAGTTATTAGCGAGACGCTATAAGTGACGCTAAGAACGAGTTCACGGGTTAGTTTCTGGACGAGTCTTACCGTAGATGTTTATAACTGGCTGTCGTCTCTGGGCATTTATAGTACGATATTTAAATAAATCTGGATCGCTGCTCGTTCAAGCGAGTTCATGCCAATAAAACAAGCAGCCAGCTTTAATCTCGCATTTATTATCGTCCTCGACTGTGCTCCTCCCCCGTCCTGTTTTCCTCTGTCTTCTCTCTTTCTCTCGTCGCGTAATTTTTTTTCTTCCTTCTTTTCCTATAATCGCAACTATGGTAAAGATTCATCGGCAGGACTGAGCTCTGTAATCAACATATATAGTCCAGTGGCTTTCCCGTTCGAGAGAGAGAGATCCTGGTTGCCGCGCATCCTGAATCTTCCTCTTCCTAGATCGAGGTCATCGGGCCTTATTTAATGTATTTTATGATGCATGACGAATAAAGTGCTTTGATGTGCTAGATATATTCGATTAGAAGCGATGTAATCGAAATATCATAGCATGTATATAATGGAGATGTTTATATTTGAAATAATGTATGCAAAAGAGCGTTAGATAAGACTAGTGGGAATTTTAATTTTGGGAAAAATCGCGGGAGCCATTTCTTAATTTAAAAAGGAATCTAGCGTGACTTTGAGATCTAATTTCCATATCATTATCTAATAATAATAATGTAGATTGTACGATATCCCGATTACAATATATGATAATAAGTAAAGTGAAGTAGCTATTTCTTGATCATATTTACCGTACGCGCGCACGACTTAATATATTCTAAGTGACTCTAGGCAATTCATTATTTCGTCCTGGAATATGAGATTATTAGAAATGATAAATACATAGTTATCTGCAATCAAAGATATCAGAAATAATATAAAATAATTTTACGTCGATATTTTTGCTATGAATGGAATAAAAATATTATGAAAATAATCAATTAGCTAATATGAAAAGAAATAAAAAAATGAAGGAACATCTTCGTACGTGAAATATTAATCGCCAATATTTTCCAACAAATTTTTTCCAAGTTCTCTTTTTTCGATTAAAAATACGATTGACATTTCTCTGTATCTTACTAATTCGTATTTCTTTTATACAGATACAGATAATAAATATAGAATATAAAATAATTTTACGTCGATATTTTTGCTATGAATGGAATAAAAATATTATGAAAATAATCAATTAGCTAATATGAAAAGAAATAAAAAAATGAAGGAACATCTTCGTACGTGAAATATTAATCGCCAATATTTTTCAACAAATTTTTTCCAAGTTCTCTTTTTTCGATTAAAAATACGATTGACATTTCTCTGTATCTTACTAATTCGTATCTCTTTTATACAGATACAGATAATAAATACAGAATATAAAATAATTTTACGTCGATATTTTTGCTATGAATGGAATAAAAATATTATGAAAATAATCAATTAGTTAATATGAAAAGAAATAAAAAAAATGAAGGAACATCTTCATATGTGAAATATTAATTGCCAATATTTTCTAACAAATTTTTTCCAAGTTCTCTTTTTTAAATTAAAAATACGATTGATATTTCTCTGTATCTTTTTAATTCGTATCTTTTTTATACAGATACAGATTAAAATATAGCTTAAAATCGAAATAAAATAGCTTAAGGATGTTTTGTATGTATAATCTCAGGAAAAAGTAGCTGAAAATCAATATTGACGAATATATCCATATTTTGAGTATGAGAAATTGCGTGGAATATTAGAATTTGATCTTAGCTACAGTGCAGAGATGTATTTTTTAATATTTATTGCGTTTTTACAGAAAAATTCCGAATTTTCTGAATCGAAATGATTAACTTTTGACAAAGAATTTCGCCTTGTGACAGATACATGGCTAACTTCATTGAATTATATTTGATATCTTTTTAACCAGTTAGTTACTTGTATAATATTATTTGACCAAATATTTCCTCCGTATCTAAACTTTTGCAAATTTTCAACAAATTCTGAATATTACTTCCATGTGTTTTTGTCATTTGAATCGACGTGGTTATACGTTTCCCATAAAAACACATGTTAATTCGGTGCAAATTAAAATCCTTATAACTTGCGAATCGATTTAAAAATTATACCAAAGATTCTAAACATATTTAAGGACATTCTGTACAATTTTCATGAAATTCTCAATAGAAATCTTTGAAAAGGTACAAAACATCCTGATTACTAATGGAGAAATGGATATTTTTATTCGGGAATCGGTCCTGTTCGGATACAACTTTAGGTACTATTTATCTTGTGCACCGCGCGAAAGAGCTTTACGAGCGTCCGGCTCGGTTTTTGCAAGCCCCGGGGCTAAATGCAGAACTTATTTCTTTGGCAATCGGCGAGGAATCAGGCAGCATGGAGGATCGACTGTGCATTTCCGGGCGTCGGTTAACATTCCATCGCGCATAACTCCCGGAACAGTCATAACGGAAGAATCCCTCCTGGACCGCCACGTGTATCCCGCTAATGGCCGTCAAGATCGACGATCCCGGGGTCCCGAAGATCCTCGGCGCCTCTTCTCCGATCGCGTTCCTTCCTTTGCTCTCGGGACGTGTTCCTCGCTCATCCGCGCCGCGGATATCTGATGCGGCGAGCGCTCAACGGAAAGGCATTACAGGCATCGTGATGCTTACAATGTCTTCCTTCCCCATCTCCTCCTACCCCGCAATCGCTCTAGCGATGACCCCTTCTTGTATTCAAGCATACCTTTCGACCGCTCGCGCTGCTACGCGACTCGACTTTAATAATCGTGGAACATGGATACCGTTGTGCTTCCACTGTACGGATGTATTATATGGACTACGATGATTACGTAACGTCGAAATACATTTGATTCTTATCCCTCATCAGTATTTGCTGGTATCTAGATAAAATTATTTAGATAAAATTATCTAGATAAAATTATCTAGATAAAATTATCTAGATAAAATTATCTAGATAAAATTATGTAGATAAAATTATTTAGATAATTATCTAAATAAATTGCTGGTATCTAGATAAAATTATCTAGATAATTATCTAGATAAAAAATGGATCATCTTTATCTTTAATTAGATGAAGAAATACAAAAGTATCTTTATCTTTATCTTCGATATAAAAAATATATGTCATCTTATCTAAAAATTGTCTAAGATGACGTTTTCATTATGCAAAAGAGGCAAGCTTCTAAAAATCTATCTAAAATATCTAAAATTTTTGAGAAACTTAAAACTTAATAACTTAAAATGAGGAAAAAAACGCCGTCGAATCTTTTTCATTCTGTTCATTTATTTAAATTTACTTACTAGTACTCGTTTTACTTAAATTTGTGCAATGCATTAATGTATATTTTATAAAATGATATATGTATTATTACACATTGATTATTATATTATTAATATATAATGAATATAAATTAATAAATAAATATTTATCATATCATTTATATATCTTTTTGCTATTATTTAAATATTCTTTAGGAAAAGAGAAGGAATATGCGTTTATGATTTTAATATCTCATTTATAATCTGCGTCACATTTTTTACAAATATTTATAGTCTTCTAAAATAAACAAAAATATCTAGATAATTATCTAGATTATCGCATAATAATTATCTTATCTTTCATCTAGATTAAATAAAAGTAAAATCATCTTTATCTCATCTAAGATAAATTTACGGGTTTTTATCTTTATCTTTATCTAGATAATTTTGAAATTATCTACAGCAAATACTGCGTATCTCTCTCCATCACGTTTATTTATAAAGAAGACGCACTGCTTTTTCCACTCTACTTTACCGACGTTTCAGGTACATACGGGCTGAAATTTTCGGAAGAACGCCATTTATTAATTAGGCAATTAAATTCAGTTTTTATAGTTCGATAATGTTTTACGGTGCGGTACACAATCGTGGAAGCTATTGTTTTATGCATAAAAGATATAAAACTTTTATAAGGAGCTAATATTTGTACAAGTTGACAGCTCTGACGCCATGTTGATTTAAGAAGTCGATAAATAAAAATGCAATTTTACTTATTTTAATAAATAAAAATGCAATTTTACTTACTTATTTTCTTTCTCAAAATAAAATCTCATACTGTATAGACTTTTCACGTGTCTATTTGCGCGTATACTTCAATTTTGGAAAAAGATTTTTAATTCTATATAAGCAATAAAAATGGCACATTTCCGAAAATCACAGTGGTTTTGTCGGTAAAAAAGTACACTTGAGGATCCCCTTAAATTGATGCAATCAATTACCGTCGTCTTTCAAACATGAGAGAAAGAGAGAGGGGGAGAAGAATCTATTATTCCAATGCTATTATTACCAATGCAAACTCGATTGAAATGCCTCTGTTATTACGAGGGAATGATCGGGTCCACTGATATTTTTCATTATGCAATCGTACGAGGACAATTGTTTCAACGAGTTAAGATGCAGTACGTATCAATTTTTTAGACAATGGACGAGGAAGTTCTTTCTGCATTTTTTTTTGTAAAGCAAGTTTTCATCCTTGCATCAAAGAAAATTGTACTATTACCGTATAATCATTTAATAACGAGAGAACATTTTAGTTTGAATAATTATCTCGCGAATTATTTTATGAAATCAACAATTTTTTATTCTCAGTAAATAAATATTCTATTTAATAAATATTAATGTAATAAATATTATTATTAATGTAATAAATATTATATTTAATAATATAGTAATAAATATAAAAGGGGACATCTTATTTTTCTTTTGGGATATCTCGTGATTAAATCCTGAATGATTTACGTTTTGAATTGCATTTCAGATCCTTCTGGTTATTTATATATCTCTTTCCTATTTTTCTATTTTTCCTACTTTTCTACTTTTTTGCTTAAGTTCAAATATTTAAATGAAGAAAACGGTGTTAATGAATACCTAAAAAGTCCATGGAGAAATAACTTCGAGAAAAGAAAGTCTATCAATTTATCGTCAATAAAACTCAGAAATGGCTACAGTCACATGTCGAAAGCTATTAAATTGACAAAAATAGGTCAAATTTGTGTTGGCAGTATAATATTATCTTCTAGGAAACATAAATGAAAACTTTTTCCATGAAAAAAAAAATAATAGAACATAAATTTGTATCATGCAGCTTGAATCTCTCAATAATTCAGAGTAGTTGCTTATTATTTATTAAATGCAAAGTATATGCGTAGGTAGGGAAGAGAGACCTCCTGTCAAAGCCCTCATCCTACACATTTTCTAATTTAATCTTAGATGATATTTAATTTAATTCCAAGTTGAGTAAGAGATTAGAAATATTTTGAAGCGGGAATGCTAATGAAATTCTTCGCCTCTTTCCTTCAAACATTTACTTTTTATCTTCAATAAATATTTTTTTATCTTCAACAAATATTTTTCTTGTGTTAAAAATAAGAATTTCGATCCAACATGTCGAAGTTCTTACTTTTAACACAAGAAATACATTCTTTATATTTTATCTAAATTGTTTGTAACTTATAAATAGACGCGTATAATCTATTAAAAGTCATTAAAGTCTTGTAATGATATCAAAATTCAAGAATGGATACCTTAAAATGAATGGATTGACAAGTAAAAAAAAATGAAATGATATATGTCAGAAATCAAGAGCATTTTCCTATTTTCAAAGTGCAAATCACAAGAGGAATTTTAAAATAAAAGTGATCGGTGAAGCATTCCCTTTTATGAATATTTACTTTTAAATTTTTTAATCAAAATTTTCTCTTAGTAATAAAATATTCTTAATAAATAATTTTATATTAATAATAATAATAATATTAATAATAAAATATATATACGTCAAGTTTTGAGACTTGATAAAAAATATTTTTTTAATCAATTAAGACAGAAATAAAAGGCATTTACGAGCAATCACGAGTTATTAGGTGTTAATACAATTTAATACAATTTAATAATATTTGTGAACGTTTCAATTCTTTCTTTGAATCATCTTCAACACAATTAAACAACGGATCTATTATTTTTTTATTGAGTTTTTTGACCGTTCTTATAATATTGTATTGACCGAACTATAATGGATGTAACATTTAGAACTTTTTAAATTTTCTATTTGTTGAAGATGGTTGAAAGAAACGTTCACAAATATTATTAAATTATATTAAATTGTATTAACACACCTAATAACTCGTGATTGCTTGTAAATGCCTTTTATTTCTGTCTTAATTGATTAAAAAAGTATTTTTATCAAGTCTCAAAACTAGACGTATATATGTTTTATTATTAATATTATTATTATCATTAATATAAAATTATTATCATTAATATAAAATTATTTAGTATTATTATTAACATAAAATTATTTTTTTATTATAACCTAACATAAAATTATTATTAACATAAAATTATTTATTAAGAATATTTTATAACATAAAATTTATATTTATAAAATTATAAAATTTATATTAGAATATTTTATAACATAAAATTATTATTAACATAAAATTATTTATTAAGAATATTTTATTACTAAGAGAAAATTTTGATTAAAAAATTTTTCCTGTCTTAATTTATTGAAATTTATGACGAGCTGAAAGAAACTTGTAATTCTTATTTTTTTAATCGTTCAAAAACGTGATCTCGATCTCGAATGATGATCTCCGATTAAGTTAAAGGCTCTTTGATCGAAACAAATATTTTATTAACAATAACAAGATTTTTTTTTATAAGACAGATAAACATTGCAAAAATTTAATGAACGAAAATCGATCTCTCGTGCAAATCGCAAATATAAAATGTCGCTCTATTCCGAAACAGATGTCTCTCATGCGTTAAAATCGCGTCCAGACTGCAGAGGGTTTCAAACTAAAGTCGATTTTATTGCTAGCATTGTTACTATCGCGGACAACTGTGGGCTGTCTGCGGTCTAAGGTACATTAAAGCGGAAACCCGTGGCGGATACGGTGGCGAATTGTTTCAAGACGCAGCGGTAGCCGCGAAGAGATATAAACGGAGGGAGTGCGCGCCGTTTAATGCTATTAAAGCACCGTGCACACGTACGTGTATTGGCGTAGTAGGCGCGCGTATGTGTGCGAGACCAACCGCTCGCGCGCGGGTCAATGCCTCGGCTGTCTCCGAGCAGTGGGTACGTACGTGCGTTTTTTTCTCCGCGTTTTACATCCAAGAACGCGTTTCAAGTACATATCCCGCATGTACGCACGTACGCATGCACGCGTGCATCCGCAGCGCTTCCGCGAGAGAGGTCCACGCGCGACGTTCGAGAGCGATCTCGCATGATTTCTGCAAAGCCCGCGGCCTATTCTCATGTCGGGATTTCAATACAATTAGAGCTTGATGTGCGTCTGATTTTTCTTCTTTAAAAAAAATTCGAAAAATTCCTGTCTTTTTTGTGTTGCTTGGAAAATGTGTCTTGATTCGTTATTAATAAATGAGAATGATTTATTAAAAAGGAAAATGAAAAATGGGAGATTTATTTTAAAAAATGAGAAATGGAAAATGACTTATTAAACAAAATGGAAGAAAAATAGAAACACTAAATTTGTATTTTTTTCGAATAAAAATTCGTCTTGAAAATAATTTACCATTTTATATTCTACCATTCCAAGATTGATTTAATTAGATTTATTAAAAAGGAAAATGAAAAATGGAAGATTTATTTTAAAAAATGAGAAATGGAAAATGACTTATTAAACAAAATGGAAGAAAAATAGAGATACTAAATTTGTATTTTTTTTCGAATAAAAATTCGTCTTGAAAATAATTTATTCTACCATTTCAAGATTGATTTAATTAGATTTATTAAAAAAGAAAATGAAAAATGGAACAGATTTATTTTAAAAAATGAGAAATGGAAAATGACTTATTAAACAAAATGGAAGAAAAATAGAAACACTAAATTTGTATTTTTTTCGAATAAAATGCTTGAAAATAATTTACCATTTTTATTCTACCATTTCAAGATTGATTTAATTAGATTTATTAAAAAGGAAAATGAAAAATGGAAGATTTATTTTAAAAAGAGAAAGAAAGCAACAAAGGAAGAAAGAACACTAAATGAAAAAGGCACATGGAAGAAAATAGAAACACTAAATTTGTATTTTTTTCGAATAAAAATTCGTCTTGAAAATAATTTACCATTTTATATTCTACCATTTCAAGATTGATTTAATTAGATTTATTAAAAAGGAAAATGAAAAATGGAAGATTTATTTTAAAAAATGAGAAATGGAAAATGACTTATTAAACAAAATGGAAGAAAAATAGAGACACTAAATTTGTATTCTTTTTCGAATAAAAATTCGTCTTGAAAATAATTTATTCTACCATTTCAAGATTGATTTAATTAGATTTATTAAAAAAAAATGAAAAATGGAACAGATTTTTAAAAAGAAGAAAAAAAAAAAAAATTCTACCATTTCAAGATTGATTTAATTAGATTTATTAAAAAGAAAATGAAAAATGGAAGATTTATTTTAAAAAATGAGAAATGGAAAATGACTTATTAAACAAAATGGAAGAAAAATAGAGATACTAAATTTGTATTTTTTTTTCGAATAAAAATTCGTCTTGAAAATAATTTATTCTACCATTTCAAGATTGATTTAATTAGATTTATTAAAAAAGAAAATGAAAAATGGAACAGATTTATTTAAAAAAATGAGAAATGGAAAATGACTTACTAAACAAAATGGAAGAAAAATAGAGACATTAAATTTGTATTTTTTTCGAAAATTCGTCATGAAAATAATTTATTCTACCATTTCAAGATTGATTTAATTAGATTTATTAAAAAAGAAAATGAAAAATGGAACAGATTTATTTTAAAAAAATGAGAAATGGAAAATGACTTATTAAACAAAAGGGAAGAAAAATAGAGACTAAATTTATATTTTTTTCGAAAATTCGTTTTGAAAATAATTTAGTCTACCATTTTAAGATTGATTTAATTAAATTTGATGCAACGTTTTCTGACATAATTATGAAAATATGCAGAAAAAAGAATTGCTACATTTCTAAACAAAAATTTTGTCCGTAGAAATTTAAAAATTTTTAATCGAGAATTAAAATTACATTTTATTTCTTTTTTTTTATTATTTCAATTTATTTATTATATCGTTATATAAGAATAATAGGATTCTTGAGAGATTATCCAGAACTTTCAAGATTTAAGTTACATACCAGAAAAAATTGACAATTATAAAATTACCAAAATTTTTCGAAAATATTATTAAAAATGTTTTTCTAGAGAAGAAAATTCTAAAGCTTTATTTTTTGTGTGTTCAGAAAAATGTTTCGATTCATTATTGATAAATAATTGGAAAATTATTTATAAATATGGATCTATAAAAATGGAAGAGAACATTAAATTTATATCTTAAATTTATATGAAAATTCATTTCGAAAATAATTTATTCATTTCAAAATTGATTTAATTGAATCGATTTGATGCAACATTTTCTGACATAACTATGCAAAAAAAAGGAAACATTTCAAGGCTACATTTCAAAAAAAAATTTTGCCCGTAGAAATTTAAAAAATTTTTAATCAAGAATTAAAATTACAAATTTACTTTTTATTTCTTTTTTTTATCATTTCAATTGTATAAGAATATTCGAAATTCTCAATTTCTCAATATTTAAATCACATATTAGAAAAAAAATTTTATTTAGCAACCGTAAAATTGCCAGAATTTTTAAATATTCGGGAAAGTATTTAAAAATGTTTTTCAAGAGAAAATCAAATTTATTAGAAAAACTTTTGGATAGTTTTTATCATAATTTTGAAAAAGTATTTTTACACAAAGAAAATATTAAATTAGCATCACAGATATCTATTTAAAACTGTTAAAACTTTTTTTATCAATATTCTAATAACTTTAAAATTCTTTGAATAAAAACTAGAATTCAATGTCGCAATTTTAAAAATAAAATAAAATGAGCCAATATTTCACATATGTAACAATATTGAAGCAAAATCGATATTTATAAAAGCAAAAGAATGACAAACAGCTAATAATAAATAATAAATAAATAATAAATAAATAATAAATAAGTAATAAATAAATAATAAATGCATAATCGCAATTTTATTTTCCTAAATCAATTGAATTGTCCTCAAATTATTCATCTATTATCATATGTACAATGTACGTGATTTGTGACTAAAAAAAAATCTGTCAGTGACGATATAATATTTAAAATATACCGATTATAAATTGTAATCACACCTTCAAGTTGCGTGAATTGACGTGATCACGATATAATTCGCAAAGTTACGACAAATTCGTCAATAGTTCTGTAATAGTGCATTTCTGATTCACTTGACTTGCCATCGAATCATCGATGCGCAATCATATACCCTCGTGATTGCGGCTCGATCATCATGACTCCTATTATTATATCGCAGCTAACCCACAAAACTTATCATCCGTGATCCGTGTCCTCGTGTATCCTTCTATCTAGAAGAAGGAATCATTGCGCGGCACCGGACCGTGAAATGCCAGCGTTCGCGAAAGGAGTTTCGCCTCTATCTCGACGGATAAGATTATCTGCATACCGGGTAAGTGTGCAGGTGTAAAATCGCGATCGCGATAACCGAAATCCCTGCGCTAATACCACTTGCGATTAGCTACCACGAGTGATTCTTTCGCAAGCTCTATGTCTCGCGTGAATCATTGATACAGATCGCGTTATCGGTCTCAAAAATTATCGCCTTAATTCAAGTTAATTCTATCTTATCCAATTTTTAACGACGATCATTTTGCAGCTTGATAGGGAAAAATGCATGTCTCTCGGGGATACGGTGAAGTTTACGTCTCGATTGGATGTACATTAGAAATTAAAATTATACAAAAATACAATTATATTAAAATTGGAAAATTATAAAATTTTTTTAAATTATTAAAAATTATTAAAATCTGTAAAATTTTTTAAATTAGAGAATTACTGAAATTGATAAAGTTCTTTGAAATTATAAAATTTGTAAATTTTTTTAAAAATATTAAATTTATAAAATATTTATAAAATATTTAATTTAATTAATTATTTTATTATTTAATTTATTTTATTATTTAATTAATTTTTTTATAAATATTATAAATTATTATAAAATTTACGAAATTTTTCTTAAATTATAAAATTAAAATTTCCATTTGGAAATTGCTAAAATAACACATGTTGAATCGTTCGTCTCCATTCTGGCGGAACGCACCACGTGAGTGAGGTACCGTTTGAAAATACCGCGAAGCAAATTCCGTGGAGCCGTTCTACAACTCGGACGATCGACACAGCGCTATGTACGCCATTCGCTAATTAAATACAACATTCCGCATCGATCGCAAAGAAAGTACTATTTGAGAGAGGCAACGCGTCCTTTAAAACTTGCTTGGATCGAGATGCCGTTTCATTAATAACGGATACGTTTTTATTTCTAGGGTTCTTGTGATTTCAAGTATTTTTCTCTAAGAAGATAAACGACAATGGAATAAAAATTGCACGTTTTATTTAGATTCAAGATTAAATGACAGTAGATAGAATAACTTAAGAATAATTTAATTTTATTCTATGTGTGATTTATTTTTTATTATTTATACAAAAGGACCTCACGAGCTTGGACAGTTTTATTTTCTAACGAAATTTCACACACATATAATATAATAATATAATATAATAATATAATATAATATATAATAATAATATAATATATAATAATATAATAATATAATAATATAATAATATAATAATATAATAATATAATAATATAATAATATAATAATATAATAATATAATAATATAATAATATAAGGGAGGAGAGGTAAATAGATGAATTTAGAAATTTTCAGTTGTTGCCCAAAAATGATTCTAAGGCTTGAGAAATTATTTGTCATATGTATTTACTTTTCTCGATCTCAAAAATTATTTTAGATATCTAAATATGTTTTATATAATTTTTTCATGATTAAGTTTTTCATGATTAAAAATAATTTTTGAAAAAATCTTTGAAAAAAATTATTTTTCCAAAATTTTGTTTTAATCATGATATAAAATTTTATATAAAATATTTTTATCTCGAATAAATTTTTGAGATATATCGAGAAAAACAAAAGGACACTTTATATTTAAGGGGTAGTTTAACCCCCTAAAATCATTTAGACAGTAATTGAAAATTTCTAAATTCATCTATTTACTTCTTTTTATGTATTTAAATTTTCATTAGAATTTTTGGAGATGTTTCCTCTTGTTAGAAAAATAAAATATTGTTGCGATTTTAATTAATAATTTATTTATCAGTTAGTTACTTATCAGCTGTTTGTCAAGTTTTTTTACTTCCATCAATGTCGATTTTATAATTCTTTATATTCCCTAATACATTGTATAAAAAGTTGGCTCATTTTATTTTCGAAATTTCGATATAATTGGGATTTTAACTTTTACCCAGAGAATTTTTAAAATTCCAGATATATTCATAAAAAATTTCCGACAATTTTAATCTTTACATCATATTATTATTTTGACACTTTCAAAACAAGGGAGGATCATTTTTGTTAGATGCGTTTTTCAAAGGATAAAAATATTCAAAAAAAATCATACGTCTTTTAAATAAAAACTGGAATAATAAATTTGCAAAATAATTTGCTTTAATACATTTTATCGCAATACATGTGAGACGAAATGCTCAAAGCGCCTCGCTACAAAAATGGTGGAGTCAAAAATGACCTCCCATGAGAGATTAAAAATTAACTATACAGCTGGCTTTATATATTTCTCCTTGAAAAATATAACGAACAGAAATTTGCGGCGATTTTCTCGAATAATACATTTACATCTTTTTTTTTTTCAGCGAGTCGGACATGGCGCCCAACGCGGAGGAGGAGCTGCTGGTCGTGAAACCATGGGGGCCGCAGCCGGAAAAGGTAGAGGATAGAGACGTTAAGTAAATTACCGTGTAACAAATATCGTTGAGATGCGAATTGCGTCGCGTGCCGATCACCTGGCGTGTTAACTCGGCGCGGGAGCTTTATGACGTAACTCGAATCGTGTTAAACGATCACGCAGCAATATCAGGATGCTTCCGATGGCGAGGACAGATAGCTAAACCGGCTGTTTTGCCGGTTCCTCGCGACTTTTACCGTGAGAACCACGTCGCCCCGACTTACAATTAGTTGACGTATGCGTGCGAGAAGGAGAAAGAGCGCATTAATTCTGACATGAGAGAAATTCCCGGCCTTCCGAGAGCTAAAGTAGCAAAGTCACTTTCCGCCTTGACCTTGTCGCTAACGGCACATGCAACATGACGCATTGCGTAACATAAACTCGTAAATTCCGTATTTTCGACCGCTCACGCTAAGTAATTTATACAGGTAAAAAGTGACGTGAGAATTTTTTTATGTACCGTTGTTTACGTAATTAACGAAATCGGATCGAATGATATGCGGTTTAAAAAAATAATCCTGTAAATAAATTAGCGATGCGTTGTAATTAATTAAATCACAAGCGATTCGATTAATCGAGAGATCAATTCAATAAATCAGCAATCGATTGCCCCGAGATGAGTTTTCACTTGAACGTTTTCACGTGAACGTGAAAGTTTTACGGCACGATCAAAATTATACGGCTCGATTCGTCGAATAAAAATGGAAATCGCTCGCGGATGATCTGGAAATTAGATCGACTGTGACGAGGATCGCGCGTGCGGTCATATGTGATGTTTCGTCGCGAGAAAGTCGGCGAAGAACGTGCGGCGATTTCACTTAAATTGCGGAAGGAATAGCACGTATTAAAAAAAATATAGAATTGATGACTTTTATCGAAAGCGTTGCTATAAAAAAAAATCGCCTAAACTGGCGATTTTATATTATATGCGTGCCAATTTCACATTTTCCTTCATTCCGCGCTAACAAGAAGCAGGAAAAGCAGCATTATTTCTTTCAATTTGTTGCTTAATAACCAGTATTAAAGAATTATTAAATTATAATTTAATTTAATTTTATTATTAAGAATTATTAAGAATTGTTAAGAATTGTTAAGAATTGAAAGAAAGAATTCACAAACACGAGAAGAAACAAAAATAATTAGCGTTGTAAATGTTTCCACAATGTTGATAGTAAAATAAATATTTAAGGGAAATATCTGGGGTTTTCTAAAAAGAATTTTTGTTAAGTATTCTTTCAGAAATTTTTTTTAGAAAATACTATTAATATTTTATATAAAAAATATTTTTTTCTCGTTAAAAACTAGATATTTTAAAAATTTTACTTTATAAATTATTAATCAAGAAATCTTTAATATTGATTAAGAATTGAAAGAAAGAATTCACAAACACGAGGAAGAACAAAAATCGTACATCGTAAATGTTTCCACAATGTTGATAGTAAAATAAATATTTAAGGGAAATATCTGGGGTTTTCTAAAAAGAATTTTTGTTAAGTATTCTTTCAGAAATTTTTTTTTAAAAATACTATTAATATTTTATATAAAAAATATTTTTTCTCGTTAAAAACTAGATATTTAAAAAATTTTACTTCATAAATTATTAATCAAGAATTCTTTAATATTGATTATTAAAAATTGAAAGAAAGAATTCACAAACACGAGAAAACCAAATAATTGAAAGAATTGAAAGAAAGAATTCACAAACACGAGAAAAACCAAAAATAATTAGCGTACGTCGCAAATATTTCCATAATGTTGATAGTGAAATAAATATTTAAGGGAAATATTTGGGCTTTTCTAAAAACAATTTTTGTTAAATATCCTTCAGAATTTTATTTTAGAAAATACTATTAATATTTTATATAAAAAATATTTTTTTCTCGTTAAAAACTAGATATTTAAAAAATTTTACTTCATAAATTATTAATCAAGAATTCTTTAATATTGATTATTAAGAATTGAAAGAAAGAATTCACAAACACGAGAAAAACCAAAAATAATTAGCGTACGTCGCAAATGTTTCCATAATGTTGATAATAAAATAAATATTTAAAGAAAATATCTGGGATTTTCTAAAAAGAATTTTTGTTAAGTATTCTTTCAGAAATTTTTTTTTTAGAAAATACTATTAATATTTTATGTATAAAATATTTTTTTTCGTTAAAAACTAGATATTTAAAAAATTTTACTTCATAAATTATTATTACTTTGTATTTTTTAAGATAGATTAAAATAAAAGAAACATGATATCAATAAAAATTAAATATCTTCGTTCAGAAATCAATCTTATTATAATTATTATTATTATATTATTACTATTACTGATACATTTATTATGGCATATTTATTATATATATATTTGTAAAATTAATTTAAATTTCTGAATTAATTAATTTATAATTAATCTGAATTAATTTTCTTGAAATTTTCAAACATTATTTTTTCCTCTCGCATTTAAAATTATTTTTGATATATTACGATCATATATTGCTTCTTCTCTTCCCCTAAACTCTTCTCGTAGCTCTTTAATTCCTCAATTTCCGAGTTAATGCCTATCTGAAGTCATTTACGCGAATGAAAATAGAATAATATTCGAAAAAACACTTAATTTACTTAATTGAAATTCTCTCTAAACGTGTTCTTTAGCGATCGCTCGCTGTAATGAATTATCAAGATATTGGATCGCTTGCTATTCGATAAACGTACGTTATATCGAAAGAGGAGAACCGTTCGTACTTGAAGAACGGGAACGAATCCGAATGTAATTGACTCATTTGAATAATTTCTACTGCTTCCGCGTGCGTACGTCAATAGCGGATTTCTTCATATAATTTGCACATTCTACATAAACCGTAAGCATGAAAGTAAATCAAATTTTACGTAATTTGTTCGCGTGGAACACAATGGCGCGTATTAGCGAGAAAACATCGCTCGCTGATGAGATTCGCTTCACTGCTACGGTACTCACGAGCGGGAAAATGACTTGGTGCATTTTTTATTGTCACAGTCAAAGCCGAAGCATTTGTAGCGCATGTTAAATCTTACAATACTAGTACAAATTAGCGCGCAGTATTATTAATGGACGTGATGGATAAGTTTATCTATCATCCATCACATTTAAATAAACTTAAATATTGCTTCTTTTTACGAAGAAATTTAAATGTCGCTTTTCTCTTTTTATAAAAATTTATCTAAATCAAATGGAACTTAACGGATATAATAAAGTATTAATTATACAAAAATTATTGTCTCACTTTTCAATGCATGATATTTAGATATATAATTTAATTATTTATTATTTTAGTATTTTTTCAATAAAATATTATCATCATACGTGTATATAAAATTACGTGAAATTTTTATCTTTAATGAGATAACAAAAAATGTATTATACTTTTTTACTTATTTATTTTTATTTATATTTTATTTATATTATATTTTATTTATATTTATATTTTATTTATATTATATTTTATTTATATTTAGTTTAATTTTTCATTATATTTACTATATGGAAAATTTAAGTATAATTGCATTAGTTATTAATTTTTTAATATCGATAAATCACATGTATGTCAGAGATAATCACCGTTATTAATAGAAAAAATTGCTTTGTCACACTTTATTAACTTTCGCAAACCTATCCTTTTAAAAAACGGGACGAAAGAAAGGATAAGTTAATGATAGCATGGCATGATATACGTCGAAATGCTCACTATTTTAATCTCATTCATTTTACATTCACGCATTAAACTTAATCCGTTGCAGTTTTTTTTAGCAAAAAAGAAACGTCTATTTAAAATTATACTGATGTATTAAGAGCGAGAAACATACATTTGTATGCAGGATTTACTTACAAATTAAAATATGAAAAAAGCGCAAATCATTCTGTTAATCGGAATTGTGATAAAATCGATAAGGAATTATATGAACAACTATAGAAAAATGAAGCTACATATTATGGTTCGATAGATTCAAGATTGATGCGATAACATTGATCCGTTTTACGATTTCGCGCCAATTAAATCGTCATTTCTAATCATGACGTGAATGATAAAGTAATATTTTACGCAAAAAACGGTAGGCAATCGTGGATATTTATGGATGATTTGATTGACTAACGAAAATGTCATATTTTTCCCTTCATTCTTAAAATCTTCTTTCGATTCTTTATTATTTTTAGAAATCAATGAATGACATAATTAAGCGTAATTGTCTTCTTCTTGTAATCTTCTTCTTTTGCGATCGAGTCGTGCTACTTAAGTAAAAGATGATTATTGCTACATCAAGTAAGAGCGTTCCATTAATTGTGAAATATATTTATTTATAATATTATTTATAATGGTACTAAATATATTTATAAAATAAATAAAATAAAATGGTATAAATATATTTATTTATAATATTTATTTATAATGGTACTAATTATATAAATCAATTATATAATATTAATTAAAGAAAAAAATAAAAAGTTTTAAATAATTTTAAATAATTTTAAAAATATCAGCAAAGAGAATTTTTTAATCAAAATTGAAAATACACATATCCTTATTATATAAATAAAAATCGTATATATATATATATATATTTTTTTTTTTTAATTTTACTTGCGAAATTTTCTGTCAAATTATTTTCTCAAATTATGTAATTTAATTAGCGCTGTAATATTACAGACATAACTTATTTCATATATATATATATATATTTATTTATATTTTTATATATTTAGAAACTTTCAAACTTAATACATTATGAATTTTATAAATAAAATATACAGAATAATATAAAAAATAATACATAAATACAAATAATACATAAAAAATAATACATAATTGATCATAATTATCATGTTTATGCATCTAGATTGCATTATGTTTCGTTTACATTAATTAAAATAGTAACTAAATTTCGTAATTCTTGGGAACGAAGAGAATTCATTTTAATTAAAGATCTTGTACAAACTCTGCGCGTGATGTAACAATACCAAATTATTGAAATATAAATTATGCAATATACTTTCGTGAATATAAGATTACTCACTATTCTGATACGTTGCCTCACTTGGCATAACTGTCTGCGACAGTTGCTTCATTTACAATTTATAAATTATTAATTAATATTTGTGTTTCTCGTATTCCAAATTTTATATTTTTGATAATACAATTTTATACAATATTTCATACAGATATTAATTCTTGTACATACGTGTATTTATTATTTTAATTTTTAAAATTCTCTTAAATAATATCGTTATTAAGTTTATTAATATTTTTAAGCTTATTAATAATTTAAAATAATTTATTAATTAAAAAAATTTTTTTAAAATAATTTATTAATATTTTTAAGCTTATTAATAATTTAAAAAATAAAATAATGATATTTTTAAGTTTATTAATATTCTAAAATAATTTAAAAAATAAAATAATTATTAAAATTAAAAATATAAAATAATTATCGCGATTATATCCGAATATTGACAAATCTGTTGATTCTCAATATCCTAGCAATACCAAGATGCAATGTTATATAAGCACTACACGCATCAAATATATCTCGCGAGCTGCATTATTTGATATTAGCTTCTATTAAACGCGACACAAAGGTGTCCGTAGATTAGCATTAATGATCGAGATTGATATATGACAGAGAAAGTAGATCCTTGTTTGAATCTGATTGGTTACATTTTCTACAGCTTTATCATCAATATAGAATGCTTTCTAACAAGAGACAAGTATCTGTAAGCAATAAATAAACTTTCATAAAGTCTCTATTTTAGGATCAATTGATATGTCTACTTGTGTTCCTTGTTAAAAAGTTCCTTGTTAAGAAAAAACGCGGACTTACAAGATATGTGATAGGAAATGTATCAAATATAGTACATGGAAAATATTGTACAATAATTTTTATCATTAATTATTAGTAAACAAGACATTTATTTTCAGCGTCAAAAGATATTACGTGAATAAAAGTACCAATTTATTATTTTTATTATTGATTATGATTTGACGCTGAAAATGAGCGTCGAGTGTCTCATGAATTTGTACTTTAAATCATGTTTTATGCGAATTTTATACACGTTACACACGCAAACTTTCTCTCTCTTTCTCTCCATCAGTTGCTTATCTGTCTTTCTCATCGGACCAGAGCATGATTATATTATATTATTAGTACATACACAATGTTAGAATTTTTATTTCTAAAAAGGATTTTATTGTAGATGGTTAGTAAAATTTTTAACGAATCAAATATTGAGTTTATACGCGAATTAAAAATATGATTGACCCGATATATCGTAAATCATTTAGCGCAATTTCTATATTAAAGGTGATAACGTGAGATGTAAAATGTGTCGAATATAAACAAATATTATTTTAAAAAAATTATTTTAAAAATAATATTATTTATTATTTAAAAATATTATTTTAAAAATATTATTTTAAAAATATTATTAAATATTATTTAAAAATATTATTTTAAAAATATTATTTAAAAATATTATTAAATATTTAAAATATTATTAAATATTTAAAAATATTATTAAATATTATTTAAAATTTATTATTTTATTATTTTAAAAATATTATTTAAAAATATTATTAAATATTATTAAAAAATATATATGTATTATTTATTATTAATTATTAATAAACGAGTTGTGTAATATTAATTTAGTGATCAATTTATTAATTTTAATAATAATAATGTAAATTGTGAAAAAGAAAGAAAGAGAGAGAGAGGTGGAAAGAAGAGATTATAAATGATCAAACTATTCGTTTAGGAACGTTTAAGGCCACCTACGTACAACGCTGAGGATTATGCAATTGCGCTGAGACGATGGGGAAGACGTCCATTAGGAACTGTTCAAGATTCCCAAGGTACTTTGCCATCGACAACCAGTTCGAGTTCCGGTTACGCATCCGGAAGTGGCGAAATGACCTTGAGACAATTCACATCGGTCAGCGAGCTGCTGAACAAACTCAGAGCCGACCTCAGACTTGCTTTTCCCAGGTCAGTGCTTATGATATATCATTTACTCGTCATTAACAAATAATATAATTTAACAAAAGAAACTGTATGTGTGAGAAAAAAAATTATTCTGTGTAGTTTATTAATACCAATATCAATTTAGCATAAAAAATGAGCTATCACATTATAATTTTGAAAAATTTAAAGTTAAAATTATTAAGAAAGAATTATTTTAATTAATTAATTGTATTAAATACAAAAAAAAAGTGTTTTAAAATATTATATATTATAAAAAATTTATTATTCGATATTAAATAGCATTGATTTTATTGAAAATATTTGCTAAAAAGATTTTATTACAAATTTTATGTTTATAATAATTGTATATTTTTATATTATAATTATTGTGTTAATGTGTTATACTTGTACTTCTTAATTTTCCAAAACTCAATTGCAAAATAATTTTTTTAATGATGTAAAAGAGAATCAAATAACAAAAACGAGAGAAATTTAAGTGATTTCGATTTTAATCGAATTATTTTTCTAATAATTTCAAATCATTGTGCCAATGTTTATTTATAAAGAAAGTATTTATATAAACGCGGATATTGCATACATTATGTTTCATAACTGATAGTAAAACTGATTGTGAGAAGATAATAATTCTATTATTATCTTTACATGAAAGAAATCAAAAATGTAATTCAATAATTTTTTTTTCATACAAGATTATGTGTTTTTGATAGAAAAATGATTTTAAAATTAACATATCTATATTTTTTTTAGACTTAAATGACGATTATCAATATATAGAACAAAGGTGCAACATTTTATTTAATAAAAAGATTTAATATAATTTAAATTAAATTAAAGAAAAAGAATGACGATTATCAATATATATTGAGAACAAATAAAGTGCAACATTTTATTTAATAAAAAGATTCAATATAATTTAAATTAAATTAAAGAAAAAGAATGAAAAAGAAAGAAAAGAAATTATGTACAAATTTTTGAGATAAATTATTTTTTCAATAAAAAAATAATATTTTCATATGTGTAATATTTTAATAACTATTATCAAGAAAAAATAATTGATAATACAAGATTATTAGAAATTATTCAAGAAAAAATGTCTCAAAGCCAATTTTATCGGAAAGTCACGTATAAAAAAATGTATTCTATAATTTATTATTTTCGAGCCAATTTTATTTTTATTCTATAATTAATTTTAATTAATTTTTTTTTATATATCATTACTTTTTGATGGAATATATCACTAATTTCTTATATATCGAACTGTTGACTCGAAATTATTATACAGAATAGTTCTAAAGGAAGTGATTACTAGTTATATTTGTAGCATGAATTATTTCATTCTCAAAGAATAGTGAATTTTCTGAGGATACACGCGAGAAACGTACGCGGAAGAGAGCCAAGTATGAATTATTTGCGAATGATTAAAATATACGCTCGCTGTTCGTGCTCCTCAGGTGGAACTAATGATGAAACGTTATAAAATATTCATCTTAGAAGAAGAGACCCGAAGTAACAGCAGAAACGAAATAAGCGTTCGAGAAAAATCCAGACTGTGCAGTAACCCAAGTTTTCATTGTTCGTGCTTGCGTGATACAATTAATTTCTAAATTCGAGTTTCATTAGATATACAACACGTGAGAATCATCCATTGAATAGATAAGCAAGAAATAAAATGAGTGCGGCCTTTACAGTTATATTTTATACTTTTTCACGTGCGAAAAAGTGAATCGAAGCTCGTCAAAATTTTCGTTTTATTCTCGATCAAAACTTTATTCGCAACAACAAATTTTTGATGTAAAATAAAAAATAAAAAAGGCTTGAGCGAAAATAAATTTTTTATTTAACTGCAAATAATAATTTGTATTTTGCATCAAAAATATTTATATTAATATAAATATTTTTTAATTTTTAATATAAATTAATATAAATATTTAATATAAATATATTAATAAATAAATAAATTAATTAATTAATTAATTAATATAAATATTAATATTAATATAAATATTAATATTAATATAAATATTAATATTAATATAAATATTAATATTAATATAAATATTTAAAGCAGCAAATTGGATATCTTAAGAAACAATTATAGAAATAATTAAAAACTGATAAAAAAAATTTTTTACAAAATTGCAAAAATTATATCGAAACATATTGTACATAATCGCACACATACACGTATATATTAAGTTCGAAGATGATTAAAAATCGCGCATTATCGTTAGAGGTTTCCTCCTAATGTTTCACACCGCTAGACACAAGATCGATGATGTTTGTCTCGCGCCAAAGCGCTCGAGGCACATTATCTATATTGATTAATAGTGCCTATAGTCACAATGATTACAAGATAGCTAATTAAGTGACTGTAATAATGATTGAATCCGGATAGCAATTTTTGACCCAAATGAAGCTTTTAATGTTAAGGAACAAAGTGACATTCAATCTTTCAAGTTCATTTCCTTTTTTCCTTTACAATGATACGTGTTTGATGAGCATTAATGCGAAACGGTCTCTCTAATTCAATTTGACGTAATTGAGAGGTGAAGAAAAGATTCAGGAAGAATAATTAAATTGACGAAGATAAATTGCATGATGTGAAATTGCTTTATTTATCGTACTAACAATAAAACGGGAGATTATCGGGAAGAAGATTAATTTTTCATTTATTATATATGCAGAGTGAATTATAAAAATTATCATCTCCAATAAATTCTAAAATATATTTTTCATAAAAAAAAAATTCATAAAATAAAAAAAAAAGTTTGATTTCGAGGAAATTCTATTTTTATTAAAAATACTGATTGCAAAATGCGATTAGTAATTTTAAATAGAATCATATTTCTTCTTATATAAATTAACCTTTTAATTATTCCACATAAAAATGTAATTAAATAAAATCATAAAAATCAATAAGCTTTACAAAATATTTTATAATTTATTTTAATATATCGCGACAAAATATATGCAATAAATTGCAAAGTATTTCTCATAATTTATTTTAATATAACGTGATATAATGTATGCAATATTTTACAAAGTATTCACTCATTATTCACTAAAATATTTGCTAAATTTTTCACACAACAAATGAATAGAATTGATTTTACCTTTATGAGATGCAATTTGACATCTTTTAAATGCAATTATATATTTCTTATATCAATCAACTTATCTCATTATTCTTTATGTAAAAGAATTAAAGTAATCGTCAAAAACTTCACCAGAATATTTTTTACAAGATATTACATATTTTATCACAATATGTCAAAATAAATTTTATTAAAATATTTAGCAAACTATTGATGATCCTATTAGTATTTTATTGATGATCCTATTAGTATTTTAATATTTTTACGTGTAAAGTAATGAAAAAAAAATCAATTTAAAAAGAAAAAGCATAAAATTTTTAAAGAACGCAAATAATTTTGACATATTTCGAAAGCGCCTCATTTGCAAAAATAAAATTGTTCCTCAATTATAAAATGTCTTCTTCAGAATCGAGTAATTTTTATTTGATATATATTTTTTCATATAATTTAAATTTTAAAATTTATCAAAGATAATAATTCGTAGTTTGATTCTCGTCATCTTACACGTTATGTAAATCTTATATCTGATGCGACATACTTAACCGTGCGATAACAAGAATTTGTGATTCGCGGCAGTTCTGAAATGAAATCTACGTGTATCCTGCCGATTAGAAACGATTTATATGGTGTGCACGATCAACCGTACGCTCCATTCGAGAGAAAGAGGAAAAGAGAAAGAAAAATGTCGATCCGTTAGCTTGGCAGATGATTAAAGACGACGCTTAATATTAAATTTTTTTCTTAATAAAGTCCGTCGCTGGTACATCATGTTTAAAAAAAAAAAAAAGGAGGGGAAAAAAGACGAACGTTGATGGCTCTATCCTCACGCACACATTCGCGCGCGCGCGTCAGATGGCGGACAAGAATGTCCTAGATAGATGAGTTATAATATGCCGGCGTCTTTAAGATGTTGACGGATAAGCAGTGGAGTAAGTGGTGGATAACCGAATGCCGATATTACGGCTAACTGTATAGCGTACCATTGCAAATCGATCTACCCAAGCATCTGCCATCTTTCCCGGCGAAACACCTGAAACGACAGGTGTATCATTTACCCGAAACCCTATTAGAACGCTTAATCGTATTTTCATGAATTCATGCACATGCAGCATGATTATAGAACGGGTCTTTCAGTAAATAATTAACTCATTTCATTCAAGAGTGATACTTGACAAATGCATGAAAAAAGATGGAATTTTTCCCCCTCTCTTCGCTTTATTCATTTATTCTCGTCTTTTCGCTTTAATTAATTAAGAGACGATCTGTCAAAGATTAATTAGCAGGTCGACTTGCCTTGCACGTAAAGATTAATCTTTATTAACGTTTTGTATAGCGCTTCTTTTGTGCATTGCTCTTTATATTTGTATTTCTTTTTATTTTATTATCTTTTGTATAAAAGATATAATAATATTTTCTCTATTTTAATTTTAACAAGCCAGAAGAGGAAGAGCCAGAGAAATAAATTTTTTTAGAGTTTCTTTTATACGAAAAGCACAGAGATTTCTATAAATATAATTTATTATTTATTTTAATAAATTTTAAAATAAATTTATTATTTATTTTACTTATTTATAATTTATTTTAATAAATTTTAACTTTAATAATACAGCATAAGTTTCAAATTTCTATGAATTACATGCAGTCTCAGAATTTGAAAAAATATTTAATATTTAATTAAAAATTAATAATTTAAATTTAATAATAATATTTTTATAATATATTATATTTATAATAATATTCTTTTTGTATGAAAAATAATATTATTATAAATATAATATATTATAAAAATATTATTATATTATAAATATTATATATTATTATATTATAAATATAATATATTATAAAAATATTATTATTAAATATTATTCTAAATATAATATATTATAAAAATATTATTATTAAATATTATGCATATATTTTGATGATAAGAAAAAATAAAATAAAATAAAAATAAAAGAAATAAATAAATATGAGCAAAGCGCAAGTCTGTCAACTCTGGTTTAAGTTACTTCGCTCTATTTCCTCAGCGATTATCTTGTTTAAGACGAAGCAAACTTTCTATTTAAATTTATGATCGATGAGCATATCTTCCTGCAAGAAACTAAAAAAAAATTATCCGCATTCAACGGAAGTTGCATCGAATTAAATCAAGACGATAGCATAAAATTAAATTATTATTATACTTTCTCCTGATAGATTCTAATTTGTTGCTAGAGGAAATACCTACGTATTTATTATTATTTTTTTTTTCATAGACGAAGCTCTCAAATTCATAGAAACTCGAAATTTATGTTCTTATTTATTATTGTTAGAGATGTAATATATATGTCGCTGTTCTCTTTATTATAGTTCCTTTTAATTTGAATTTATTTCAAGAGAGGTTAAGTGCATATAAAGACTCACTTCTGCACTTTAACTCGTGACTTTATCTTCCATACCTGCGTACTATCGTCTAACAATTATTACAAATTACATTTATAGAGATCTACAAGGTGGACCATTTTAATCTTTAATAGAGAATAACTCGACTGATAAGCGAAATAATAAAAAAGTTTTATACAAAAGTTTTTTGACTATGAGGGGGACATAAGATGGTGTCAGTAATTTGACCTTGTGTAATCATTTGAAGGTCACGTAAAAGTTACCTTCAATTTTTTAAATGGAACCTGCTATTTTTCATTACATATTCTTATAGCTTATCCCAAGAGCTTTCCAAAGCTCTATAATAAAGTGTTTTCTCATTAAGTACTTTTCGAGTTATAAGGCTTGAAATAATATCTTAATTTTATATAAAATATCTAGTAAAATATTCATTTTTCGATTATCTTACCTTAATATTTTTATGTACAAAATAATGAGAGGAATCATTGGTATAAAGAAAAAACATAGTTGTTTCGAAGAAAAAATATATAATTGTTAATTGCAAATTACATTTCTTCTTCGAAACAACTATGTTTTTTCTTTACACCAATTGATTCCTCCCATTATTTTGTAGATAAAAGTATTAAGATAAGATAATCGAAAAATGAATATTTTACTAGGTTTTTTATGGTTTATGTAAAATTAAGATATTATTTCAAGCCTTATAACTCGAAAAGTACTTAATGAAAAAACATTTAATTATAGTGTTTTGGAAAGCTCTCGAGATAAGCTATAAGAATATGCAATGAAAAATAGCAGGTTCCATTTAAAAAATTGAAGGTAACCTTTACGTGACCTTCAAATGATTACACAAGATCAAATCAATGACACCATCTTATGTCCCCCTCATAGTCAAAAAACTTTTGTATAAAACATTTTTTATTATTTCGCTTACCGGTCGAGTTATTCTCCATTAAAGGTTAAAATGGTCCACCCTGTTTTTATGCTTTTTACGCTTAATATAATAAAGCAGATGAAGAAGAGAAGCACAAATTTATTCTCCTGATTCTTTCAATTCTTATTATAATTGATGGAGGAGATATCAGTGATGTATCTTCTCCACGAAAAGTAATGAAAGAAAAGGAAATACGAATAAATATAAGCACGGGAAGGTGGCGATGCGTAAAACGTTAACAAAGGATCTTTACGTGTGCGAGGCAAGCCGAGCCTCTAATTAATCTTTGGCAGGATCGTCTCTTTACAATGAGATAATTAAAAAGTAAGAGGGAAGGAATGAAAATGAACGAGGCGAGGAAAGAAAGGGAAATTTTTCGGATGCTCTTTTCTTCGCGATTACGAACGAGAATCGGCCGCCTCGAAGGCGAAGAAGCCTCGACCGGCCACCGAACCCATACACAGCCCACAGGTGCTTCCGCTTGGCGTAATAGCGAATGCATAACCGCTTCCTACTGCACACAAATGAAAAACGGGAGATCTTTTTCTACGCGATATCAAGACCGTTGCCTTTTTGCGCGATGCATCTGTCATTGTCTGCCTCGTTCGCCCTCTTAAGCGTCTTCCTTCACGCCGGTTATACACTTCAACGGGTTCTACAATGTATATTCCTGCGTCCCGTTTTCTTCATTGTTCTTAAAAGTGACTGCCATCCACTTTATGCACCTCGTTCATTAACTAGTCCGCCGTTCAATTATAGCTCGGTTAACTTTCCGCGTATCGTTTGTCGGTGAATCTTAACACGGTATACGTCCATCATAAGATGGAATCTTTCTAATTTTGTATAATTATTGCGTTACAAAAATTTTTAGGACAAATCGTTGACGGAAATCGATGCAATTTGACAATAAAACAAATATTTTAGACTTGAAAAATTATTCAAAATTATTGAATAATTATAAATTATTTAAAATTATTGAAAAATTATTTAAAATTATTAAATAATTATAAAAAATTATAAAATATAATTATAAATAATTATAAAAATTATTGAATAATTATAAATGGCATGGAAATATATTTATACCATAAAAACTTAATTAAATAACCGTCTGAGTCGAAATTTTATACTTATTTTCAATTTCTACTTTTATGGATTCTGAAGGATTTTGATAAGTGTCATTATACATATAATATTGTTACAATATTTATCGTATTAAGCTTCTATTTTATATATCAAAAAAATTTTCAGGACAAATCGTTGACGGAAATCGATGCAATTTGACAATAAAACAAATGTTTTGAACTTGAAAAATTATTTAAAATTATTGAATAATTATAAATTATTTAAAATTATTGAAAAATTATTATTATAATTATTATTTAAAATTATTGAATAATTATAAAAAATTATAAAATATAATTATAAATAATTATAAAAATTATTGAATAATTATAAATGGCATGGAAATATATTTATACCATAAAAACTTAATTAAATAACCGTCTGAGTCGAAATTTTATACTTATTTTTAATTTTTACTTTTATGGATTCTGAAAGATTTTGATAAGTGTCATTTATATAATATTATTATACAGTATTTATCGTATTAAGCTTCTATTTTATATCTCAAAAAAATTTTCAGGACAAATCGTTGACGGAAATCGATGCAATTTGACAATAAAACAAATGTTTTGGACTTGAAAAATTATTTAAAATTGTTAACGAATAATTATAAATGGCGTGGAAATATATTTATACCATAAATACTTAATTAAATAACCATCTGAGTCGAAATTTTATACTTATTTTCAATCTCTACTTTTATGAATTCTGAAAGATTTTGATAAGTGTCATTTATATAATATTATTATACAGTATTTATCGTATTAAGCTTCTATTTTATATCTCAAAAAAATTTTCAGGACAAATCGTTGATGGAAATCGATGCAATTTGACAATAAAACAAATGTTTTGGACTTGAAAAATTATTTAAAATTGTTGACGAATAATTATAAATGGCGTGGAAATATATTTATATCATAAAAACTTAATTAAATAACCGTCTGAGTCGAAATTTTATACTTATTTTCAATCTCTACTTTTATGGATTCTGAAAGATTTTGATAAGTGTCATTTATATAATATTATTATACAGTATTTATCGTGTTAAGCTTCTACTTCATATCTCAAATATATAGATAATAAAAGAATAATTTTCCACTTAAAGGTTTAAATAAGAAGTTTCGTACTATAATAAATTATATAGATTAATTAGTTTTAAAATGGAATGAATTTGATAATTAAAAATATCAAAATACATGTTAGATTTTAAATAATTAAATATTAAGTAAAAGAAAATTTTGACTCGGATTATTAATATTATGTGTATCATATAATATATTGTTCAGTGACTCGTATATGTCGTAGCTTCTTTGATTATCCTTCATACTCAATTTCTTGTAATACATGAATATTTTCAATTTTATTTTACTCTACTATCATATATTACATATATGTATAATAATATATTACTTAATTTGATTTGTTTTCCTCATTTCTCTATATTTTTATTAAATATTTGATTATTTACCTTTATTAAACGCTCAATTGTTGATACGAAACACGAAATTTTCACACAGTTTTCTTTCAATAAGAAACTAGAAAATAATTATTATTCTTTTTGGTAAAAAAAAGATAAATTTAATGAGGTCAAAATTGGAAAAGAAAATATCTATCTTGATGTATGAAAATATAATATAAATATAATGTTATTTAATTATCAAAATTACATAATTTAATCATTTAAAAAATAATATGATACGATTTTTCATATTTGATCGATTTGTTTCAAAATAAATTAAACATAAAATTTACAATTTACGAGTAAATAAACAATGAATAATTATTCATTGTTAAAATTCTGAGCTGTCAAAAGATACAATTCTGCAAATGACACAATTATAAAAACATATTTTATTATAAACTTGAGAAAAATGTATTATAATTTTTTTCATTTTTCCCAAAAATACATTAAAACGAATAAAATATAATAATATATACTAATAGACTAAAGTAATAGAATTATTCATTGTTAAAATTCTGAGCTGTCAAAAGATACAATTCTGCAAATGACACAATTATAAAAACATATTTTATTATAAACTTGAGAAAAATGTATTATAATTTTTTTTCATTCTTCCCCAAAATACATTAAAACGAATAAAATATAATATATACTAATAGACTAAAATAATAGAATTATTAATTGTTAAAATTCTGAGCTGTCAAAGATACGATTCTGCAAATGACACAATTATAAAAACATATTTTATTATAAACTGAAGAAAATGTATTATAATTTTTTTCATTCTTCCCCAAAATACATTAAAACGAATAAAATATAATAATATATACTAATAGACTAAAGAATAGAATTATTCATTGTTAAAATTCTGAGCTGTCAAAAGATACAATTCTGCAATTGACACAATTATAAAAACATATTTACTATAAACTTGAGAAAATGTATTATAATTTTTTTCATTCTCCCCAAAAATACATTAAAACGAATAAAATATAATAATATATACTAATAGACTAAAGTAATAGAATTATTCATTGTTAAAATTCTGAGGTGTCAAAAGATACAATTCTGCAAATGACACAATTATAAAAACATATTTTATTATAAACTGAAGAAAATGTATTATAATTTTTTCATTCTTCCCCAAAATACATTAAAACGAATAAAATATAATAATATATACTAATAGACTAAAGTAATAGAATTATTCATTGTTAAAATTCTGAGCTGTCAAAAGATACAATTCTGCAAATGACACAATTATAAAAACATATTTTATTATAAACTTGAGAAAAATGTATTATAATTTTTTTCATTCTTCCCAAAAACATTAAAACGAATAAAATATAATAATATATACTAATAGACTAAAGTAATAGAATTATTCATTGTTAAAATTCTGAGCTGTCAAAAGATACAATTCTGCAATTGACACAATTATAAAAACATATTTTATTATAAACTTGAGAAAAATGTATTATAATTTTTTTTCATTCTTCCCCAAAATACATTAAAACGAATAAAATATAATAATATATACTAATAGACTAAAGTAATAGAATTATTCATTGTTAAAATTCTGAGCTGTCAAAAGATACAATTCTGCAAATGACACAATTATAAAAACATATTTTACTATAAACTTGAGAAAAATGTATTATAATTTTTTTTATTTTCTCCAAAAATACATTAAAACGAATAAAATATAATATATACTAATAGACTAAAGTAATAGAATTATTCATTGTTAAAATTCTGAGCTGTCAAAAGATACAATTCTACAAATGACACAATTATAAAAACATATTTTATTATAATATAAACTTGAAAAAGAATTATAATTTTTTTCATTCTTCCCAAAAATATAACGAATAAAATTACTCACATTGTTCTCTTTTCATCATTAAAATTCACGATAACATCGAAAAAAAACGACAAATAACGACAAGAAACTTTGATTTCGAGTAATCGATTTTACATGTCTTTCCGAGAGTTGAAACACGTGCGTCAAAAAGCGTTTCGCTGCATTTTGACGTTTGTCTCTCTCCCACTCACCCTCTCTCTCTCTCTCTCTCTCTCTCTCTCTCTCTCTCTCTCTCTCTCTCTCTCTCTCTCTCTCTCTCTCTCTCTCTCTCTCTCTCTCTCCCCCTCACCTCACTGTCACTCTCGTCGTTCTCGAAGCTTTTGTTTTCTTTGCATTCAAATGCGGTCGCCGAGCACTTTTACGACGTAGACGGGACAAGTTACACAAAGGACTTCCCCCCTTCCTCCTCTCCCTCCCCCGTCCGTATTTCGTGCACGTATCGCGTCGTGTATTGCGATATCTCGCGCATTATGCATAATACACGGCGGTAACATAATGTATCCATTGTTAAAGGGGAGAAGAATCGTCCCGTCCCGTCCCGTCCCGTTCCCCTCTTTCCCCTCCCCTTTCACCTCTTCCTTTGTCGCCGGAGACGTCGACCACAGTGCGAGCCCATACAGACGTTTAATACTCATTTGCATGTCCCCGAGATCCGCGTATTCGAGAGCTGATTCATTGCGCTGTTTATACAATTCCCGTCCATAAACAACGGTTCGTTTCAAGCGGCATTTTTTTTTTTCTCTTTCCGGAAAGCCACCGTCGTAAAACCCCGCGGGTGTCGGTAACGTATCGTCGTAACGCATTGCGTTTAAGTCACACACCCAAGTGCCTTGGAATAATATTCCTTTCGATATAACACAGCACCAATTAATGCCCGATTTAATGCCCGACATTCTATTATTTTAGTCTATTCTATTATTTTAGTCTATTAGTATATGTATATTATTATATTTTATCAGTGTTTGCTGTAATTTCAAAATTATCTAGATAAAGATAAAGATAAAAATCCGTAAATTTATCTTAGATGAGATAAAGATGATTTTGTTTTTACTTAATCTAGATGAAATAATTATTGCGATAATCTAGATAATTATCTACATATTTTTGTTTATTTTAGAAAGATGAAATAATTATTGTGATAATCTAGATAATTATCTAGATATTTTTGTTTATTTTAGAAGACTATAAATATTTGTAAAAAATGTAACGCAGATTATAAATGGAATATTAAAATCATAAACACATATTCTTTCTCTTTTTCTAAAGAATATTTAAATAATAGCAAAAAGATATATAAATGATATGATAAATAATTATTTATTAATTTATATTTATAATATATTTATAATATATTAATAATGTAATAATAATATATTTATAATATATTAATAATAATAATATAAAAAATATATTTTAGATAGATTTTTAGAAGCTTGCCTGGAAAACTTTTTTACATAATGAAAACGTCAACTTAGACAATTTTTGGATAAGATGACATATATTTTTCATCTGAGATAAAGATAAAGATACTTTGTATTTCTTCATCTAGTTAAAGATAAAGATGATCCATTTCTTTATCCAGATGATTATCTAGATAATTTTATCTAAATACCAGCAAACACTGTATTTTATTCACTCGTAAATTGTAAATTTTACGTTGAATTTATTTTGAAGCAAATCGATCAAATATGAAAAATCGTATCATATTATATTATTTTTTAAATGATTAAATTATGTAATTTTGATAATTAAATGACATTATATTTATGTTATGATTTAATGCTCGATCGAGTTGTTACGATAACAATCAGTGTTTGCAATCAGTTGCTTATCTAGATAAAATTATCTAGATAATTATCTAGATAAAGAAATGGATCATCCTTATCTTTAACTAGATGAAGAAATACAAAGTATTTTTATCTTTATCTTAGATAAAAAATATATGTCATCTTATCTAAAAATTGTCGAAGATGACGTTTTCATTATACAAAAGAGTTTTCCAGGCAAACTTCTAAAAATCTATCTAAAATATCTAAAATTTTTGAGAAACTTAAAACTTAATAACTTAAAATGAGAAAAAAACGCCGAGTCTTTTTTATTCTATTCATTTATTTAAAATTACTTACTTGTACTTGTTTTACTTAAATTTGTGCAATGCATTAATGGATATTTTATTAAAAATGATATATGTATTGTTACATATTGATTATTATATTATTAATATATTATAAATATATTATAAATATAAATTAATAAATAAATATTTATCATATCGTTTATATAATATATCTTTTTATTATTATTTAAATATTCTTTAGGAAGAGAGAAAGAATATGTGTTTATGATTTTAATATCCCATTTATAATCTGCGTCACATTTTTTACAAATATTTATAGTCTTATAAAGTAAACAAAAATATCTAGATAATTATCTAGATTATCGCAATAATCATCTCATCTTTCATCTAGATTAAGTAAAAGCAAAATCATCTTTATCTTATCTAAGATAAATTTACGGATTTTTATCTTTATCTAGATAATTTTGAAATTATCTATAGCAAACATTAACAATCAGCGAGACTATATTCATACCTATCCCGCGAAAAACAGTTAAATATGATTTAAATATGGTTCATATTGCTTATTTATATGAGCTAAATTAAACTCAAATAAAAACCAAATGTCAAATTTAAAAGTAATCAAATTTAAATATGTTTTTAATATGCATCGAAATTAAATTTCTCGCTATTAGATTTAATTTGTCCAGGCATATACGTATATGAATCATATTAATATTTAATATTTAATAAGCATCTAACCAACCTGAATTTCTAATTTGATTTATATTTGGAACAAATAAGATTTTAATTAACAAACAATCAGTATTAATTTATATTAAATTAAATTCAAATGAAGGTTTTATTAAATTCATATTTAACTATTTTTCGCGGGATTGTTGTTATATTGTAGCAATATCATAATATTGCTGATTTATAGGGCGAAAATACCCATACAACACAGATTATTGTTACATTGCAGCAATATTGCAGCAACATTGCAACAATCATATCAAAAGTTAAAAAAATAATAATTTTGAGTCGAGTAAAACTCGAAAAAACTGCACGTGATGTCTAAAAGGCGTAGTCTAAAAATATTAAATAAAACAAGAGCTGTTAAAAAAAAACTACTGTCATACTCGAAATCAATAAGTCTCTTAATTAAGCTTAAAATTGCAAAATTATAAGAGGAAAAAGTTAAAATTATTTTTTTTTGTTGACCAGTGTAGTCTGTACTTTCGCCCTATAAATCAGCAACGTTGCGATATTGCCGCAATATTGCTGCAATGTAACAACAATAGTCGGTGCTGTATGGGTACTTTCGTCCTATAAATCAGGAATTGTTTCGCCAGGTGAGATAAGAGAGAGACGTTACTCCCAGCATTGTTTTTATGCGAAAAAATGTGCCGAGCGAGGTAGCAGGTAATGTAATGATCGAAGCATGTAAATAAAGGAAATATGTTACGAAAGATGAATAAAAGTGCCGACGCAATCTCTTTTCCATCCTTACGTTATAAAAAGATAGATTTTTCTGAAGATGTAAAATTATCTTCAGCTACTTCTCTTTTTAATTAACGATCATAATGATGAGGACTTCTCTCATTAACCGAGAAACCGATCGATTAATGGCGCTTGATTTATGATTTTTTTTTCTCTCTCTTTCTCTCTCGCGTTTACATTGGAATAACGGAATGTTATAGCAACTATAAATAGACAAAACGCATACAGACCGTTGTTACATTGCAGCAATATCGAAGCAGCATCATAATATTGCTGCAATATTGCTGCAATGTAACAAAAATGTAACAACAATGTAACAACAATGTCTGTTGTATGAGGATAATTCTCATTTGATTTTGAATACGACCCTTTTCAATGCGATCCTCGTATTGAAAGAACGTAATATACAGGGTGTCTCAAAACTCATAATGAATCTTTCAAAGACAGATTCCTGGAATCATTTAAAGACGATTTTTCCTCAATTATTAGTGCCTCAAAATATCGAGGCACTAATAATTTTTTAATTATAAGTGATTAAAAATAAGAGGTTTTTCATAAACTAAGCTTTGTAGAAATAAAATATTAATAAAATCACATTCTTCGATTAATTTTAAATAGAGTTTACTTTAGTTGAGTTTTAATTTAAGGCTTAATTGCAAAGACATATATGATGACAAAAATCGGGAACATGCAAAAAATGATGGCCTTCATCGACATTTTCGCTGAGGAAAAATTGTCTTCAAATGATCCCAGGAATCTGTCTTTGAAAGATGACAGAAGATAACTGGGACACCCTGTATATTTGTTAAAAAATGAAGATTTCTTACAGAATTAAATATTTCAATTTTTACAGATCCTGAAGAGATCTAAGATATATTTTATTCTTATTTATTTATTATTATATCATGTACAGCTATGAATGAAAAAAATGTATGATGTAAGGTGTAATTAGTATTGTATATAATATTTCCGGCAATGTTATCAAAGAATATATTATATTAAGAATATATTAATTTGTGTAATATTTATCATTCACATCTTTTTTTAGAAAGTTGTACTTTTTCAGCAAAACTAAAAAATAGCTTCTGAAGAATTAATATTGCAATAAATATTACAGATACGAAAGAGATTATTTGCATCTTTTTACAACATATACTAATTACGTTTATTAATACATGTATTATATAATATGAGGAAATTAATTTATTAGCGTAAGATAAAATGTATTAATTTAATCATGCCTTTAATACAGTTTAAATTAAAATGGAAATGTTTTGTCGAACTTTTAGCTCTCGAATTTTTCTTTCCCGCACAATGTGCATTAATCATGGCGAAACGTAAATGCCCTCGTAGGAATTTAAAATTTACCGTTAAAAAAAGAGGAACGATCCTACGATCTCTCTCATAAGGATTGACAGAAGCTTATATTGTGCGATGATTCCCATGATGGTGAACATAATGTATGCAAATTTCTTCGTAAAAAAAAAACGTACGAAAGGCTTCTTGTACTTTGTTATCTTCGCTCTTCGAGTCGCGATTAAGGAAACTGAGCAAAGAAGCAAAGAGAGTCGAGATTACGATGGCTTTCATGCGCATCGGTTTCCACAAAATCGGGAAAAAAATTGCGCGAGCACCTGTCTAGAGTACGGACTTGTCACTGTGTGACAAGTATAACGACGTGTATTTCCTCGTTCTTGCACCTGTTTACCTTAAGGCGTCGCAAATAGTTGTAAGGAGAAACCACCTCACGTTGCTGCTCTTTGCGAGATCGATATAACTGATGCGCGACGAATCGAAGACTTAGTAAAAGGACGCTCGAATCGATCAAAGAGGTGCTAGTAAGGTTTGATTGACAGCTCTATATAATCATTAATTGAAAATCATCGAGTTTTTTCTCTTATACAGTCATTAATTGAAAATCATCGAGTTTTTTCTCTCCAAATTATTTGTTATTGAATATCTGGTAGAGTAGAAATTCGTTAAATTTAAACGAAGGTGAATGGATGATCTTGCATAGTCATACATGGAAGGAAGCCTTGTTTATCCTGTAGTGTGTGAATATGTAAGTTCTAATATTTTTCCCTTCGATAAATGATACTTTGGCTCTTACTCTGGCTAGTCACTGTGCGTGTCGAGAAGACTATCCCGCGGACAGGTCTTGCAACGTCTTTGTTAATATATTCCGTATCGATGATGATCGATTCCTTCGTCCAATCACGAAGTCGTCCTGCTCGCTTTCGTGGTGACAATCTTGAAAAAAAATCCTGCCGAGCTGCACGTGCATAAAACCGGCTCGGTTTTCTTGTCGAGCGAGAAGCTCCGTAATTATGTAATTATTATCTTTTTTTCTTTATGTTTCTCAATATCTTCACCGTTTACGCGATTTTTCAGCCGAACAGTGAGAATGTTATAGTCGCGATATCCATTGGCGTAACTGCTATCGGATATTCATTGATGTAACTATAGTTTGAACGGTCTTTATAAATTTTTGATAATGAAATGTCGTATATTCAATAATAGAATCATAAAATATTTTCAAAATGACATTGATCACGCAGATTTCTTTTAAATTTAGAAAATTTTTTCAATATGACATTAAATAGCTGATCGCGTGTAATTTTTAGAATTTAGAAATTTATGATTATATTACTTGAGCAAAAAGTTTTGTTATAAATTTTTGATACCTGAAATATTATATATTCAATAATAGAATTGTAATAAAATTTTTTCAATATGACATTAAATAGCTGATCGCGTGTAATTTTTTAGAATTTAGAAATTTATGATTATATTGCTTGAGCAAAAAGTTTTGTTATAAATTTTTGATACCTGAAATATTATATATTTAATAATAGAATTATAATAGAAAATTTTTTCAATATGACATTAAACAGCTGATCACGCAGGATTTTTAAAATTTAGAAAATTTATTCAATATGACATTAAACAGCTGATCGCGTCGATTTTTTAGAATTTAGAAATATGTAATTATATTGCTTGAGCAAAATGTTTCATTATAAATTTTTGATACCTGAAATATTATATATTTAATAATAGAATTATAATAGAAAATTTTTTCAATATGACATTAAACAGCTGATCGCGTCGATTTTTTAGAATTTAGAAATATGTGATTATATTGCTTGAGCAAAAAGTTTTATTATAAATTTTTTACACCTGAAATATCGTATATTCAATAATAGAATCGTAATAAAATGTTTTCAAAATGACATTGAACAGATGATCGCGTGTAATTTTTTAGAATTTAGAAATTTATGATTATATTGCTTGAGCAAAAAGTTTTGTTATAAATTTTTGATACCTGAGATATTATATATTCAATAATAGAATTGTAATAAAATATTTTCAATATTAAACAGCTGATTATATCAATTTTTTAAAATTTAAAAATTGATGATTATATTATTGCTTGAGAAAGAAGTTTTATTATAAATTTTTGATATCTGAAATATTATATATTTCATAGAATCATAAATTTTTTTCAAGACAACATTGGACAGCTGATCATGCAGATTTTTTAAAAATTAAGAAATATTTCAAATTAAGAAATATTTCAAAATGACATTAAACAGCTAGTCATGCAAGTTTTTTAAAATTTAAAAATGTTCAGTTACTATTTTTGAATAGAAAGTCTTCTTATTATAAATTTTTGATATAAATTTAAAATGTTATATTCAATGATAGAGTCATATTTAATAATAAAATTTTTTTTTTCCAGATGAAATTAAAATTTCCAATGATTTTTTAAAATTTAAAAACGTTTTTTAAAATGACACTAAACAACTGATCACACAGTTTCTAGAATTTATAAGTTCTCATCTTATCGTCATCATATCATTGCAATAAAATATATAATATTTATCATTAGTATTTATTGAAATAATAATCACAGATATATATTATCGTTTGAATTCGATTATCTCTCGTCTTCTCTTATCAACATAATTTTTCAATTCCTAACTAACAAAAAAAAAAACATATAAAAAGATCAAAATTATAAAAATGCTATTATTAATTAATTACATAAAACATCAGCTAGACTTTTGCAATGTATTGTTTTTTTTTCAGCTTTGTACAGGAATTTGCGTCTCCGCCCGCGGACGGAATCACTTTATTGCTGGAGACCTTACGCGGGGTTCAGCTGGCCCAAAGTTCACCGCCAAATTCGGGACAGACCGGGCCCAGAATCGGTACCAGAAGGGCCGCCCTGGACGAGCTGGGATGCGTGGAATGTCTGGCCGCGTGCGGCGAACGATGCGCCGATGCACCGAGGCTATTAGTACAAGCGCAACCTGGTCTACTGGCTCTCGCGGTTTGTTTGACTAGTAGTCTGAACCGGTCTCGAGTTCTGGCTCTTCAGGTAACAATCGTCACTTCCGTTCGCGAAGCGAAGCGTCGCGATACCGTTAGATAAAAAGGACCGATTAGAACTCGTTATGTCGCACGAATGTCAGCGCAAAATAACGCGAGATTTCTTATCCTTTTTGTTACCATACCTGTCCAGTTTACTACAATATAATTTGACATAAACGAAAATATACATTTTTTTTCTGTCGGCAAAATAATTTTTCTAAATAATTCATACATAAATTTTTCCTTTTCCTCCTTCGTTCTCTTTTTTTAGTGTTTAAATTATTTTATTATAATTTATTTATTTTATTATAATAATATTTATATTATAATTATATTATATAATTTTATTATATAATTTTATTATATTATATAAATTTTTTTATTTTATTATAATAATATTATAATAAAATAATTTATATATATAATTTATATATATAATTATAATAATTATAATAATATTATAATAAATTATTTTATTATAATTATTTTAATAGTGTTTAAATTATTTTATTATAATTATTTTAATATAATAAGATATTTAAATTATCTTATTATATAAAAATATACATTTTCTTCTATTGCCAAAATAATCTGGATGATAATTTATACATAATTCTTTTTTTTCTTTTTTATTTTCTATTTAAAATAATTTAAATTATTTTAAATTATTTTACTAAATGAAATGTTACACTTTTCGTATATTTATATATCACACAACAAGAATGTAATATTACAAGTCATTGAAATGTTAAAAAAGCGTAGATGTTATTAAATTCAAAATCAATTTTTTCGGGAATAACTTCTTATTTGAAGAGACTTTATTTAACTGTATTTTCGATTCTTTTTTTTCATGTACAGAATTATCTTTTCACTTTTTTCATCAGTTATGAAATATCGCAATATACATAACATAATCACTTCCTTTATGAATAAACATTCGTATAGTGATTTAAAGACACATTACATTATATTATAAAAGTAACTCGATTGAAATTGAAATTTTAATTTCTTTCGTTGTGTATCTTGAAATCCTTTATGATGATTTAAGAAATCCTTATGATTTTAAATCTTAGAAAATTGAAAATTTAATATTCTCCGCATTTTCACATAAAATCATCATAAAATTATTTATATTTGCACTTTGGTGTAAAATATAATTCTAAAATTATTTCTAATATTATTTCTAAAAGTATCGACGATGACGATAAATCGAGATGCTACCACAAAAATAATAAGACTGGATGGACTTTTAAGGAAGAAGAAAGATAAAATATCGAAGAGAAAATAAAATCTGGGTCAATCTTCAATTTAAATTATTTTAAATTATTTTAAATTATTTTACTAAATGAAATGTTACACTTTTCGTATATCACAGGACAAGAATGGAATATTACAAGTCATTGAAATGTAAAAAAAGCATAGATGTTGATAAATTCAAAATCAATTTTTTCGGGAATAAATTCTTATTTGAAGAGACTTTATTTAACTGTACTTTCGATTCTTTTATTTCATGTACAAAATTATCTTTTCACTTTTTTCATCAGTTATGAAATATCGCATGGGCAATATACATAACATAATCACTTCCTTTATGAATAAACATTTGTATAGTGATTTAAAGACACATTATATTACATTATATTATAAAAGTAACTCGATCGAAATTGAAATTTTAATTTCTTTCGTTGTGTATCTTGGAATCTTTTACATAATTTAAGAAATCTTTATGATTTCAAATCTTCGAAAATTGAAAATTTAATATTCTCCGCATTTTCATATAAAATCATCATAAAATTATTTATATTTGAACACTTTAGTGTAAAATATAATTCTAAAATTATTTCTAATATTATTTCTGAAAGGATCGATGATGACGGTAAATCGAGATGCTACCACAAAAATAATAAGACTAGATGGACTTTCAAGGAAGAAAAAAGATAAAATATCGAAGAGAAAATAAAATCTGGGTCAATCTTCAATTTAAATTATTTTAAATTATTTTAAATTATTTTACTAAATGAAATGTTACACTTTTCATATATCACACGACAAGGATGTAATATTACAAGTCATTGAAATGTAAAAAAGCATAGATGTTGTTAAATTCAAAATCAATTTTTTCGGGAATAAATTCTTATTTCAAGAGACTTTATTTAACTGTACTTTTGATTGATGAAGACACATTACATTATATTATATTTATAAAAGTAACTCGATCGAAATTGAAATTTTAATTTCTTTCGTTGTGTATCTTGGAATCCTTTACACGATTTAAGAAATCCTTATGATTTTAAATCTTAGAAAATTGAAAATTTACTCTCCGCATTTTCACATAAAATCATCATAAAATTATTTATATTTGCACTTTGGTGTAAAATATAATTCTAAAATTATTTTTAATATTATTTAATATTAAAATTAATTTTTTTAATATTATTATAATTCTAAAATTTTTTTTAATATTATTTTTTAAAAGAATCGACGATGACGGTAAATTGAAATGCTACTACAAAAATAATAAAGACTGGATGAACTTTCAAGGAAGAAAAAAGATAAAATATCAAAGAGAAAAATAAAATCTGGGTCAATCTTCAATTCTTCTTCTGCAATAAAAGTTAATGCTCTTGATTGGGCTGTTCAGTTATTTTTCCGGGTCCCATCGGTATTTCGTAAAACGCGTGTTCTCGAGTAAAGGTAACACACTCGACACGGACTGCGACCCGTTATTTCGAGGGTACTCACCGACGAAACCAGTTTTTATCGTTTTATTCACCAAACGTTATTCGGTCGAGCGCGTCGACGTCATTTGCCAGCTTACACGTTACACAGATAACGTTTAAGACTTAATTTTTTCAGCCTTCTCTC
This sequence comes from Camponotus fellah, assembly GCA_030586385.1. Taxonomy (NCBI): domain Eukaryota; kingdom Metazoa; phylum Arthropoda; class Insecta; order Hymenoptera; family Formicidae; genus Camponotus; species Camponotus fellah. The sequence continues at coordinate 43,649 of JAPIVC010000292.1, read as the reverse complement.
TCGCTCAGGATGTGTACCTTGCAAGAGCGGATATCGCGCGGTACGATCGGCAAGCGAGGAGCGATAATTGCTTCCACGGCACGCGAACAGGAAGTTTTACAAAACTGCGAACGCGTATAATAAGAATGTCGGTTCATAGAAGAAGTAAAAGTCCCAGGTTTCCCTAAAAATCCGCAGAGATTGGAGATTTTCAAGCGAATTCTTCGACGAATTTCTTCCCGAGCGAATAGGATAGTGACTCTATAAATTTCTAGGATACCTCTTGACCGAGTAAATTAAGCCGCGTACCTATTCATTTGCAGCTCTTGACGAAAGTATGCCAAGCGCCAGGTGGACACGCGGCTGTCTCGGAAGCGGTGTCGACGCTGAGACTCAAATACGGGGAAGGAGGAAGATTCCGATTTCTAGCGGGCGCTCTTCTAGCCCCTAGAGCAGCTATCGCGTTGAGAGTTGCAGGGATTTCGTTCTTGAATGCTTTCCTCAAATCGGCGCCTCGCACACAAACCAGATTATATATCCAGGTGAGGGAAAATTATGAGATACATTCTTCTGTTTATTTATATACAGTGTTTGCTGTAGATAATTTCAAAATTATCTAGATAAAGATAAAGATAAAAATCTAGATAAAAATAAAAATCTAGATAAAGATAAAGATAAAAATTCATAGTCATGAAAATTTATCATGATTGACATTTTCAATAATAATTTCATTGGTGCATTTATTACTAAGATACTATTTCATTACTAGAATTTTCATGACAGATGCGTCTTTTATTATTTACATACAGTATTTGCTGTAGATAATTTCAAAATTATCTAGATAAAGATAAAGATAAAAATCTAGAAAATTCGTAGTCATGAAAATTTATCATGATTGACATTTTCAATAATAATTTCGTTGGTGCATTTATTACTAAGATTCTATTTCATTACTAGAATTTTCATGACAGATGCGTCTTTTATTATTTACATACAGTGTTTGCTGTAGATAATTTCAAAATTATCTAGATAAAGATAAAGATAAAAATCTAGATAAAGATAAAGATAAAAATTCGTAGTCATGAAAATTTATCATGATTGACATTTTCAATAATAATTTTGTTGGTGCATTTATTACTAAGATACTATTCCATTACTAGAATTTTCATAACAGATGCGTCTTTTATTATTTATATACAGTGTTTGCTGTAGATAATTTCAAAATTATCTAGATAAAGATAAAGATAAAAATCTAGATAAAAATAAAGATAAAAATTCGTAGTCATGAAAATTTATCATGATTGACATTTTCAATAATAATTTCGTTGGTGCATTTATTACTAAGATACTATTTCATTACTAGAATTTTCATGACAGATGCGTCTTTTATTATTTACATACAGTGTTTGCTGTAGATAATTTCAAAATTATCTAGATAAAGATAAAGATAAAAATCTAGATAAAGATAAAAATCTAGATAAAAATAAAGATAAAAATTCGTAGTCATGAAAATTTATCATGATTGACATTTTCAGTAATAATTTCGTTGGTACATTTATTAATAAGATATTATTTCATTACTAGAATTTTCATGACAGATGCGTCTTTTATTATTTACATACAGTGTTTGCTGTAGATAATTTCAAAATTATCTAGATAAAGATAAAAATTCGTAAATTTATCTTAGATGAGATAAAAATGATTTTGCTTTTACTTAATCTAGATGAGAAATGAGATGATTATTGCGATAATCTAGATAATTATCTAGATATTTTTGTTTATTTTGTAAGACTATAAATATATTTGTAAAAAATGTGACGCAGATTATAAATGGGATGTTAAAATCATAAAACACATATTCTTTCTCTTTTCCTAAAGAATATTTAAATAATAACAAAAAGATATATAAATGATATGATAAATATTTATTTATTAATTTATATTTATAATATATTTATAATATATTAATATAATAATCAATGTGTAACAATACATATATCATTTTTAATAAAATATACATTGATGCATTGCACAAATTTAAGTAAAACAAGTACAAGTAAGTAATTTTAAATAAATGAATAGAATAAAAAAGACTCGGTGTTCTTTTCTCATTTTAAGTTATTAAGTTTTAAGTTTCTCAAAAATTTTAGATATTTTAGATAGATTTTTAGACGCTTGCCTGGAAAACTCTTTTGCATAATGAAAACGTCATCTTAGACAATTTTTAGATAAGATGACATATATTTTTATCTAAGATAAAGATAAAGACACTTTGTATTTTTTCAGTTAGTTAAAGATAAAAATGATCCATTTCTTTATCTAGATAATTATCTAGATAATTTTATCTAGATACCAGCAAACACTGTTTATATAATATATTTTAGACAGGATATAAAAGAAAATACATGGTATAAAGAAAGAAATACACAAGGTGTCCTATTTTAAAGTTTCCACTGGAATATCTCTTTTGGAAAGAATTTAGGAAAAAGATGTTTTGGACAAAAGTTGGAAGATTCAGAGGGATACTCTCGATGGCGATCTTGATTTTGAAATTTCAAATTTCAAAGAAGTCATTTAAAGATCACTTTAAAAATTTTTTAACTGGAAATTCCCATATTACAATATATCTTCTGAAAGGGCATAAAAAAAGAAAATTTTTGACGCAAGGCAGAGGTTGATACGTTTATCCGTTCGAGAGTTATTTGGGGTCAAAGTTAGGATAAAAAGGGGCAATTTTTTAAAAAATCGTTACTTTCACTTGAAAAATCCTAAAAAAACGTCCTAAATATAAAAAGTTTCGTCTTTTTATAAAAGTTCTTTTTATAAATTTGACGTTGAGATTTTCTTTAAAGTCGAAAAAAGGCATTCGAAAACCTATTAAATTGAAAATGGCATATTTGACGAGGAACAAATTTTGAAAAATTGGAAAACAAGTTTTTTACTGATTAGGTACTTTTCAAAATTCCCCTTTACAATCTTTCAGTTAGTTGGTTTAGTTGCCACAGTGTCCATAGTGGAAACTTTAAAATGGGACACCCTATATATTTATTTTTACAAACACATTTTCAACACAATATATACAATTTATTTCTTTTTCTCTTGATTCAATTACGATTAAAAAGTAAGAAGAAGTGTGTTATTTTGTAAAGATTCCTTTTCAATATCCCTATTCTCCTTCAGGCCGAAGCCTGCGAAGCTGGCCTAGAGCCGCAGGTGCTTCATGAATGGCTGAGGGAATTTGATGGGCGCGAAGAGGACGCTTTAACTGATTTACTGCACAAGGAAGTTCAGAAGTGGACACATAATTGCGTCGACGTGGACGCTCTGCAACGCAGGGTGATGCGCGCAGAGGAAACTTGCAGGATACTCAGTAAAAAGGTATCGCTTCTTCAGATGCAGCTTGAGAAACGGAGCAATTCTGATTCGGAAGAGCGAGATAAATCTGCGCCGACAGTCCTTACTATCGTCAAGAGTCCGAAGGTATCCTCGAATGGCGAAGACGAAGGTATCAGCTCCTCGGAAAGGTCCAGCAGCTCCGAGGATATGAAACATCAAGCGAAGATCAATCGGCAAAAGGCCTCGTCCGCCCAGAGCAACGATCAGGAAACCACGATAGACGACGTGATCGAGGAGCTGAGAATCATTGTGAAGGATGCCGAGGAGGAGTTCAGCGACAAGACTCAGGAGCTGAGCCATCGTCCCAACATTGATCAAGAAGTCACCCTTAACGAACGGGAATCGGCCAAAACCAAATTATACCGATCGAATTCCAAGATCTCGTTGAACAATTCCGACAGTTACGCGTACGAAAAGATATCCAAGAGAGATCAGTACCCGGATTCGAAGGTGTTGAGGTCGAACGCGTGCTCCAACGCGTCCCAAACCCAAGTCAAGGACGAGCAGGTGACTTACTTCGGCAACGAAGATTACAACACGGACTCCAGCGGCGCGAAGAGGCTCGATCTGCCCCGCAAGACGTCAAAGTCATCGATGGAGGGCAGCGTGAAGATTATCGTTAAGGGACCCGACGTGGAAGAGGCAATAATACCGGCTATTCTGCATCCCCAACCGCCAAGAAGGGCACCACCGTGCCTGTCGGCCATTATGGCCGCCAGGCATTGCGATCTCACTGATCACGCGGAAACGTACAACTCCCACGATGAGGAAATCGAGGAGGAGACTTTGGGTGACGGTAGCGATTCCCTGCTGAGCGCTTCCAGGCTCAAGTACAACGGCAAGCATCAGGTTTACGACGGGCCAATTAGGGATATCAACGCGAATCAGTTGCAGAAACTGGATAGGAATGATGATATCAAGTTCGAGAAGACCACGGACGAGCTGCCTCGCTTCGAGGGGAGCGAAAACGCGAAGAATGGGAGAGGCTACGACATCTCGAGCGGATCGAAGTCGAGGATCGTTACGGATGTCGGGCCGACTGGGGGACAAATGGACGTTTACAAGCAATTCGATTCCACTTCCAAAGGGTTCGAGACGTCCTCCATCGATCAGCGGATCCACCGACATAGCTCCAAGTACAGAAGCGAGGTGGAGAAGAGGAAATACCTGCGTCGCTCGGCCAGCCACGATTACCTCGAGTCAAACCTGTCCAGTCCATCGCAGTCGAGACGATCGGGTAGCAAGGTGGAGTGTCGCATCAGGAAGTTCGAGAGTTTGAATTCCTTCGACGAGCATCGGAGCTTGCAGAATTACGGCAGATCGAACTCGGAAGGTCCTGGCAAGCGAGATCAGGCACTGCTACTGGCCGATCTCTCCAGATCCAGGATGCGTAGGTCGGAATCCTTCCATCACGTATCCCATCGCGCGTCCAGGAGGGAGCAGAGCTCCTCGAAAGGGGACAGCCTCTTTTACGTCACGGACTTCAATCTGGAGCCTCTCGTCGCGAGAAGACCGCGATCGATCGACGCGCCCAAGTCTCCCAATCCGCTGACCAAGTCCCTGGATAGGATCGACGAGGGTCTGGACTCGATGGTCGACATCGTTATCACGCAAGAGCAGAGTCAGTGGAGCAAAGGTAAACGTCAATCAAGAGCGAAGTCTGAGAAGCAGCTCGCGAGATCGAAGTCGACCAGGCTCGATGACTTTTGCGGCAGCTCCCCCGAATTTGACAAGCAGCTGAAGCGAGACAATTCCTCCTCTAGGGCCAAGCACTCGAAGAACGAAGAATCCGTGTTGTACCACGTTAACAATAAACAGTTGAGGAATGATGAATTTTACGAGCAGCAGAGAACTCGCGAGTGGAATTACCATAATAAGCTGAATTATAGCAAGGATGACGTAAGCTCGGAAGACTCACCGATAATATTGTCGAGGAGCGGTATGAGACATAATTCCTTTTGTCAGAAGGACAATATTGGTAACAAGTTTTCTGGCAGACCGAACGAATCGGGGATCTTTGCTGGGCGAACGTATGATACATTTGGTCTCGGGAAGAGTCGTTTCAACGCAGGCAAGTACTCGGGGAATCAACAAGCTAAAGAAAACCCAATTGGCAGGAGAAACACGACCTCTTCGTTGATCGGAAAACGTGGCAAGGTGACGGATGACGTCTCCGGGCTTTATTAAGTGTGTAAAATTTTACACGAGATTCTGAGGAGCCAATATAAATGGAAAAAATCTTTATCTCTCGTGTAATAAAGTAACAAATAATTCTTGTTTAATTAATTTAAAAGCAAAGTAACTAAGATATTAAGTCAGACTTTTAACAAAGGGAAAAAAAAAGAAAAGAGTTAAACTTGACAAACGTATATTAATTCCTCTTTTTTTTAATGATGATAGATTTTTATTAAATAAATTTTATTAAATATTTTAATAAATATTAATTAAATTTTACTAAATATTTTATTAAATATATTTAAAAAATTTTATCAAATAAGATAACAAATTTTTATCTACCTGTTCGGTTGTAAAGTTTCATTTTAGAAATCTTTTGAATAAAAAATTCTATTAAAAAATTAAAATTAAAATTACAGGAAAAGAGAAATAAGTTCATCACAATTATTTTTCATATAGCTTTATAGCGAAATAACGAGATATTAACTCTGATAAATTGTGATTTATTATTAAAAGAGCACAAAAAAAGAAATATAAATGATACAAATTTCATTTAGTACGAGTCTATTATTTTTTATGAAATAGACAGCGATTAGAAAATAAGAATGATTTTCAGTGCAATATTTTTGAGTATTATTGTTGTTATATCCCCGTATGATTATATTTACATCGAATATATACAATGAAAAAAAATGATACAAATAAATTTTGGTGATGGACTCTTGTGTGCCTTCACTACATTGTGTGATACGGTTCTTTATTAACAATGGTTCTTTATTAATGATTATACATGTAACAGTAAAAGCGCTAACATATTTTATAGACTATAGATTTCCATGTATTACATGTATATAATAATTATAAAGACTATAGAAAAAATGTGTCTTCCTGATTATGTATCAGGATAAATAACGCTTAAGCCAAGCAACAGGGTGGTTATTAATTTTTAAATTATAAAAATTACCGTTTACATTGGGAAAGATAAGAATAAGACCTTTATATTAAGAAATGACTTTATTTCTATATCGCTTTTAATTTATTGTTTTGTATACTTAATATCAAATAAAGAGATTATGTTACATTCTATTTAATTAAAAACTTTTATTCTGCATTAATATTAAATAAGATTTAATTTCAGCTCGCAGTAGCATGCAATAGTGTGCTGGTCACCTCGCTGAGCTCATGACAGGAACCACGCGTATTTCTATGAACCATTTCTGAATTATTTAATGCTAGAGGCGCAAACATCTTGTCATGCGTTTGTTGCGAGTGTTTGTCTGAAAACGAAATACATAAATATATTTCTACGTACAAGTGAAATTTTTTAATTCTAATATTGTAATATTTGATATTATGTTGAACATACGTTGATTTTAAAATCTTTTACGCTCTAAAATATTTTCCTCGATTTCCTACTCTTCCTCATTCTTATGCAGTCATGTGATCACAGGAGAACACAAGTGAAAAAAGAAAAGAATCTTAATTTATAGAAAAAAAATTTCAAATTTAAAGAAAAACAGTAAATAAAAAAATGCAAATAGAAAATTTATAGAAAAATAAATAAAATTTATAAAAAAAAGTTCAAAAGAAAAAAACAGTAGATAAAAAAAATGTAAATAGAAAATTTTAACATAAAATTAACATGAAAAGAAATTAACATGAAAAGAAACAAAAAAAATTAACATAAAAAAGTATAATTAAATAAAATAGAATTAAATAATTATAATTAAATAAAATATAATCAAATAAAATATAATTAAATAATTAAAATAAAAAATTAACAGAAATCGATTATATTATACGATTTGTTTACCTAGAGTTGTCGATAACAAGTAAGAGAGCTCTTCCTGAGTCGAGACGTATTGAAATTCGTCACCACAGGCGCCCTTTAAAACAGTAACAACGTCAGACCTTGGATTATAAAAGTACAGGGCCTGTTTACGACTACTAAATTCATTAATCAATGTTTTGATGCCCTAAATTTAAAAAAACAATAGATTTAAATACTTAAATATAACATACCATATTATATCTTCAATTATATTATTTGATTTTCAAAGACGTTATACCTTAGCAGCCGTAAAATCTGCCCCTAAAATATATCTACAGTCGACAACAACTGGCACTTGACTAGATCCTTGCTTTATAGCAGCATTACCCACCGACTGCTTTATAAAATCGACCGCTGGGAAATACAAACTATTTCCTGGAGTAACCAGCAAGTAATCTGCGCCAGAGTCAGTCTGTAATAAATGCGATATAAAATGAAAATAAGATAATTTAGATGTAAATTAAGAAAAATGTAGTCATTTCGGAGAAGAACGATCTAATGTATATTCATCAGATTTAACTCTTTTCTTCTTATAGCTTTACAACTAATAATCTTAGACTGATGGAGAAAGAAAAAAAAATTATTCTTTGAGTTGGTGCTACCCACTGTACACTTGTCGATGTGGACTGTAGGTCTCGCAGAGGGATATAATAAAAACATCAAATTTATACCGACGCCCAACAAAATACCGTATTCCACACCGATGATGAGGCAAAACAGGAAGGTGACAAACATCGGTATAAGATCCTTTTTACTCGATTTCCATATCAGTTTTACAACTTCGTATTCGATCATATATATTACTGCGCAAATGATGACAGCTGATAACGAAGCTAAAAAAGAATAACAATTATATATTAATTTATTATTAATAATATTTATAATAATAAATATTATAAATAATATAATTTATAATTATATCATATATTATTATATTATATATAATTATATATTATTATGTATATTATTATATAATATATAATATAATTATTATATATTATTATAATATATAATAATATATATTATTATATTATTCTATAATATTTAATAATATATATTATTATATTATTATATAATATAATAATAATATATATAATAATATAATATAACAATATAATAATATAATAATAATATAATTATATAATAATATAATAATAATATGCGTTATTATATTATTATATTATTATATTATCATATATTATTATATTATATATAATTATATATTATTATGTATATTATTATGTATATTATTATATAATTTATAATATAATTATTATATATTATTATAATATATAATAATATATATTATAATAATATTATATATTATAATTATATTATAATATATAATATAATTATTATATATTATATTATATAATTATATATTATATTATATATATTAATATATTAAAATATTAATATATGTATTAATTATATTAATAATATATTAATATATTAATAATATATATATTAATTATATTATATATATTATTTATATATATATTATTTATAAATAATATATAAATAATTATAATAATAAATATTATAAACTGATTCTTCTATATTGCATGCGGTGAAAGGATACCTTTTGGAATAAAGTAAAAATACGGCGTGAGCATACTGAGAGCCAGCAAAATCAGAATCCCGGTATACAATCCACCCATTGGCGTCTTCACTCCGCTGGCGTGATTCACCGCCGATCTACTGAACGATCCTGTAACTGGCATGGAACTCGCGCAGGATCCAAGAACGTTACAAATCCCAAGGGTCAGAAGCTCTTGGGTAGCGTCGACCTTACCATCGTTGACAAAAGCTTTAGCTATGGCTACGTTACCGAGTACACCTATTATCGGTACTAATACTATGGCGGTATTCAATTCGGAACACATTTGCGTGAAGGTGAAGGTTTGATTGTTTACTCGCGTGGAGAATGGTGGAAAGCCAAATGGTGGAAGACCAGATCTCACCGGACCCGTTAGAATAAACGGAGATCCGGATTCGGACGAATCGTATTTGTACGCGATAACGGAGCAAATGATAACGACAATGGCGTTTCGCGCTGTGGAGATGAGCCATATCGTTTTCGTGAAGATCTTCTTTGACCTTTTGCTGACGTTATTTAATTTGATGTCCTTCATTTTCTGTAAAAACCGATAATATAATTAATATATATATTATTAATATATTAATATATTATTAATATATATAATATAATATATAATTATATAATATATAATATATAATATATAATATATAATATATAATTATATAATATATAATATATAATATATTAATATATAATTAATATATATAATATAATATATAATTATATTATATATTATAATATATAATTATATTATATATAATTATAATATATATTATAATATATTATAATTATATTATAATAAATATATAAATATTACAATTATATTATAATAATATATAAATATATTATAAGTATAATATATTATATATTATAATATAATTATAATAATATTATTATAATATATATTATTATATATCATAATAATATATAATAATAGAGAAATTTATCAGGAACGTGTAAAATATCATACAAATTTATGTCAAACAGGTATAAAAATTTATACACGTTACCCTAAATAGTAATAGAATCACGATACAAGAGAAACTCATTCCGGCGTCCCATGGATTCGTGTTATTAATATTCTGAACAACTTTCGTCAGGGTATCCAAAAATCCTTGCGCTGAGATTCTCAAGCCCAACAGGCCTTTCAATTGCGAAGCGACGATTATAACAGATGTTGCTGATGTAAAGCCCACGGTCACTGGCACCGAGATGAAGTCTACGAGTACACCTAGGAAATTTTTTTTTATGTGAAAAAATTAATTACGACAAATCCATTCACAATAGATGTCAAACGCATAGAAAGAAAATTATTCCAAATTGTTTAAAAATGGCAAAAGAATCTATTTGGAATCTCATACAAGCATAACTCGTAATTTGTCTTGCGTATTTAAAGAAAAAAAATTGTTTTTCATTCGAAAATAAAATCATTCTTTCGTTTTAAATAGAAAAAAACATTGTTCTCGTTCGTTTATTCGGCATACCTAAATGTAAGCATGCCATTAGTAACTGCAGGCAGCCAGATAAAAATGCAAGAAGTATAGCGAAATCTGCGTTTTTCCCTTGCACATAATCGTGAGTCATTAATGCCATAAGCGCGGTAGGGCCAATTGCAATATCTTTGCAGGAGCCGAATATCACGTAAATGATTGCTCCTACGACCGCCGAGTAAAGGCCATACTGAAAGCAGAAGCTGCATTATTATGATATATGATCAGTGTTTGCTGTAGATAATTTCAAAATTATCTAGATAAAGATAAAGATAAAAGTTTGTAAATTTATCTTAGATGAGATAAAGATGATTTTTTTCTTTTACTTAATCTAGATGAAAGATGAGATAATTGTTGCAATAATCTAGATAATTATCTAGATATTTTTGTTTATTTTAGAAGACTATAAATATTTGTAAAAAATGTGACGCAGATTATAAATGGGATATTAAAATCATAAACATATTCTTTCTCTTTTTCTAAAGAATATTTAATATTATAAAGAAATAATAGCAAAAAGATATATAAATGATATGATAAATATTTATTTATTAATTTATATTTATAATATATTTATAATATACTTATAATATATTAATAATAATAATATAAAAAATATATTTTAGATAGATTTTTAGAAACTTGCATGGAAAACTTTTTTGCATAATGAAAACGTCATCTTAGATAATTTTTAGATAAGATGACATATATTTTTCATCTAAGATAAAAATAAAGATACTTTGTATTTCTTCATCTAGTTAAAGATAAAGATGATCCATTTCTTTATCTAGATGATTATCTAGATAATTTTATCTAGATACCAGCAAACACTGTATATGATTGATTTCTAACATTTCAAAGCAACATAGAAAATTATATACAGCGTGTTAGATTACTCATTATTAATAATTCTATATGAAATTAATGAATGTATTTATACAAATACATCTAAGTGATATATTCTATATTTTATCTGTGTAAAAAAATTTTGTTTTTTATTGCATTTTATACCTGAGGCTCCAAACCAGCCAACGTCGCGTATGCGAGTCCCTGAGGCATGACTGTGAGACCAACCGTGACACCGGCTATGAAATCGCTAAAGAACTTTTCCGAATCATATTTCGGCAGCCATGCCAAGATGGGCACACGCCTCGATGCTAATTTACGTAGCCGATTGATGCAAGTTTTTCTCTTCCAACGTTCGGCCTCAGTCGCCATTCTGGATCATCAACAAACAAATATGTATAAATATATCAAGTCTATTGTTGTATTCGTGTATTCCTTGCATCTTCATTTTTTACAAATATTTTTATTTTTATTAAATAATCACATGTTAATAGTTATTTTGATATTTTAATATCTTGAAAAAGACGATAAAAATTAGTTCAAAGTATAACAATTACTAAATAATAATTGACGTAAATAAGAGGCAATGCACAAATAAGAAAAATACTTTTATTTAATTAAAGCGCAAAAAAATACTTTCCTTTTTTTTTAAAATACTGCAAAATATTTAATTTCATTTTAAAATGTTTATAAAAATGTAAATTAAATATGGCAATATAAATGTAAACAAAAATCGGATAATATAATTTTGGAACATATTATTAGTTAAAAATATTATATAATATTATAATAAATATTAATAATAAATATTATGTTAAATAAATATTATATATATATATATATATATATATAAAATATATAATTAGTTAAAAATTTGTAATATATTATTAGTTAAAAATATGTAATATATTTTATAATATATTATTAATATATTTTGCAATATAATTTTGTAATATTTTAATTTTGTAATATATTAATAAAAAATATTATATAATATATTTTTAAATATATATTGTAATATATTATTAATACAATTTGTTTATTATTAATGAAAAATATGATTAATAGAAAAGGAAAAAAGAATTTTGTTTCTTCTTGCGCTTTAATTTGCCACTATTCGCCTCTTAGTAATTAGTTATCATATTTTGCATGTGGACGAATAAATTTTTGTCTTTTGAGATTAGCTTATCTATAGAAAGAAAAAATGAAAGAAAGATTATTCATATTGGATTATTACGCTTAATATCGGCCTTTAATATCGGACATTTCTTAACGTTTCTCAATGTCATTAAATGGCAAATATTATTCTAATAATAATTAAAAATTTTATTTGCCAACCATGCTTACAATTTTTAACGGATTATTAGCCTCAACCAATTAAAAGAAAAATTGATAAATATAATTACTGTTATTTTATTACCGCGGTTCTTCGTAAAAAACAAACTACTATGACGAATTATTTCAAAAAATATTTACTTTATAATCTCTTATTATATGTATAAGCTATACATATATGTGAAAATGATTGATGTTTTGTACGACACCGATAAGAGGAATCCTTTTTTTTAGAATGTATTATCACGCATATGATAATAAATTTCGTGTTTTATCACGAGAATCGAGAATCGTATACATATGCGACGTTGGTAAACGCGTTCATTTACATTTATACGTGCAAAGTACATGAATAAAGATGAGAATGATCATGATTTTATTTGCGAGCGCCTTTAATATAAATTCAAAATATATTTAATATAAATAATTCAATATATTTAATATATATTTAAATATTTAATATATATTTAAAAATTATTCAATATATTTACTATATTTAATTTCATATAAATTCAACCAATTAAAATTGTTTATGAAATATATCAATCATCTCGTTAACGCAGAGTAATTGTATTCATTTAGATTTCACACAACGAGCATTTAGATACGTAAAAAGCGTTATACACATATGTACAGCGATTAATCCTTCCCGATTGCTTCGCATGAATGAATATCGTTATTCGGAGTACATGTTTGTATTTGTGTTTTTGCGAAAGAATTGATAGTGAAAATTTATCGTAAACTTTTTTTCCAATACAAGATGACATGTCGCGATCAACATTTCTGAGGAAATATGAGTGCCATTAAAATTTACCATAGATGATAAATGTGCAACCACAACACACCGATATAATAATATTCAGAATAGGGAGAGCGATGTTTAGAAGCAATTACTTTCACTTAGAGAGAAGCGAATTTCTCCAAATATATATATTTTTCTCTTTCTTTCTCTTTTCTAGAGTTTTCACTTTAGCTCGTTTTAGAAGCCTACGAAAACCATTAATTTCTTCCGCGTCTTCCGTGATTAGCACTTGTCAAAATTGCACTCAAGGTTTGCACTCAGTCGGAAATTCTGGCGGGTCGTAGACTGAAAGCACGCGTGTCTCGTCAAGTCCCTTATATACCCGGATAACGAACTTGTATCGACCAGGGAAAAGTTGTTATTAACCTTCGCACTTCTTTTTTAAGAATCACGAAAAATAAATGCGCTAAATGATCGATATTCTTATATATATCCCGCTAATGATACCTATTAAGATACGTTTGAAAGATGTGTTTTTTGCGTCTCAAAAGCTCTGGATTTTTATGAATATTATATAAAAATGTACATTTATATAATTATAGTACAAACAAAGAGAACTGAAGCAATTACAAATTTGAAGCGTTACCTCTGTTATCTTTTATATAATGTATTTTGAGAGAAAAAGACCGATCGCATTTGCGCCTCTATTGTGTGTTTGTCCACATATAAAGACAAAAGAAATATAAACCACAAAGGAAATGTAAATTTGACCTTCACGTGATACACTCGGGTAATACATGAAGTACTAAAACATTCTAATCTCGAAAAATATTCATGGGAAATAATTTTATTATGATATTTTGAAAAGCTCTAAAAAAAAATATAAATTTGCAAACGAGAAGCTACATGTTTCCTTTTTTTTTTTTTAAGAATAGTTGTGTTTTTTTTTACACTAATTGATTCCTCTCATTATTCTGTGCGTATTGAGATAAGATAATCGACAATAAATATTTTTTTTTACGAGATATTTATAATTTATGTAAAATTATACGTCAACTTAAGATTTAAAATATCTCGTAAGCTTGATTTTTGACTATTATACTCGTATAACTTTTCACGTGGAATATTTTGTGGGGAATCGATTTATAGATGAATTAAGAAAGTTCCATTTAAACATTCAAGATCAAATTAATATTCCTATTTTCTTTCTCTCTTCAAACCCTGCAACTTTTATTTGAAACATTTTTTTTCAAAATGTTTTTATTAGGCGTAAAAATTACAGTGGGACACCCTATATATATTTTAATTATATTATTTATTATTATATTATTTATTAATTATATTATTTTAATTAATAATAATATTCCACAGCTTTTTTTCTTATCAACCTGATAGTTGACGCAGGTCAATTAACAGAAACATTTGTTGCTAATTTTCATGAAAGTTATCTTGTATAAAATTGGCTTTTAATATTGGCACTTTTGTAATATTTAATTCTTTCTGTAATCTTCCTACAAACGATAAGATTATTAGCAGTAAATAAGTTAAATAATTTATCGTCAAAATTTGTTAGACACATTTAGATTGTGTATCAATATTTATATTTATATAAAGAGTCACATATGTACGTTTTTTCACATCTTCTTTTTCTTTTACTTCTTTTTTTCGATAAAGTGATTCTTCATTGGAATTTAATCATGTATAGTATGATATAAAATGGATGTGATACAAATGGATATTATGTCAAATAGAAGTTTATACTATTTAAATATAAAAAATCATATAAAAAATCATATAAAAAAAAACCTGAATATTTCAAATAGATGGCAATATTTCAAAAAGGAAACCTTGGCCCTTTTCTATAATACAAAACAATCAAACAAAATATAATATTTGTAATAAGAAATATTCCATAATATTATATATTTTCACAATGAAAAAAAAATTTTATCTTTTTTGAATCATTTATGTGTATTTTTGTGTAATAAATAAAATCGTAAAATTTAGATATTTAATATATTTTCAATATATCTTTATCATAAAGATTATGAATATTTGGATCAATTTTTTACTTTGTATATCAAAAATATATGATAAAATACAAATTTGCTATTTATTATATTTATCCTATAATCAGTAATTTATAACAATTTGTATGAAATGTGAATAAGTATGAAAATTAATTAATCAGGCAATAATTAAGGCAATCGTATTTGAATGTCAGATTATTTATGAGAATTATTTATGAGAATATAATACATTCAAGTTTTCGGAAAAAGATGGTTGAATAATTGTGTTTTATTATTAATAATATTTTAAATGTAATAATTATAAATTGTGGACATTCAAACAAGATTACAATATTTGTCATCTAGAAGTTTTTCTTCTCCTCATTTTATTTTATTTTATTAAAATATACTAAAAAAATAAGAAGAATTTTAATATTCTTTGGATAAGTAATTATTTACATTGCTTTCTGATGTAACATTAAATAATCTATATAATTGTAATTAATCTATATATATATATATAATTATATCTATATAATTATATCTATAAATTTATCAATATATTTTATTTATTTATCTCAAATGACAGAGATATAATTTTATTTATATTTTGTATATCATTTCTATCTATAATTTATTACATATGTTATATATAACATATTTCTCATATATTATATATATTGCGTATATTATAAATATCATAATCCCTTAATTTTGCGGAAATAATTTTTTAAATGCATTGTATTAACAAAACTATTTAAGAAGATATCGGATTTGCTTCAATTTGTCGAGGAGTATTTGCATGATTGTAATAAAAAAATTAATAATTAAAAAATTAATAATATAAAATTTATTCAATTCTCTCTCCCGAATAAAACGATATTATTAAATACATTGCATGACACAACTACTTTTTAATTTGCAATTATTCCAACACACGCAAATTTATCTAAACACGCTAATTATTAGAAATCTGTTAGCTTTATGTAGAGAGAGTTTCAAGATTGACCGGGTTGACCATTGAATCGCGTAATACTTTCCAGATAACAAAGAAAAATCACGCAGATAGCGTGCTTAATGAATATATGAATTGTTACAACCTTCGAGCGTTTCTTCGTCGATTAATCATGCGTTTAAATCTCATGCATCTTTAGAGACATACCTGATTGAGAGTCTTACTCCGATTAAAAGGCCAAAACGCGAGTATTACGAGTCGTCGAAGGGCATATGAGTGTCTCGTGATATTCCTCGTAGAATATCGTTTATCCATATCGACCCCATTGTTGACCAGGCCGTTGAAAAAGCCGATTAGAAGCCGATCTGTTCGGAAGGGAATTGAACCTTGACTTATTTTTACATTTCGAACCCCATAGAATATATAAATATATAATATATAAATATATAAATATGTAAATAAAAATAAATAAAATATATAAATATATAAAAATAAATAAAATATATAAATATATAAATAAAATATATTAATATATAAATATATAAAATAAATAAAATGTATAAATAAAATATATAAATATATAAATAAAATATATAAATAAAATATATTAATATATAAATATATAAAAATAAATAAAATATATAAATATATAAATATAAAAATAAATAAATATAAAATATATAAATATATAAATATATAAATAAAATATATAAATATATAAATATATAAATAAAATATATAAATATATAAACATATAAATATATAAAAATAAATAAAATATATAAACATATAATGTAAATATATAATATTTTTCTCGTGACAAATGTTGTTGTGAAGAAGAAGTCTACGGACGTAATATCGACTGTAAGAAGAGTCCACATGTAATCTAATCGTAATATTGCACGCGATGCGTCTTCTCGTGTATCAAGGCGACGAATGTACCACGGCTATTTATATGCGATACACATCATTTATATTGGAGCGAATAAATTGCTCTGAATTCGAAAATATGCGCCTATTGAACGAGCGACAGCGAAATCAACTGACGTCAGAGAAAAGGCGAAAATTGCACGTCTTAAAAGAAAATACGCATCAATGCGAAAAAATTAATTACGAGCAATTTTCCAATGACTTAAAGAATGTACTGATAATGAATTTTTGCAATGGTTTACAAGAGACGAGAATTTTAGATAAATCACATAAAGCACGAAAATTAAATAATCCAAAATATTGATACATCATAAGGTATTTTTCTTGTAATTAAATATTTAACTTGTTAATTTCAATATATTTTTAATTATTTTAATTATTTTTAATTATTTTAATTATTTTAATTAAAGAATGCTCTTTGTTTCACTAAAATTATTGACTTACTATTATAATATCGATATATACGTTAATATTGATGTGTTCGCGTCTCTTAAAAAATTTATAATCAATAATTTATATCTCACATCTTTTAAAATACTTATAATTATATTCTCGTGTAATTATATACTCGTGTATAATTATGAGAGATTTATTTTAAAAGAGAAAAGAATATAAATTTTGAAAATTAATAAATTTATATGATAAAAATGTCTCTATTAATTTTTGTCAATTTTCATCAATTTCTTGCTACACAAATTTGCATATATCAATATATATTCAAATTTGTGTAGCAAGAAATTGATGAAAATTGACAAAAATTAATAGAAATATTTTTAACATATAAATTTATTATTTTTCAAAATTTATATTCTTTTCGCTTTTAAAATAAATTTCTCATAATTACACGAGTTTACAAATCTACTTAAATCGATATATTTTCGATTCTGCCGCACTTAATCGAAAACTTGTGGAGATAATTGAAAAATCGCGATTCGATCGCTTTTTGTTGAATTTTTGAAATAAAATACATATATTGTGTATTATTTT
The DNA here is from genome assembly GCA_030586385.1 of Camponotus fellah. Classification (NCBI taxonomy): domain Eukaryota; kingdom Metazoa; phylum Arthropoda; class Insecta; order Hymenoptera; family Formicidae; genus Camponotus; species Camponotus fellah. The sequence goes on along the minus strand of JAPIVC010000292.1, from coordinate 25,371 downwards.
ATTTAACCTACAAAAGCACTCACAGAAAGGACTGCTCCGTTGTTGACGCGTCGAAATAAATCAGGACATTCACGAATTCGGAGTATCGAGGAGATGTTTTGCATACGAAACTTGTAACAAAAAAATTATAAAAATTTAAAATTATCTTGTATAAAAAATTCTCGTGTCGAGAAATCCATTTGAATTCCAAGCTGCAAAATCCACAAATGTCTATTGTATATTATATTGGACAGCTAACACACGGCGACGTTACAACTGAAGCCATGACAGCCATTTACATTTGGGTAGGATACACATATATAGATTGATTTAATATACACTGTGTCGCATTTTAATTTGCCAGCAGTTATGAAAATATAAGCTACAACACGGCAATCATTAGAATAAATATAGGAATTATTAAAAAATAAATATAAGCAGCTATTAAAATAAATATAAGCAATTATAAGTTCATATAAATTAAAATTCTAATCAAGTGACGTTATGTCAAATTTTGTGACACCCGGTATAAATTCTGTCGACTTGGATTGGTCAATACCGAAACGTCAGTATTTTATTTCTTGAAGGTTGGCAAGAATGACATGCAAATTACGTTCGAAAATCCTATGGTCCATATTCTGAATCCTCTTTTATCGATAAAAGTGCTTCTAAAAGTGGCTCGTAGCCAATCAGAAGGCTTATAAGCCACTTTTAGAAGCACTTTTATCGATAAAAAAGGACTCAGAATATGGACCTATGCGTGGATGGAATAGTATTTAATTGGCCAATTAGGAGAAAAGCAGTAGAGATCTCTTTGTCCTGATTGGTCAATTTGACGTCACTGGAAATATAAGCTACAACATGGAAATGAAAAAAAATAAGTATAAGCAATTATTAAAATAAATATAAGCATTTATAAGTACATATAAATTAAAATTCTAATCAAGTGATGTTATATCAAATTTTGTGACACCTGGTATTTAATGTCACTGAAAATATAAGCTACAACATGGCAATGATAAAACAAGTATAAGCAATTATTAAAATAAATATAAGCATTTATAAGTACATATAAATTAAAATTCTAATCAAGTGATGTTATATCAAATTTTGTGACACCCGGTATAAATTCTGTCGACTTGGATTGGTCAATACCGAAACGTCAGTATTTTATTCCTTGAGGATTGACAAGAATGATGTGCAAATTACGTTCGAAAATCCTATGCGTGGATGGAATAGTATTTAATTGGCCAATTAGGAGAAAAGCAGTAGAGATCTCTTGGTCCTGATTGGTCAATTTGACGTCATGAAAATATAAGCTACAACATGGCAATGATTAAAACAAGTATAAGCAATTATTAAAATAAATATAAGCAATTATAAGTACATATAAATTAAAATTCTAATCAAGTGACGTTACGTCAAATTTTGTGACACCCGGTATTTGATGTCACTGAAAATATAAGCTACAACATGGCAATGATTAAAACAAGTATAAGCAATTATTAAAATAAATATAAGCAATTATAAGTACATATAAATTAAAATTCTAATCAAGTGACATTATGTCAAATTTTGTGACACCCGGTATAAATGTCGAATTGGATTGGTCAATACCGAAACGTCAGTATTTTATTCCTTGAGGATTCGCAAGAATGACATGTAAATTACGTTTGAAAATTCTATGCGTGAGATGGAATAAATATTTAATTGGCCAATCAGGAGAAAAGCAGTAGAGATCTCTTGGTCTTGATTGGTCAATTTGACGTCATTGAAAATATAAGCTACAACATGGCAATGATTAAAACAAGTATAAGCAATTATTAAAATAAATATAAGCATTTATAAGTATATATAAATTAAAATTCTAATCAAGTGACGTTACGTCAAATTTTGTGACACTCGCTATTTGATGTCACTGAAAATATAAGCTACAACATGGCAATGATTAAAACAAGTATAAGCAATTATTAAAATAAATATAAGCAATTATAAGTACATATAAATTAAAATTCTAATCAAGTGACATTATGTCAAATTTTGTGACACCCGGTATAAATGTCGAATTGGATTGGTCAGTACCGAAACGTCAGTATTTTATTCCTTGAGAATTGACGTGTAAATTACGTTTGAAAATTCTATGCGTGAGATGGAATAAATATTTAATTGGCCAATCAGGAGAAAAGCAATAGAAATCTCTTTGTCCTGATTGGTCAATTTGACATCACTTGAATCTGTGGGGAGAATTTTCGAACGCACTTGGAGTAATACTTGCTAGTTACATTGCGCATGCGCGAAAATTGCGGGGACCTGTCAGAGCTGTCAGAGAGAGAGAAAGAGAGAGAAATAGAGCAACACTGGTTTACTAGTTCCTGATTATTTGGAGCAAGTTGGAAAGTTGTATCGTCGGTTTTCAACGTAATAATCCTCCGTTAAATTTAGTTTGATTCTAAAATTATAATCTATTTAAACGTACATTCGAAAAAAAAATGTCTACGAAATCCTCGGTGGATCTGCGAGCGGAGTTGGCAGAATTAATTAAACGTAAAGCTGAAATTGCTGTGAGTACGATATACATGTGCCAACAATTTTCACGCATATTTTACGTAAAAAGCAATACAGAATATCACCTTGTATATTTACGCAACACAAAATTCGTAAAGTTTTTAATTCTTCTTTATTACACATCTTATTTTGTACTATTTTATTTAGCCTTAGATGCGAACAGCTGATTGTGGTTTACAAAAGTGTGAGGTTATGACGTCGGAATATAAATCTAAAAATATTTTAGCAAGAAACTCAAACTTGATTTATTTATATTTATTTATTTTTTTATTTATTTTTATATTTATTTATTTATTTTTTTTTTTTTATAAAAATAATTGAATTATAACTTTTTTTATAAATATTTTAGCAAGAAACTCAAACTGATTTATTTATATTTATTTATTTTTTTATTAATTTTTATATTTATTCATTTGTTCATTTTTATTTATTTATTTATTTTTTTTTTATAAAAATAATTTAATTATAATTTTTTTATAAATATTTTAGCAAGAAACTCAAACTGATTTATTTATATTTATTTATTTTTTTATTTATTTTTATATTTATTCATTTATTCATTTTTATTTATTTTTACAAAAATAACATCATTGAATTATAATTTTTTTTTACATTATAAAATACAACAGATATTAGATACACTTGGCGTAGATAGAAAAACTTGTACAAGACTTGATTTTTGCAGGACACATTAGCCAATTTAGAACGTCAAATATACGCCTTCGAAGGAAGCTATTTGGAAGATACGCAATTATACGGAAACATAATAAGAGGTTGGGATAGGTATTTAGCGAGCAACAAAAATACTAATAGCAAAGCTGACAAACGTAACAGAAAATTTAAAGAGGCTGAGAGATTATTTTCTAAATCGTCTATTACATCTATGGCAGTAAGTAAATAAATCTTTCTCGATAAAATTTTATTTACACAAAAGAAACAAAGATATACTGTTATAATTAATTAAATAATTAAACCTGACTTCTAATTTTATTTCTAATATTTTCTACGCTATTTTAATTTTTTTAGATGATTAATAGCTAATTTGCATTGTTTCTTGTTCCAGGCGGTTAGTGGACTTGTAGAGAATGCGCAAGAAAAAAGTAAGGACCTCAATGGATATTCATGATTATTATATCATGATTATTTATTTAAAAAAATAATATTCTTGTATTTTGTACGCACTTTTCTTTATTATTCTCTTTTCCGTAGAAACAATGATAATTTTATGAATGCATAAGTAGTTACTTGTGTTTGATTAAGTTATCCTATTGTGTTATTGTACATATTATTATGTTATAAATAGAATATATCTGCACTGATTTTTTTTCTCGTTTGGATTGCTTTACATCTAGAAGAATAATATTTACTAGAGCTAGCATTTGATATCTACAAGTATAAAAATATCATTAATATAACTAATATTAGAGTATTGGAAACCTAATATTAGAACTCGATGCTGAGCTTAAGTAAAATAATTTTTTTTAGTTTGAATAGACTTAGTCGCTATATATCTATTATGTGTTTAGTAGCGTATAAATAATACTTTATTATAAATTATATAATGGTATTGTTCTTCATTTTCCTATTAATCTCTAGAAATGATGTTGCACACTTGTATGTATCTCGAGATCGTATGAATGACCATGCTTTAAGAGAGTATAAACTTTGCAAGTACAATAGTGGCAAGCAAATAATTATAATAAAAATATATATATATTATGTGAATATTTATATTACACATAAATGTTTATTTTCTGATTCAGAAAAGATCATACTCGCTACGAGCATTGTCTGAGTGAAACTATACCTCTAACATTGGCTTATGCACCTGTATCGCTCCGTCTGCAAACAATATCTATTTTCTTTCGCTTTCTCTTCCACTTGTGCACCGTTAATATGAGATCCCTGCTTAATTCCAGTTGAACGATACAGTGAATCGGAGTCTCAGATTGGAAATAGTGGAAGTGAGGACAATTGCAACTTTGGCAATTCAAATGCAATCTCTTCTAGCAATAATAAAGAAGCTAGCGGAAAAAATCACACTTCTATTCAAACTGGATATGCCCAAAATAATAGTACACTTAATAATTCGGAAAACGCTTCAATTCAGTTTACAAATGGCTCAATGTCCAATGGAAATTTAGAACACATTACCACACCTGTCAAAGAATGTCATAGCAATAGCAAAGACTCGAATAAAAATAAATCTACAAACAGCGCAAAAAAGAATAGCAATAAAAGATCTAGAAATAGGTAGAAATTCTTCTAATTATAATTATGTATTAATTCTTTGTTACATGATACAAGCATTGCTGGACATTTATGAATAACGAGACTAGCTCTAAGAATCTTTTTATTTATAATATCATATTCATTATTTTCATATATATATATATATATATATATATTTTTTTTTGGTGCATAAATTTATCTGAAAACCTTAACATTAGGAGGGTGATTTAGATATTCGTTTTAGTGTATAATAGAAACAAAACATTTCCATTTTAATTTAAACTGTATTAAAGACATGATTAAATTAATACATTTTATCTTACGCTAATAAATTAATTTCCTCATATTATATAATACATGTATTAATAAACATAATTAGTATATGTTGTAAAAAGATGCAAATAATCTCTTTCGTATCTGTAATATTTATTGCAATATTAATTCTTCAGAAGCTATTTTTTAGTTTTGCTGAAAAAGTACAACTTTCTAAAAAAAGATGTGAATGATAAATATTACACAAATTAATATAATAATATATTCTTTGATAACATTGCCGGAAATATTATATACAATACTAATTACACCTTACATCACACATTTCTTTCATTCATAGCTATACATGATATAATAATAAATAAATAAGAATAAAATATATCTCAGATCTCTTCAGGATCTGTAAAAATTGAAATATTTAATTCTCTAAGAAATCTTCATTTTTTAGCAAATATACAGGGTGTCCCAGTTATCTTCCAACATCTTTCAAAGACAAATTCCTGGGATCATTTGAAGACGATTTTTTCTCAACGAAAATATCGATGAAGACCATCATTTTTTGCATGTTCCCGATGTTTGTCATCATATATCTTTGCAATTAAGTTTTAAATTAAAACTCAACTAAAGTAAATTCTATTTAAAATTAATCAAAGAATATTATTTTGTTAATATTTTATTTCTACAAAGCTTAGTTTACGAAAAACCTCTTATTTCCAATCACTTATAATTCGAAAATTATTAGTGCCTCGACATTTTCGTTGAGGAAAAATCGTCTTCAAATTACAATCCCAGGAATCTGTCTTTGAAAGATGACGGAAGATAACTGGGACACCCTCTATGTACATAATTTAATACACATATATACGTATTTTTTTATGAAAATATTTTTTATTTTCCTTTTTTTATATTTTTAATATTTTTTTACAAAGACTTTTTTTATTTGTCTCTTCTGCATAAGTTTTAATATATAAATTATGTTATGAAATATCTAAAATTACAAATAAAGAGACGCTATTGTCTGAAAATACATATATTGAATGTTATACAGGTAAGAGAATTGTACACTGTAATACAAAAAAAACTATCTTATAGCAACTTATATATACGTAATGCGTTCGAAATCTTCCAATTGGAAAAGAAATAATCCTTGTAAAAATAAACCGAAAATATAGAATACCTTTTACACGATGCGTTATATTTTTGAAAAAAGAAACTTGATTTTAAAAGTTGGAAAAATTAATAGCACATATTTATATTTTTTTTTCAAGTTAAACCTTTAACAATTTTATGTCATCGAATTTATCTCGATATAAGCGCACTAATAACTATATACAAAATTAATTCTAATATAAAAAAATAGAACATATCATATAATAAAATAATTTAAAATAATGTATTAATTGAAAATTATATGTGTCTAATGTATTAAGATAAATTCTATTTTTTCTGTAGAAAGAATATCGTGTATCTTGTTATATATTTCAATTATAGCCATATTCTCGCGAGATTAATTCAATAATAAATGTATATCATAAACTAGTTAGAGATTATAAATAATATAAAGTTGAAAAAGAATAAACACACACATATGTTATCCGCAAAATACACATCCAAAAGAGAGCTAGATAATTTCAAAGACATTTATGGGACGAAAATCATCTTCAAAAAGTCTCCTTTGAATGTCTTTTGGATATGTATGTTGTGTGGAATAAATTTTTCAATTCTCGAAAACAATGTGCTTCATACAATTAATTTTATTTTACATTTTATTCTACAGGAAAACATTTTTTTTCTTAATTATAATACAATTTGTTCGACACATTGTAATTAATAACATTCTTTCAGCGAAACATGAGAAATATATATGATATTATATAAATTAAATATATGTATGTTGCATATAAAAGAATCACCTTTAGAGTATAAAGAAGAACACATATTATATTCTACGCATTATAAGAAGCTATCAAATACGTAATACTTTTTATTTTTTTTTATATATTGTGTATTTTATATTTTTTACTCTTTTTATATATTGTAATTAATTTGTATAAATTTGTATCCATGTGCTATTGTATTGTTCGTTCGAGGGAAATTTGTCAAAAAGATTTGATTGAAAAATATAAAATTTAATAACAAAACATGAAAAACATAAAATTCAATTTTGATTGAATTTTATATTTTTTAATTAAAAAAAGATTTGAATTTTATAATAAAATTTTATGATAAAATTTAATAACAAAACATGAAAAATATAAAATTCAATTTTGATTGAATATATTTAATATATAATCGAAAAAAGATTTGAATTTTATATTTTTCAATCAAAAAAAGATTTGATTGAAAAATATAAAATTCAATCAAATTAAGATTTGATTGAAAAATATAAAATTTTTTTTCAAAAATATAAAATATACAGGGTGTAAAAAAAATACACAACATTTTGCAAAGAAAAAATAGTGAAGTGAAGCTAAAGTGTATCAAATTTTATGCCTGTCGTTTGTAAATAGAGCGCCGGGTATAAATGTTTTTATTTCGGCTGCCGATTTTGCATTCTTTGGCGGCTCGCTTCTAGTTACAACCGCGTTAAAGCCATTACGATCATCCGCTGTGTAAGAAACGGTACGAATGGTTCCGTCTTCCTCGACGACCGAATATTCCCCTTTGACTGTATCTCCGTCTCGTTCCTCCCACGCTGACTTGGAGTCGCCGGTATATCCGTCGATTACGCCGTAATTAAAGGAATATTTAGGATACGCCTGAAAAAAAAATCTGATGAAGAAAGAGCAAAAGATGAAAAAAAATGAAATAAAAAGAAATTGAAACAAAATAAATTTCTTGAAAAATGTCTTTATTTATTTTCTACTATTACGTGCTGTTACTAAAATATTAGTTAAAAAAAAGAATTATTTTATTTTCATAAAAGAAAAAGATTTTTATTTTTTATTTTTATCGTTTTTTTTTTCATTTTTATTTGTATCGTTTTTTTCATTTTTATTTTTATTGCTTTTTATTTCATTTTCTTTTCACCTTTTGCTCTTCCTTCATCAGAGATTTTTGAGCGATAACTTAAGGAAGCATTTTTTGACTCATGTTTATAGAAAATTTTTTGTTCAGAATTAAATTTCCTATAAGATCTCAAAGTCTGACTGGAACATTCGGAGCCACCTTATATATATATATGAAATCTTTTATCTGTTAATTTTTTATATTTATATTTTTTATTTTTTATATATTGTGTGTATTTTATATTTTTTACTCTTTTTATATATTATAATTAATTTGTATAAATTTGTATCCATGTGCTATTGTATTGTTCGTTCGAGGGAAATTTGTCAAAAAGATTTAATTGAAAAATACAAAATTTAATAACAAAACATGAAAAATATAAAATTGAATTTTATATTTTTCATGTTTTGTTATTAAATTTTATATTTTTCAATCAAAAAACGATTTGATTGAAAAATATAAAATTCAATCAAATTAAGATTTGATTCAAAAATATAAAATTTTTTTGATTGAAAAATATAAAATATACAGGGTGTCTGCGATATAGAAGGATTAAAATAAAATTTATTTAAAATATTAATTATAAAATAAAATAATTTATTTATTATAAAATAAAAAAGAGGATTCTGCAGTTAGCGCGATTGTGTCTTCGATGTGACAGTAGTTTGAACATTTTTAAGAAGTCTTTCTCAACATTTTGATATTAGAATTTTTCTCCAAATGATCTCAGGAATCTGTTATTAACAGCTTATTCGTTAAGTCTGGGACACCTTGTATATTGATATATTTAATCTTGACTCCTGACGTAGAGTCTTTTGCGCATTTAAAATAATGGCGTCCTGTCAATCAAAAATACTTAATAATATAAATAATAGCCATTTATCTCCCATTTTCATTTTATTCCAATATTTAACTTTTTTCATTTCATTCTATTATTTAACTTTCGTCATTTAATAATTATTTATATTTCATTTTCACATTATTCACCATATTCTGGACGTCCTTCTCCAGCGATTTCGGTTCAGTAGCTACGATAGCTGATGCAGATTTGACGATGGGCGGCGCGATGTATACCAGGGAAGAGGTCCTTGGCAAAGGCTTATAAAGCAGAGGCGCCGATACTTTGACGTACGTAGGTGATGCCAAGTGATGACTTCCTGGTCCAGACGAATCATCACTTTTCGCCGATGCGAATTTCAACGCGCACGCGATAGTCGGTCCGAATGCATCCAACGATGTTGAATCGACAGGAGTGCACGAATACGCTTGCCTCGGGTTTTGAAATGGTTGCGAGGAGTATCTGTTGCAAGAGAAAAAGATGGAATATTTTTTACTCTTCTTTCTTTCCGTAAAATCGATCTGACATCCCTGGTGAAAAAATTTCACGTATAATTTTTTAGGAAATTTTAGGAATTTTTCTAAATTTATAAAGAATTCTAAAAAGATATATCAGATTTTTTATATTATTTTAGAAAAAATTATAGAATGAAGAATCGCAAAATATTTAACATTTATATACAAGGTGGACCATTTTAACCTTTAATAGAGAATAACTCGACTGATAAGCGAAATAATAAAAAAAGTTTTATACAAAAGTTTTTTGACTATGAGGGGGACATAAGATGGTGTCATTGATTTGACCTGTCATTTGAAGGTCACGTAAAAATTACCTTCAATTTTTTAAATGGAACCTGCTATTTTTCATTACATATTCTTATAGCTTATCTCAAGAGCTTTCCAAAGCTCTATAATAAAGTGTTTTTTCATTAAGTACTTTTCAAGTTATAAGGCTTGAAATAATATCTTAATTTTATATAAAATATCTACTAAAATATTTATTTATCGATTATCTTACCTTAATATTTTTATGTACAAAATAATGAGAGGAATCAATTGGTGTAAAGAAAAAACATAGTTGTTTCGAAGAAAAAATATGTAATTGTTAATTGCAAATTACATATTTCTTCTTCGAAACAACTATGTTTTTTCTTTACACCAATTGATTCCTCCCATTATTTTGTGGATAAAAGTATTAAGATAAGATAATCGAAAAATAATATTTTACTAGATATTTTATGGTATATGTAAAATTAAGATATTATTTCAAGCCTTAAACTCGAAAAGTACTTAATGAAAAAACATTTAATTATAGTGTTTTGGAAAGCTCTCGAGATAACTTAAATATGTAATGAAAAATAGCAGGTTCCATTTAAAAAATTGAAAGTAACCTTTACGTGACCTTCAAATGATTACACAAGGTCAAATCAATGACACCATCTTATGTCCCTCATAGTCAAAAAACTTTGTATAAAACTTTTTTTATTATTTCGCTTACCGGTCGAGTTATTCTCCATTAAAGGTTAAAATGGTCCACCCTGTATATTACACAAGAAATTCCAATTTAAAATTTATCGATGATAAAAATATGAATTATCTTCATTTCGGAAGACACTTTTTGAAAAATGTACTAATTCAATGGCAAAAAATTTTCTGTAAAGGTTTTAAAAAATTCTTATAGAAAATTTTCCGAGAGAAATCGTTATGAAAATTTTTATGAGAAATTCTGTAAATAATTTTCACCAGAAGAGTTCATAAGAAGAGTTTCTTTTTTACTCAAATCATCTTGCACTCACTCTCGAAGGAGATCCGCTCGACTAAAGCTGAGCAACAAGGTACACAAGAGTAACATCTGAGAACAGAGGAAAGACACGTGAGATAATCTTGTCGCAATATTATTTAAAGTAATTGCATTGCGTAAAACGTGCGATTTACTATTTGAAGAAAGCATAAGAGAATTATTCGACATTATTAACGACGAGAGATGGTCTCTATTGCATAATAGAAACGATTCGCAGCTAGATTACACATCCACAATTGCTGCTTCACATTCTCTTCATGTTCACCATACAATGTGCCAGATCTATTATCGTTCTTCCGATGAGCGTCGAAAGAATGTTCGACTGGCGTGCAAGTCATTGGTCTCACATCTTCTCGATCATTTACGAGAATATATTTTAGATTTGAGATCTAACATTGTTAGATCTTATTTCAAAATAAAAGGGGCTCTAGAAATTTATAGCTCTATTCATCTGTGTGTTAGATGCATAAATGTACACGGAAAAAATGGCGGCTGTCATTAGTCTGCTCCATTGTGCAATGTATTCGTTCTATATCTAATTAAAACTTTAATTATTCTAAAGATGATAATTCTATGAGATACGATAACGTGATTAATTCATTCGGTAGATTCAACTCGATTCAATCGATGAGATTTTTTATTTAATTATTATATTAATTTTAATATTAATTTAATTTAATTATTATAAATTATAACAATTAAACAATTTCTTATACAATTAATTTATATAATTTATATAATTATTATTATTATAACAATTGAAAATTAATTTCATTTAATTATTATATCATTCTGATCTCGAAATGGATATCTTTTCGAAATTTTAAAATTGTCTCCTCCTTTACTCTCTTTTTTAGCTTTATTCTTGAAGAAAGTTGGAAGGAGATAAATAAATTTTGACTTAAATTTAAATAACTGTTAATCATTCTGATTTTGAATTTCATAGATTCCCAGGAGCTTTTATTATTTAAATTTAAATAAATTTAAATAATAAAAGCCCCTGGGAATCTATGAAATTAAAAATTGGAATGATTAACACTGAAATTTATTTAAATTTCAAAATCAGAATGATTAACACTGAAATTTATTTAAATTTCAAAATCAGAATGATTAACACTGAAATTTATTTAAATTTAAATAATAAAAGCCCCTGGGAATCTATGAAATTAAAAATCAGAATGATTAACACTGATTGCGTTCTTGAGACGTTAAAATGAGATGAGAATTAATTTGAGAATTAATTTATTAACGATAACTGTGAAAATGTCAAATTTAAAAACAAACAGACAGTTCCTTCGTAGCAAGAATCAAAATCAGAATGATTAACACTGAAATTTATTTAAATTTAAATAATAAAAGCCCCTGGGAATCTATGAAATTAAAAATCAGAATGATTAACACTGATTGCGTTCTTGAGACGTTAAAAATTGAGATGAGAATTAATTTGAGAATTAATTTATTAACGATAACTGTGAAAATGTCAAATTTAAAAATAAACAGACAGTTCCTTCGTAGCAAGAAAAAATTCATTTGACATACACGAAAAGAAAAAAATGGCGAAAAATTGAAAGCATGCGAAATATAATGTTAACAATACTAACCGTGCCACAGAAGATTTCTTCTAAATTACATTTCCGCATGATAAAGAACATTGTAATCCGTAATATCGAGGGCACAATATAAGGGACACGTGATTTAGGATGGCTCTTCTCGTTGAAGTGTGTTGTCCTTTTTTTTTTTTTATCAAAAGCTAAGCGTCTTTCCTTTAATCACAGAACATTTTCACACATTAATGCTTCGCGTCGTTTAATTAAAAGAGGTATATTATCGTTGCATACTCTCTGTCGAATCTCGAGAATCGGTATTTTCGTTGTTCCCGATCCGAAGACGTAGTCCTCTCGAGTAAGCGATGTCTCGGAGAGCGTTGCAGCATCTCACGATTGCGAATCTTCTTTATATACCGCGAACATTCACTTACATTTTTGTCGGTTTCTCGCGCCGCGCGCCTTAACAGCGAGATTGCAGCGATGCACAATCGGGCATTGCATTAGGAAGCATGGGAACTCACATCAGTTGCATCGAATGAACGATCGAACTTATATATAATCATCGTAATTACGTCGTATGCGTTTGTTTTTACAATTTTAAAGGACGAAATCAATTATAAAATTAAGCGAGATTAGATACAATTTATTCTACTTCATTTACAGACAAAAGAAATTGATGCGTGTGTGTGTCTTCATTTTTTAAAAATATAATATATAATCTATAATTTTAAATATACAGAAAAGGGAGCAAAGGAGGAGACAATTTTAAAATTTCGAAAAGATATCCATGTAACATTTCGAAATCAGAATGATATAATAATTAAATGAAATTAATTGTTATAATAATTATTATATAATAATAATATAATAATAATATAATATAATATAATAATATAATAATATAATAATAATAATTATATAATAATAATAATCATTATTATATAATAATAATTATTAATAAAATAATATATTAATATAATAATATATTTATTAATATAAATAAATTATTAATATAAATAATTATTAATATAAATAATAATTATTATATAAATTATATAAATTATATAAATTATATAAATTCTAAATATACTGTCCCAGACCAAAATAAATAGCTTTTAAAATCAAAAGCAATTTTTAAGTAAATCGGGTACTCTATTAAATGGTGATATTTTCAACTTTTGATTCCGACCAGAAATACGCCATCCGGATCAGAAGTTGAATTATAGATTCGAATTATACGTGAAAAAAATAAGAAACTTTTGTATCAAACATTTTTTTCTGAAAGTGCCTCTATCAGTCTTAACATTTGAATTATTTTATCACAGTTACTGTTTCGTCCTTTAAAATTGTAAAAACAAACGCATCGACGTAATCATCGTAATTACGTCGTATGCGTTTGTTTTTACAATTTTAAAGGACGAAATCAATTATAAAATTAAGCGAGATTAGATACAATTTATTCTACTTCATTTACAGACAAAAGAAATTGATACGTGTGTGTGTCTTCATTTTTTAAAAATATAATATATAATCTATAATTTTAAATATACAGAAAAGGGAGCAAAGGAGGAGACAATTTTAAAATTTCGAAAAGATATCCATGTAACATTTCGAAATCAGAATGATATAATAATAATTATTAAATATAATAATATTAAATATATAATATTAAATATAATAATAATTAAATGAAATTAATTGTTATAATAATTATTATATAATAATAATAATTATATAATATAATATAATAATATAATATAATAATATAATAATATAATAATAATAATTATATAATAATAATAATTATTATTATATAATAATAATTATTAATAAAATAATATATTAATATAATAATATATTTATTAATATAAATAAATTATTAATATAAATAATTATTAATATAAATAATAATTATTATATAAATTATATAAATTATATAAATTATATAAATTCTAAATATACTGTCCCAGACCAAAATAAATAGCTTTTAAAATCAAAAGCAATTTTTAAGTAAATCGGGTACTCTATTAAATGGTGATATTTTCAACTTTTGATTCCCACCGGAAATACGCCATCCGGATCAGAAGTTGAATTATAGATTCGAATTATACGTGAAAAAATAAGAAACTTTTGTATCAAATATTTTTTCTGAAAGTGCCTCTATCAGTCTTAACATTTGAAGTTCATTATTTTATCACAGTTACTGTTTTGTTCTTTAAAATTGTAAAAACAAACGCATCGACGTAATCACGTAATTATATCGAAGCGTTTGTTTTTATAATTTTAAAAGACGAAATCAATTATAAAATTAAGCGAGATTAGATACAATTTATTCTACTTCATTTACAGACAAAAGAAATTGATGCGTGTGTATGTCTTCATTTTTTAAAAATATAATATATAATCCATAAAAGTTCTAAATATACAAGAAAAAGGGAGCAAAGGAGGAGACAATTTTAAAATTTCGAAAAGATATCCATGTAACATTTCAAAATCAGAATGATATAATAATTAAATGAAATTAATTTTCAATTGTTATAATAATAATTATTATATAAATTATATAAATTATATAAATTCTAAATATACTGTCCCAGACCATCCACCCCTTTTAAAATGAAAATAAATGGCTTTTATCTATTTAAAATGAAAATAATAATTTAATATTATATATTAATAATAATAATAATTTTTTTAAAATAAAAATAAATGACTTTTTTATTTATTTATGGCTTTTACACCCCTTTTAAAATGAAAAATAAATGGCTTTTATCAAAAATCGCAAGCAATTTTTAAGTAAATCGGGTACGCTGTATTAAATGGTGATATTTTCAACTTTTGATTCCCACCGGAAATACGCTATTCCGGATCAGAAGTTGAATTTTTTTAGGGAAATATGGTACTTTTTATTACAGATTCGAATTATACGTGAAAAAATAAGAAACTTTTGGATCAAACATTTTTTCTGAATGTTCCTCTATCAGTCTTAACATTTGAAGTTCATTATTTCATCACAATTACTTTCAAGATCAATTTTAAAATTGACAGAGGCACTTTCAGAAAAAACGTTTGATACAAAAGTTTCTTATTTTTTCAAGTACAATTTGAATTTGTAATAAAAAGTATCATGTTCCCTTAAAAAAATTCAACTTCCGATCCGGATGACGTATTTCCTGTCAGAATCAAAAGTTGAAAATATCATCATTTGATAGTGCATTTTCCGATTTACTAAAAATTGTTCGCGATTTTTGATAAAAGCCATTTATTTTCCTTTTAAAAGGTTGTCTGGGACATCCTGTATATAAATTGCATTAGATAATTTAATTAATATTCAATATCATTGCATTCTAAATAAGTTTATTAACTACGGAATCATTTTAAATAATTCTAAATTTAATATCTTCTATAAATTTACAATCAATATATACTTGTCATTGTAAATTGTAAGGGAAATTGATACTAACATGAATTGTACTAACTTATTTTACACAAGTCAATCACATATATCTTTTTATACAAAAAAAAAACATGACGATTTGAACTATAGAATTACGAAAATAACTTTACATTAATTATCTTTTCATGGTTAAAATTAAAATTTTCAATAAATAATTTCATACTTCAATTTCCAATTTGCAAATGTTTTTCGAAAAAAGAAGAAAAAAAAAAAGATAATTCTTTCAAATCAGTGACAGTTCGATATTTTCATTGTAAAGTATAAAATTAACTTTTCGCGTGTTAAACTATTTTTTCTCATAAATAATAATCGTAATTTTCATTAAAAATTTGTCTGTCGACTCTACAATTTTTTTTTCTTCGAAGCAATAAAAACCTGCTCAAGGTAAATATCAAGAACAATTTTGCACTCAAGAGCCAAAGCGATTCTTTTCAAAAATAGCGATATGATAAACATGCGTAAGACTAACTCCTGTAACAGATATCTGACGCTAGGAAATAAATAATAATAAATAAATACTAAATCGATATAAATTTAAAATTTCGAAACAAAAGTCGCAAGTTCAAACAGAAACTGTTACAAAAATCAAACAGCCGCGTATGTTTATAATTTGACGTTACAATGCTCTCTGTTCACGAAGCCACGAAACTTGATTCTGTTTGAAAAATTCTCCAAACAAGAGTGCAGACAGGAGAACGAGCAATCTTAATACAACACAAGTTGCGACACCACACTTCTACAGTTCTCATATATTTCTTATACTTGTTATATGTAATTCAGTAATTAAAATTGTGCGATCAAGCGAGATTACTCGAATCTGCGAAGATATCCTTATTTTTACATCGCATTCAACGAAACAGTAAGTCGAATAAATATTTTTTTGAATTTTTTTCTTTCCTCCTTTCCTTCTTTCTCGGCTGCGAAACGATCCTTAGACAATTAATCGCTATTAAAAATAACAAAAAGTTCATCCTCTCAGCTTCTCACTCTTATTTTTCGTCTTTTACTTACCCTTAATCGCTGTGAATTTCTTTTCAGAGAAATCATTTCATTTCCATAATCGCTATCGATTTCTTCCGCGAAATTCGATTATTCTTTTTCACTTCCTAATTTATTTCTTTTTCCATTTTAATCCTCATATACCTATTTTTCAGAATGCTTCAATGCATTATTTCTAAAATAATGGAAGGAGAGAAATAAATAAAAAAATAATAATAATAATAATAATAATAATAATAATAATAATATTGTAATAATAATAATAATATTGTAATAATAATAATAATAATAATAATAATAATAATAATAATAATAATAATAATAATAATAATAATAATAATAATAATAATAATAATAATAATAATAATAATAATAATAATAATAATAATAATAATATTGTAATAATAATAATAATAATAATAATAATAATAATAATAATAATAATAATAATAATAGTAATAATAATAATAATAATAATAATAATAATAATAATAATAATAATAATAATATTGTAATAATAATAATAATAATAATAATAATAATAATAATAATAATAATAATAATAATAATAATAATAATAATAATAATAATAATAATAATATTAATAATAATAATAATAATAATAATAATAATAATAATAATAATAATAATAATAATAATAATAATAATAACAAAATACGTCATTAAAATTTTTGTTATTTTTATTAGTGCAGATTAGACGCAAATCACGCAATAATATAAAACACCTTAAGAATCGGCGGAATCGGGCCTTGAGGCAAGAATTGGCTCGAATCTTAGAGGAAAAAAGAACTTCTGGCTCTCCAATCATCAATATCGCCACAAATGGAATAAATGTGGAAACCATAGACAGTCAACAAGATAGCCAGAATCCTTCTCCTCCTCCTCCTTCTACTCCAGTGCCCCAATATTCCTCCATTTCTTCGCCGGAGAGCTCCCTTCCGTCCTCTTCTTCTCCCTCCTCCTCCGTCCCATTAATTATTCTAGATTCCCCTCCTTCCTCTCCTTCAGAATTCAATGATTTCCGACAAGAATGGCTCGATTTCGACGAAGCTCTCGAGGACTTCACAAAGTATCTGTCCGACCTCGAAAGGACGTCGCACGATTTTGAGGAGTGATCCTGAAGAAGAAACAAGGCAGATGATCGAACGATGAGAAATTGCACAGAGTACTAATTCAAAGTCATCCTGATAACTGTTAGTTATTATACTTTTCACTCAACAATGTAACATTTTATATAACATGTTATATAACAGGTACATGACATGTTCAAGTTATATTGTCGAGTGGGAAATTACAACTAACATTTATAAAACTGTTACTTGATGTTTGCCGAGGTTTATATTTTATTATATTTTGTTGTAAATTTTTTGTTACAAATATATTGTTTATATTTTTGTACCAGTCAGAATTTTAACTGAGGCGTAAAATTTCTCTTTGCATTCTGCATATTGATTCTGTAAATTAACGTAACATCTGCGGAAATTGATTTGTAATTAAAATTGTGAAAATTACTTGAATTATTGAGATATACGAACTTTTCACATCACAGCGCCTATCGTTTTATTTTCCTTCAATTGGCGAGATTCTCGTAAAACTTTGTACCTAAATGTTTTTTTGAACTGAATATGAATTTTCAGAATTTAAAATAATCTAAAAAAATGTAACAAATTGATGAATTACAATGAAAATCTCTTTTATCTTTAATTCTTAAAAGGAAATGCTCGACTTCCCGAACTCGATACGCTGATAAAAATTAAAACAAAAAATTCACTAATAGGTTCTCTCGCAAATTTCAGCTTTTTTTTACTACGAAACTAATAAATACTCTTTTGTTCATTTCATTAGTAGATGTGACCATGAAGTAAAAGTATTTACTCTTACTTCATGGTTGTGAAATAACATGTTTATTTACATATCCAGTTTTTATCGACTTTTTTGCGCGAGTTATGTTAGTTATCCGCACAATCTTATTTCACAGACTTAGTTACATTCGCGATATAACATCGATATAGTTCCGATTTTCTCGAAAATCAGTTTATTAAGCGCGATTAAAACAATCAACGTCATTTGTATAAGTTTAGCGTAAAAGATCTGGCTCCTAAGAAACGTTTATTTGGAAATTTTAAACATATTTATATCTATATAAATATAATTTTCACAAATAATTTATATAACATTTGATATAATATTTCTTTAAATGAAACAAATATATCTGAAATCTTGTGTTTTAATCAAGAGCATCTCGTTTATATTTCTCAGAAGTCATACGTTCGTTATTGTTGTGATGTCCTATATATACAGGATAACGGATCACGATCTCTGGTAAGGTCTCAACATACATTGTGATATTATAAAATTAATTATTCGTATTTGACAATTAGATCGCTGAACGTGTCGATTTGCTTTCATAAATCGTCTTGTTAATTATAATATTTGAAATAAATTACTCTAAATTTTGATTATTGACAGTAAAATTATTTGTATGAGTTTACTGTGATTTTTTTGTATTGCAAAATTCGTGAAGTTCTAATGATTCATTGATATGCACGTTCATCATTTTTATATTAATTGTCATACATTATTTAGAATAGAGTACGCGATATTTTATTATCGCAATTTCAATGTTTGTTGTGTCTTAATAAATTCGAAATGTCGATAAAATTAGGAATAGAATCAATCAAAAGGTATAGTCTTGATATATATGTTATAATATTAATTAAAAGTTTTCATTTTATTGACTTTTTATAAGATTATTCAGCATTAATTCTACTCTTTAATATATTATTGATTTATTTATTAGCGAAATATTCAAGAGAAAAATATTGGTTTTATTTGTCAAGAGCAAATAGGGAAATATTGGAAATTTTTAAGTATAATTTTATAGAGTTATCGTAGTTTTTAGAACTTTAGCAAGCACAGATAATAAATATAAAAATTTTGTTCTACCCACAATGTCATATCTAGAAGTACAGAGCTTATTATTATCAGTTATTATTAATTTTCAAATTTTAATTATTCAAATTTAATTTTTTTAATTTTAATTTTCAGAGATATAGTATTATTTTGACGGCAAAACTATTTATAGATTATAATATTAATATATAAAACTCTCTATATAGATTATAATATTATTATGATGGCAAAACTATATATTATATTTTTGACTAAAAAATTTATTACTAGAATAAAATTTATTACTAGAAAATTTATTACTAGAAAAATTTATTATTAGAAATGTATGTGTGTGTCATATAATATACTTTATTTATAAAAATATTATGTTATATTCTTTTTATATATTATATCATATTATATTCTTTTTTTCTCCAAATATTCTTGATGTCAATTTTTTTTTAAATATTTTTATATCCTATTAATTTTATTATTTTTCTAGTTAATATTTTTAGTAATATATTTCTTTCAGTCTGATAATTACGAAAAAATCTATCTTCTCCGTTTGACTAAAATCTGTTATCCCAAAATATGTATAATATATAAAATACATGTGTTTTTTACAGATGATTGATATCAGTATCGCAACTGATAATAAGAGCTGAAAAAGATTGGATAAAGAAAATTGCAATCTTGAATCTTTTATTGAAGAAAAGCGCTAAATAAATATCAACAATGTATTTTAAGGATAGTGCACAGTGAACGTTTTGTGTTATATTCATTTTTGTTTCTATCTTAGCACATTAGGTAAAATGATCAAATGTATAATTCTATTATAAATTAGATTTATATAATTAATTTTAATATATTTATAATCTAAAGTACCTAAAAGATTGAAATAAATAATTATGTGCGTGTTTTTTCCTTATATTTCTCTTTCAATATTTATCGAAAAATAAGTGTAAAAAGAGAATAATATAATTATAAAATTAATATTAAAGATAAAGAAAAAATTAATATTAATATAAAAGATAAAGAATATTTGTTTTCTGAGATTTTATGGAAGAAATATGTATAATAATAGTAGTAATTTTTATTGAACGCAAAATTATTTTATCAATAATGTATATGTAAATGAATGTGTAAATTGTTATTATTAATAACTTAATTTATATTAATTATTAAATCATAAAAAAAACTAATTTATTAATAATAATAAAGTTTCTTTTTATTAACAGAATTATTAAGTTTATAATATATTTCTGTGAGATGAAAAATGAATAATGTTAATTGATAATTATATTAATTATCAATTTCTAAATTAATAAAAATTAATAAAAATTATTTTTCTGTCTGTACAATATTAGTACCAACAGTACAAATATTAACTTCGATATAAAAACATTTACATTTAAAATATTGGATCGAAAGATATAGTATATATAATAATGGAAGATTTTGAATCGTTTGAATTAATTTATGCTATTCTAATAGAAGATAATGAATGGATTAATGAATTGATTGAATTTGCACTAGTGATAAAAGCTGGAATGATTTTACTCATTTTCTTGGCATACCTTTGTTTTTCATGCAGGTAAATCAATATTTTTTTATATTTTAATATTAATGTCTCTTTATATTGAATCAATTTATATGCAATTTATAATCAATTAAGACTATGATTAGAAAAAATTAAAAATTATGGTACAAACTAAATTTTTACTGCATTTAATATTATTATGTTTATTACTAAAGAAACAAATAATGATAATTATAAAAAGAATTTTCGGATTATAAAAAGAATTATATATATATTAATTTAGATAAAATCATCATTTTTAATAAAAAATAAAAAAAATAAATATAAAAAAATCGTCATTAATTTTTAAATATTGAGGCTATGCTGTTTTATGATAAAAATTTTATGAAAAATTAAAACGAATATAATATGTTGCATTTTATATTTACGTTATTGTAATAATCATTAACTGCTACAAATTTTATTCAATGTGTTATAAGAATTTTTATTGTTAAAACAATTTTTTATAATTTTTTATGATTTTTTATTGTAATGAATGTTATTACACTTTATTAGCACTAACCAGTTTATGCTACTCAGAGGAATTTGCTCTACATTGATAAGCTGCTTTTTTTATGATGAGAGAGTTCAAGATCCAAATAATAACCAAGTCGCTTATCGATACGACAGAATGGAATAAGAATATTACGCAATACGTAATAAAGTAAGTAAAATATAGACAATAAATTATATTCAGAATTATATACAGAATCATGCTATATCAAAAATGATTAATATATTAATATATTTTTTGAGACACATTAAAAATAACTATAATAAGAATACAAAAGAGTACGGATATAAACATATAGAATATTTTAGAAATAAATGACCCTTTAGAGAGAGAGGAGCATATTCTACTCATTGTAGAAATTTGTACGAACATGAATGCAAAAACTCTTCTTTTTTTAATATAAACACATTTGCTTAGAATTTGACAAAAATACTTCTTATCAATTGAAAAAACATTAAACATAATATTTTGTTCACAATAATTTATATTGATACATTAATGCCATCTGGGTTTATTTAAAGATGTTTATTTAAAAATTCCCACAATATTTCAAAGTATTTATATGTTATGTTATGTATAATTATTTATATGTATTTTTATTTTTTTATTTATTTTTAACAATCGTATTATATAATATTAATAATCTCTAATTTCACAGGAGCCATTAATCGACGTTTAGTTCGAAAAGTTGGAGTGGATATTTGTGCAAATTGTTGTAAAGATTTATTTATTATGATAAATAAATCTTAAATATGTTATTAGCCCTATTCTCGACTTCAAGTTTTCTGAATAATACATGCAAGCAAAAAAAAAATACTACAAATATGATTTTAAATCGAAACCAGTTTTGAAGATATTAAAATTATTATCAACAGATAAAATTTTAATAATTTTAACACAAAATCGCAACTTTATTTATTGTTTTATGTACATATAAAATTTTATAAATGATTGAAAAAGCTAAAAATTTAAATTTATATTTATAAATATAAAGCATATTTATAAATATAAATATAAAGCATATGATAGGCATTTTTAGATATCACAAATGATTATTATTTATGTGTTACTACAATTATTTTTACGAAAATTTTAATAAAATTTAGTAAAATTTTTAAATTGTAACGTAAAAGTATAGTGTTATAAATTTTAAATTATAAATTTTAAATTTTCATATTTTGAATTTTTAAGTAATATTAACTTTTAAATATATTCATATTTTATTATTATATAGATATTCTTGATATAATTGTATTATAATTACACAATTTTATTCCTGAATATAAACATTTGGAAAAAAATAACATATACATTATAAATAAATCAATTATACAATTTTTTATCAATTATATATTATACCAAATTATATAAGATTTTGATTATATATATTTACTATTTTAAACAAAATTTTTTATGAATACTTTTTTATGTTAGACTCGACATTTGTTTATATACTAAATTTATGTCGCTATTTGTATTTTTATCGATGATTTTATTTTGTGTAACAAATTGTATGATTCTATTTTTAAAAAATACAAATTTTAGAATCTTAATTAACGCGCTTTCTATTACAAAAAAATACCTGCCACTGAAAATAATATGAAAATTAATAATTGGTTAATAAATAACGAAGTATTAAAAAAGAGGAAGACAGCAATTGATAAATAAAAATATATATAATTATGTATAAAACTTAGATACACATATTATATATAATATTGCGTCTCTTCCGGCTTTTCTTTGATATTGTCGCCGCCACATGATCTTGATCACAACGATCTATCTGAAAAGAAAGTATAACACAATGTATTCTAGTTTATTCTTAATATTAATATTTTAAATATTATATAAATAATAAAAGTTATACGTTTTTTGTAAAATTTATTAAATGAAATCTTGAATATACTTCAAAAGAAACAAAAAATCTTTATCAACTTTTATAGAAAAAAGTTAATTATAAACAAATTTATCCAATTTTTTTATTATTATTGAAAGGTTTCTTTCAATTTTTTTGCTATTTAACGAATGCTTCAATACTTATATAAGTATATATACTTATATAAGTATATATTTTGTATGAATATTAAAATAACACGAAAATCAAAAGCAGCAAAGAGCGAACAATAATCTATAACATGTACATTAATGTATAATAATTAATCCACACGGAAACTTAGATCATTGACTAATAATCATAGTCATTTTATTCGCATACAGTTCAATAAAAAAATCGAAATTTGAGGGATTCATTGTATTCTGGTATGTCTTATCTTGATGATGTCTTGAATATTCCAAGCTAAATAATCCGCGTTTTTAAGTAAAATATTCCTTGCGATCGATAGCCAATAATTATCATGATCCCCTTAATTCTCAAGCTAATAAAAAATCGGATTTCGTCAATTCATGAATTAACCTGTGTTTTATTAGCATCCCAAATTTTCTTCTCTGCTTTTCACATCCTCATGGCATTCTTCTCGCATCATTTTAAAATATTATATATATTTTAATAAAACATTATATAATTTGTAACAAATATTATGATATACATGATAATATCATTTATCTATTCTATCAAGCTCACCGATGTACGCCTGATTATAAAAGTTGGCGCTGATTGATGCGATTTTATTCTTATAATTACTTTATTAACATTACTTTATTAAACATTATAAGAAATTCTGACATCATCTTAAAATATTATATATATTTTAATAAAATAATAAAATAAAATAAAATAATATAATTTGTAACAAATATTAGTATACGTGATACTATCATATATCTATACTAGCAGGCTCACCAATGCGCCTGGTTAAAAGTCGGAGTTGATTCATGCGAGTTTACTCTATAATTATTACATTATAAAAAAAATTAACATAAACATTATAGAAAAAAATAGTTCAGGATTTTTCAATTCGATTTTAGGTTAAGAATAACATTATGTACTTATTGTATGCTTTTTAAGATACACCTTATATACTACTGGCTCCTCGAATTTGTCGAAGATATTGCAAAAGTCTTAATCATAAGTGTAATAGTCTGAAAGATTTGCTATGGAATCGATATGGATTCGCAATGTTTACATGATTTACGAATAAATCTCTAACATCGATTGAATCTATTATCGAATTGCATCTAGTCATGTGCTCAGAAAATACATTGGATGACGTATTCCTTTCGATTCTCAAGTAAAGGCTTCCAGATTTTTTCAGATTTATAGGCGACGTCTTTCATCCATATTAAATCATGGAGTCATCATTTGGAGTCCGCAAGTTAGCAGATAATACAGGGACATCATTATATGTAAAACTAAATATGTAAATTATACACATATGTAAATATATGTAAAATTAAACGTCAAAGTATTTAATTAAATAAATATATATTTCATATTTATATATGTCATAATAAAATATAATCACAAATCGAAAACAAACAGTTAATAATATAAATAACAATTTGTTCGCGTTTCTTTGTTTTGTTCATAACTTCCATGTGACATAATAGTTTTCAATATCGAATCCAAATTTGTCAAAACTCTTTTTCAACATCTATGTTTTATTTTATTTATATAATAACAAAATAATGATTTTAAACATTAAATAACCATAAAATCACAACTGGGGCGAGTAAATTAAAATATAAATGGCAATGAATTATTTGCGC